>PISW01000143.1:564600-825048 GCA_004023785.1 Mungos mungo
TCCGTGCTCATGGATTGGAAGAATAAACATTGTGAAAATGTCATTATTACCCAAAGCAATTTACACATTCAGTGCAATCCCCATCAAAGTTGCACCAGCATTCTTCTCAAAGCTAGAACAAACTATCTTAAAATTCATATGGAACCACAAAAGACCCCGAATAGCCAAAGTAATATTGAAGAAGAAAACCAAAACGGGACGTTAGCCTCTACTACAAAGCTGTCATCATCAAGACAGTATGGTACTGGCACAAAAACAGACACATGGACCAATGGAATAGAATAGAGAACCCAGAAAAGGCTAGTACTTTCTACAGTGCTCCCCCTTGGGTTGACCGGGGCTTTGTGAGGTCTGGATTGCAGTCTGACTTCTCCTTCTGCCCGGTCCTGCTGTCCTTCCTCCCTCTTCGCAGGGGTGGGTCTCAGCAAATATTTAACACCCTGAGCTCTTTCTCAGCACCTGCTTCCAGAGAACTCAGCCTCTGAGAGCTCTCTCCTGCTGGTCCAGGTGTGAGCTCACCAGTGGGCACATGTGTTTATCCCACACGTGCTTGTAAAGGTCAGTTTTAATGATGTATCCCACAGATTGACATAAAGGGGCAGAGTGCTAGTGTGAAAAGAATTATTTGCATAGAAATTTAACCTGAATGCTTTGAGAAGACACAGGAAAGATGAATTGCTAAACATTGTTATTGAATTACTCATTGATGAGAAAACTAGGAAAAACTCACTAAAATCTCAAAAGGATCTGGTCTTGTATGGCACCATGGTGTGCTTAGGTTTTTGCTTCATTTTAATGTTTCTATTTATTTTTGAGAGAGAGAGAGAAACAGAGGAGAGGCGGGTAGGTGACAGAATATCCTAAGCAGGCTCTGCGCTGACAGCAGAGAGCCCAAAGCAGGGCTCGAACTCACAAACCCTGAGATCATGACCTGAGCCAAAGTCAGATATTTAACCAACTGAGCCAACCAGGTGCCCTGATGTTTTTGCTTCATTTTAAAGAAAAGCTAACATTTCAGAGGCTGCATTGTAAGGGTGGTTTATATAATGAAGATGATTAAAATTCCAATCAACAGATTGAAAGAAATGTTTCAATTGTATACCCCAAGATTGACAATAATATACATTTATAGTTTCAAGTTAAAATACACCGTGTAAGACAGGGTATGGACCATTGCTAGTGATTCTCCTCTTTAATCAACTTTTGGTCCCAACCACGTTGAAAAAGAAAACAGAAGTGGCACTTGACTTCTGAAAGCACCCCCAAGTTCTACCTCGATGTTCTCTGACAGATTCTTCACGGGTATGAGATGTCCACTGGGGCTGGTCAGACAGAGGCCACCAACAGTTCCACTGACGTCAAAGCGACTTCGGACTGGGAAGGGGCTCGTTGGGAAACTCATCATCTGAAACCAAGAACATAGAGTGCTGGCCAAGCCCCCTGAAGGCTGGAAGGTGAATGCGTCCCTGTGAAAGACAAGGTTTCCCAAGATGGGACAGACAAGTGGCCTTTGCCCTATGTAGGGTGGATGGGGGACCCCGCTGTGAGCTGCGTCTGGCTTGCCGGGTGCATGCTTGCCCTTCAGGGCTGAGGACCCACTCAGACCCGCTAGGGTTATGCAGCTGCTGGACTGTGAAACCATCTGAGCCTTTTTTTCTTGGCAAAGCCAACAAGTCCCCAAGAGAAGATACTTGTCCGCCTTCGCTGGAGCTGAAGGAACAGAGAGACGTTTCCTAACTCGGGAGTGAAAAGAGCTACAGGCTTGCCATTTCCTAGTTATGGATTGGAGTCCGAAGAGCCTTATTTCCAGTAACTAACTGGACCAACGCTGCTGGGGAAATCCCACCACACAGTGGAAGGATGGATTCGGGAGTCTGCATCCCAGCCCTGCCATTTTGCTTGTGGCCTCGGCCAGGTTACTGAACCTCATCTGTATAATGGGCGTAGTAATATGTGTAACTGAAAGGGCTGTCACCAACATTAACAGAGCAAACGCACGTGCACGTGCCCTGGAGGCCGTAAAGGGCTGCTCCCAAGGAGGTCATTACTGTTGTTACCCTGATGTCCATAGGCTCCTGGCTGGCCTCCGTGGAGCTGAGGGCAGAGGCCGCGGGCAAGGTGAAGGTCGCAGAGCCGGCGGCAGCGGTGTGCACGGAGGAGCCCCGCCAACTCCTGGGCTGTATTCTGGGCACAGGGTGAGAGAGGAAGTGCCGGGAGAGAGAGAAGAAAGTGAGTGTCAGAGGAAGAGTTCTTGCTCTGCAGGGAACCCCTCATCATCCACGCCATTGGAGCGGGGTGGGGGGGGGCCCACCTCAGTCCCCGAAGGCAGTTCTGTCTGCCTGTGTCAGAGCAACAGCATGGAAGGCAGCCAGCACCTCCCCCACCCCCACTGTGAGGACCGCGCTCTAGCCAGTTCTGTTTACCAGTGCACCCCCAGTGCCAACAGGAGTGCCTGGCACACAGTGGGGGTCAATACATCCTCTGCTGGATGGATAAGTGAACTTTGATGTGGGCATCTCTCCAGGCTTGTCTCCTCTACCTGCTTGATCTCTGATGTCATGGGCTCCCGGCCCCATCTTCTCCAGCCTTTGACATTGTCCTGTCTGGTTATGTTGGGGACCTGGTTTCAGAGCCTAGCTCTGGCCAGAATGCTGTTTCGGGAAACTGCCCCTGGGACCCAAGAGGGTCACCCTGGCACGAGGGGTCAGGCAGGGGTGCTCCCTGCAGGCGTCCCAGCAGGGCCTGCAGTGCGATCCAGCCCCTGCTTCTCAGGGTGAGGAACGCAGGGTGGAGGGCATCCTCAGGTCCACGAACTCCCAAGGCAGGTGCCTCTTGAATCCCCACAGCTCTGGGGAGCAGTGGGCGTGGCCAGGCACTCCTGGGACGAGGTTAAAGGCGGCCAGGCGCCCATCATGCAGCCTCCCTGCCTGCACGGCTCCAACATGACCCAGCTCTCAGGACTCAGGACTCGAGGGTGGCTCCAAGACAGGGTGTGGACTCAGCTGTTCCCCTCCTACGTGGTAAAAGCACAGGCAGCAGGGGGACCTTCTCTCTGTGAAAAGCCCTCCCACTTCTGGGGCTGGCTGGCTGGGCTCTGCCTGTCACAGGGCCTTGGGATGTGGCTGTGGAATGAGCCAGGTCAGGGGACAGGCTTTCTTGGGGACCCCGGTGTGGCTGGTTACCTGTTCGTGTACACGGAGATGGAGGGGGTGGCCAGAGTGGCCGGGAGCTCCCCAGGCAGTGTCCCCAGCAGGAGGGCGGCCTGCACCCGCTCCACAACTCCGAGCAGCTGGGACACGGCGGCCATCTGGAAGAGGAGGCGGAGAGGCTGCTGCGGGCCCATCTCCGCGTGCCGCCTTTGCTCACGGCCACCAGGCTAGTGTGGGCCCTTCAGCAGGGACGGGGATGGGGGGGGGGTTGCGCAGAGGAGGGAGGGAGGGACCACACTGCCACTTATTGAGCACCAGGCTCTGTAGAGAGTCCAGCACTCATGTGAACCCTTTTCATCCTCACAACCCCGTGAGGCAGCTGCTGTCATTTGCCCATCTGGCAGACAGGGAAACAGAGGCACGTAAAGGATAAGTGACTTGTGGAGGTCACATGTTGAAAAAGGCAAGTGCCAGGACTCACGGCGAGGCGGCCGGGCCTCTGGCACCTGAGTTGATGTGCTGAGCTGTCACACTGTGTGCCTCTCTGTGCTGCTCACTTGGACCCTGACGTCCACCCGCAGCCCACGTCTTATTTGTGGGGAAGTAGAAAGCCGCAGGCAGGGCCATTTCACAGGGTCACCTGGGCACGGACTGCTCCTCACCCCGTTCGAACCTCCAGATGAGGATGTGCCTCGCTGAGGCCAAGGCGGGTGAGAGGACCCGGGAAGGGCTGGATGTTTGCCAAGAGTTCCTATTGGGGCACAGTGTGCGTGTATGCGTGCCTGTGTGTGTGTGCAGGAGTGTGTGTGTGTTTGTGTCTGTGGGTGTGTGTGAGTGCATGGGTGTAAGGGTTTGAGTGTGACCAAACGTATCTGTGTGTGTGTGTGTTCTCCTGAGTAGAGGTGACGGCCTTCCCTGGTTAAGGACCACGGAGCAGCAAGAGACGGGCCTTCAGCTCCATCGCGAGGCCGTCCTGGAAGCCCTTCCCTTGGAGCCCCGATGGGGACCGCTGAGACAGTGCACATGTGTCCTCGCTGCGGAGGCCGCCTCTCTTCTAACAGCGTTCCATGGTTTTAGAACCACTGTGAGGGCGGACACGTGATCTCACCAGTTGGCTTATCCAGGAGGCGGGGGATTGCCTCGATTTACAGATGAGGAACCAGGCCCAGAGTAGTCACGCACCCAGCCTAGGTCTCCAGGTCTGATAGTGACAGAGGCAGGGTGTGAACTAAGGCTGCCTGGTTCCAGGGCCTGCGCTCTGCCTCCTCTACCACACTGCCTCCCAGAAGCTCTGGTCTCTCGAACTTTTCTTCCAATTCCCTAGAGAGGACTTGAACCTCTGGGTCTCAGTTTCCTCATCTGCAAGACGAGGAGAAAGAGCCATCTAGAAAGGCTGGTGTGAGCAGGGCGTGTGGTAGCCAGGAGGTCTGCATCTGGGCTGAAACACCTACCTGGCTGCCGTTGGCCCCTGTCGGTGCTTCTGGTCCATCCCTCAGGGAAGCTGCCAGCACGCTACCCACAGCCTGCAACAGGGCCTTGGTGGCCGCCTGGCGCCACTGGTCCTCAGGACGGGTCTTGGGGCTCGCTGCCAGCAGCGCTTCGCTGGCACCCTGCAGAGCCTGGGTGGCCTCCCGCTGGGCTCACCCAAAGGGAGAGAAGCAGCATGAGCCCCTGCCTGAGCTAGACCAGCCCCCGTACCGTTCAAAGACAAGGGCTGCAATGGAGGGAGCAGGGCGGGGAGATATACTCGGGGAACTCTGGGCCCACTGCACAGGCTGCCTGGATCACTCGCTTGAGGTCAGCTTGTCCTTCCCACAGTGTGCTCAGTTCCTTCAGGAGAGTACCCTGGTCCACCTCTGAGTCTTCCCAGAGTGCCTTGCACATGCCTAGCACATAGCAATAAACATTCACTAACTGGGTGGAAGGATGGAAAGGTGGATGGTGGATGGGTGGATGGGTGGGTGGTAGATGGATGGACGGACGGGTGGGTGGATGCATAGATGAATAGATGAATGGACAAGACATTTATTCCAGTTTTATAATTATGTCTGTATTTGTGAAGATACTCGTGTAAAGTCTTGCTGCCCCAGTAGTCTGAAAATGCCACACGGGTGGAAGCTATGTCTGTGTGACTTGCTGAATTCTCAACACCCAGTATGTGCCCGGTACCTGGTATATACTAGGCACCTGGGGAGCATTTGTTGAATGAGTGAGTAAATCAGTGCCTGGATAAGCGAGTGGAGGGATGGAGGGGCGATGTACACAGGCACTGAGTAGATGTGTGCGTGTGGAACGGATGGGTGAGCAAGCAGGTGTATAAACGGCAGGTGTGATGTTAAAAGCATCATGGCCTCAGATACAAAGGTCAGCCTTGCTGGCTTCAGGCTGGAGAAGGTGAGGGGCCCCACCTCCTGATAGCAGGTGGAGCACAGCCAGGGGAGCTCCCCCCTGCTCAGGGCTCCATCTGTAACCCTTGGCTACCATTACCCTGGGAGCGTGGTGATTCCATTTGAGTTCTCCAGGAGGCAGACCCCGAAGCAAGGATTTAAGGTGTGGGCAGGCAGAGTAGGCATGTGGGGCAGGGGTCAATGAAGAAAGAACGGCGGGGGCTGGCAGCTGGACGCCAGTCTGGTATGCCCTGGGGAACATGGTGGGTCAGCGCCAGTATCTGGGCACACACTTGAGTGTCACTCAGTGATTAGAGTTAGCTGCTCCCTTGAAGTGCCACTGGCCGGTGGGGCAGTGGGGCATGTGAGCACGCAGGCTGCGACACCCAGAACGAGACGCAGGGGCTGCGGGAGGCCATCTCTCTCTCTTGGCACCACCCATGCAGGTCCCTTGGAAACCAAATGGTGGCAGTCTTGGTGTTGGCGTGACTGAGGGACCTTCGACCTGAGGTGAATGGTCAGTTACCCACTGCAGAGGTGCATGTCCCATGGCTCGGCCTGGGCCAGCAGGTGGGCTCACTCACCTGGGCCACGGGTGTGAGCTCCTCACTGTGGTGGGTCACCTCTCTCAGAGCCTGGGCCAGTCCTTGCACCTTCTGCATGTCCCCCAGGGTGGCGGTGACTGCAGACAGCGACCCCAGCATGTGCTCTCTGACCTGACGCAGAGGGAGGAAGAGGAAATGTAATTTCTGTCTCAGAGAGATTTGGGGTCAGAGCAGGTGACCAGGCTCATCGGGGGCTTTCCGAAGCCCATAGACCCCTGTTTGCTTCATAGGGTGTGTGGTGGGCAGAAAGATGGCCTCCCAGAGAGGTCCACGTCCTGATGCCGGGAACCTGTCAGTATGGCACCTCACGTGGCAAAAGGGACTTTGGCAAAATTGTTTTGGAGTTTTAATTAAGATAGGGGATTAACCAGGTCGGGCCAATGTAACCACAGGGGTCTTTGTAAGAGGGAGGTAGGAGGTCAGAGTCAGAAGGAGATGTGTGGATGGAGGCAGAGGGGGAAGAGAGGGGAGGGAGGGAGGGATCTGAAGACGGAGAGAGGAGTGGGGAGCCCTTCCTGAGCCACGGAGCCCTTCCAGGGGCTGACCAGGGCTGGCCTTGACAGCCACAGAGAACAACTAAGAATATAATTCCAGACTTGCCCCATAGAACTTTCTGCATCGATGAAAGGTCCTGTCTCTGCACCATCCACTCACCAAATGCAACTACTGAGCCCTTGAAACATGGCCAGTGCAACTGGAGAACTGGATTTTAAACAGTTTCATTTTGACTCATTGAGAGAGAGAGAGAAAGAGAATCTTAAGCAGGTCCACGCTCAGCACAGAGCTCCCACAACCCTGGGATCCTGACCTGAGCCAAGATCAAGAATCGGACCCTTAACAGGCTGGGCCACCCAGGCGCCCCGTTTTAATCCCTTTAATTTAGAGCAAGTACCTAGATAAGCGAGTGGCAACCATTTGGCCCAGCCCAGATCTGAGTGAACGCAGCCCTCCTGCGGCCTGCTCCTCACGGCTCACTCAGCCTACTTGTCTGACGCCCTTCGTGGCAGCTGCAGAGTGTGAGCCTGTCTGCTATTAGGGCAGGATGCATCCAGGCTACGGCTTGGATGGAGAGAAGAAAAGCCCAGTATATGAGGGGACTCTTGTCAGAACGTTCTGGAAGGGTAAGTCATATTTGCCTCTGTGGATCTTCCCTCCCTCCTTGGTCACCGTCCTGGAGGCAGCCTCCGTGGGGATGCGGCTTCCTGACTCTGGCCGGTGGGCTCACGCAGCAGGAAATGGGAGGCCCGGAGGACAGAGAGCTGGAGGCTGTCCCCCCCGGTGCCTCCTGCTGGTCCACGGTGGGGCGATCGGCAGCCTCCTTCCTCAGAAGCCGCTGCGTCTCTCAGGGGCCCCTCCACGTGCAGCCAGTCCCTCTGGATTCGGTTCACTTCAGGCTGAGCCCCAACTTTTATCAGCAGAGCCCTTCTTAAATTCTTCTCAGTTGCCCCATTAGAGCTTTATACCTGCCTGCTGCCAGGACCCCACTGTTTCATGAGGAGACCCTGGGTCGGGCTGCATAGTCTGTGTGCTCAGGGGACCCCAGGATGTCCAAGTGCAAGTCTACCACGGGTAATGTTCGGAGTGAAGGCAGCCAAGATTGAGAACCAAGTGGGGTGTGGAGTGTATGGAGGGGCTAATGTGAACCCAGGGCAGGGGCGAGAGTCTTGGGAGGGTGAGAGGTGGACCAAGGGAGAGCCAGTCTGTGTTGGAACCCCGTCTTCACCATCTACTTAGAAATGTGGGCCTGGGCAAGCTGTTCAAATTCTCTTACCCTGTTTCCTCTTCTGTAACGTGGATGGGGGCCTCACCATTTACCTGGTAGGGATTACGTATCCAGGAAGCTCCTGGGGCGGGCAGCACGTTCTAGGTGCTCAGTAAATGTCATTTATCTGTAAGTAATCTCACTATGACAACCACCGCTTCTTTGTTCTTACCACGTGTCCTGCACCATGCTAACTAAACACTTCTCTTGCAAACCCTTCAGGGAACCAGAAAAGTCTTTCTTCTCTTCCTCATGCCCAGCAGATAGATGTCTGTGCTACAGTACGTGTGCGTGCACGTGCACGTGTGTGTCCCCGCACCCAGATGCACTCACGTACCGGGCACCTGAAGTAGAGGCAATCATACCTTCTATAGTAGTTGTTCGTCATGTCAGGTTGTAACACACAAAATGGCCATTTTGTGGGTCAAAACTGGTTGATTGTTGGTAATTTCAAATGGTTTGACTTAACCTTAGGAGGTAAACACTATTTATCTTTCCCATTTCCCAGTGGGGAAACTGAGGCTTAGAAAAGTTCATTCACCAGCCTGTGACAATACGGATGGAAAGTGACAGAAGGGGGATGACATTAAGGTCTGGCCCCAACCCCTTAACCGTATGATTGGGGCCAGGCCACTTTCCTCCTCTGGCTTCGGTTTTGTTGCCTCTGACAGGAGGGCCTGGAGCAAGACTCTTAAATTGCTTCCTTCCCTAGAAGTCTTTGACTCCAGGCAGAACAAGGAAAGCAGGTTTCCATCATTTCAGGTCACTTCGTGAAAGGGCCAGAAGAGGGAGGTGACGGCAACAGCTCAGGAGATACCAGGGTCTTCTCCGTGAATTCCACTCCCCACCCCAGGCCCTGGGGCCCCAGGGGACAGTGTAAAAGGGACACATCTTGAGCACCTTCTGTCTGACGTCCATGTTCAGCAGCCGCCCGCAGCCCTGCCCCTGGCATTCATGGTCCAGCATGGATGACACGGCCCTGGCCAGCTGGCAGAGCCGCTCAGGGTCCCGCTCGCCTTGCAGAGCAGCGGTGATGTTCTCCAGCACTGCGGCCTGGAATGCCACGTCCTCAGCGTGGGGGTCTCCAAGTCCCACCTACCAGGGAAACAGGAAACCTGCTCAGCGCAGGGAAGACCTGAGCTCACCAGTCCTTGTTCCAGAACCTGGAGCCTGAAGTCACAGTCTCTGCAAGGCAGACCGGAGCAGGGCTGGAAGGCTTCGCGCGTGGCGTGGGGTCTCTCCTGAGGCTGAGGGCAGCTGGGCCCCCTTGTAAGAGGCAGCCGACGGCCATTGGGCAGGCCTTGGACAAGTCACAGCTTCACCCTCTCTGCCCTCCTCATAGTGCCCGCAGTCCCTTCCTGCTCCCTCGGGCCTCGCACCCTTAAAATTTACCCGGATTTTATCCAGTCTCTGCCAAGTAGCCCTGATGGCTGATTTTGGCCCTCCTTCCTTTGGACTCTGGTGGCACTGGTTTAACTCATCCCTGGGTCCTCCTGCTCCAAGCCTCCAGGACATTACTTCAGGGCACTGTTCTTACCCCTGAGATGTAAGGTCTACAAAGGTAGTGACCGTGTTCACAGCTGTGTCCCCAGGGCCCGACACAGAGCAGGTGCTCTGAAAATACTGGTTGAAGGAATGAATGAATCAGTGACTCATCTGGTCATGCCCTTGGCTCCCTTCAACCCAGCCACCCTCTTGGGCAGGTTCAGTTGGGTAACACGTTTTCTCAATAAAGAAACAAAGCTGCCGCCACCTACCTTCACCACTGCATGGGCCTGTTGTTTGTCCCCTGCCTGATTGGAGACAGAAATGACGACTGTCAGCCTGAAGTCATTGTTTACTTTCCCAAGTGGCAGATAAACGGACTGGAGGGCAGGTTCGGGGCCACAGTGTAGACAAGAACCTGGTAAATGGAAACTGAGCAGTTAGGGGGGCATCTCTCAGCCCCAGGGAGACAGACAACCCACCAAGGTACAGCCTGATGACAGGGACACAGAAGCCACAGCTCATGAAGGTGTGGCAAGCATTCAGGGACTCCATGCTTTCGGAGAGAAGACAGCCATCTATCCTGATGCACTGGTCTCTGTAGGTAATCACATGCTGCTATGACTTTGGAATAATTTTACTAGAACCCATAAAAATTAAAAAAAGAAACATTTCTTCTTTACAGGCTTAAAAAGAAATTCATGGTGGTAAACCAAATTACAAAAAGGAGGAAAAAGAAGAAAAAGGCAGGAGACAATCTTTAAAATTAGCACAAAACATCCAAGGTCACTCAAAAGTCACGTCCTATAGCAAGGCCTTCCCAGCTTGGTGTATCTAAACACGCCCCTGTCCTGTGCCTTTATTTACCAGCCGTCTCCACCACTAATTGTAACACACAAGGTCAGGGACTTCCCCTGTGGAGTTCACTGCTATAGATCTAGCATCTGGAAGAGCCTGACCTGCAATACATAGTTACTGTCGAATGAATGAATGCAGAACTTTCCTATCCTTAAAGGAGACCCTCCCCCACACCCCTGGAATCACTAATCATTGTGATGTGCAGACAATCATGAAGTTACTGAATTGTAATTCTCAACTGAGTTTTATACGGTCCCACTTCCGGCCCCCTTGCTCACTTGCGTGAGGCAGAGGGCTGTGCTAGGGGGGAATAAGCAGTTGGAGTTAGACAGCTAGCTGGCCCCCATGGGGGTGAGGGGGTGCAGGTTTGAAATGAAATCTGCTTATCTTCCATGGATTGTCTCCCTCCAGGTTCACACCCAGCCATGGCCACCTGAACAGCCCTGCATTCTGCGTCCACTTAACTGGCACCTCATGAAAAGCACCTTCCTCTGGTCCCAGCAGTCACACCTCTGCATGTCCTCATCCATTTGACCCTGTCCACAACCCACATGCTTCATGCCAGGGCACAGGTCGTTTTGGTCCCTACAGCCGTGGAGGAGATGTCAGTAGGACCGAGGTGTGTGGCTGGGTCAGTGTGCCTGGGGCGGGGCTGAGGTATAGTTGGGGTGTGCGTGTGGGAGGGATCCTCATTCTGCAAACCTCTCACCCATGCGACATACTTTTGTAGCTCCCACAGAGAGGCCCCTGTTCTGGGAGACATGGAGCCTGGCAGCTGAGGGGAGAGCACAGCCCTGGGCAGGTACCTGACTCCAGACAGAAGCAGTACTCCAGGGGGCCGAGGGCCGAGGATGCGTTGCAGAAGATGGCGAAGCTCGTCAGAACAGTACCCTCCTCCGGAGTGATGGTGCAGGCGGGCACCTCGGGGGGAGGCACAGAGCCGATCACGTAGGTGTCCTCCCCATAGGCACGCCCGGTCACTGCTGGGGAGTGGAGACAGAGGGTGTTTGGGGGCCTGTGTGAGTCACGTGAACTCCACCATGCTTCAAGATGGCCCTGGGAGCTTGTTAAACGTGCAGATTGCCAGGCCCCCCTCCTGACCCCGAGCCCTGGACCTCTGGAGGTTCTGAGGCGGGGCCTAGCCATCTGCACATCTAACAACTCCCCTGATGCAGTGTATCCTGGGATCTCACTTTTTGTAGGACTCTCTTTTTTTTTTATATATATTTTATTTTTTTTAATGTTTATTTAGTTTTTGACAGAGAGAGAGAGAGAGAGTGAGCATAAGCAGGGGAGGAACAGAGAGAGACACACAGAATGTGAAGCAGGCTCCAGCCTCCAAGCTGTCAGCACAGAGCCCAACATGGGGCTCGAACTCACAAACTGTGGGATCGTGACCTGAGCTGAAGTCAGATGCTCAACCGACTGAGCCACCCAGGCACCCCAGGGATTCTTTGTTTTTGAAATGTTTATTTTTGAGAGAGAGAGAGAACTCACACAAGAGGGGGAGGGCAGAGAGAGAGAGAGGGAAACACAGAATCCGAAGCAGGCTCCAAGCTCCGAGCTGTCAGCGTAGAGCCCGATGCGGGGCTCGAACCCACGAACCGTGAGATGGTGACCTGAACCGAAGTCAGACGCTTAACTGACCGAGCCACCCAGGCGCCCCTGGATCTCACTTTTTGAGAGCAGTTCTTCAGCTGCAAAACGGGGCTAATTTAGAAGCTTCCTTGTAGCTTAGGTGAGGAGGAAGTATATTGGGAAGCAAAACGACTTGCTTAAGATCGTGGAGCTAGTAAGAAGGGCCACAGCCAAAATCTAGAGATGGGCTGACCCCACCCAGAGCCACACTCTTCCCTGGCCTCAGCAGCACCACAGGGAGCCCACGGTTCCCTGCACCAGCAACCCTCCCCACCTGGCATTTCAAAAAGAGTATGTGCCCAGAAGAGCTGGGCGTGAAGAGGATTTTAACCAATTAAAATGAATTCCTTAGCCAGGCTCTAGTTCAGAAGGTCTGGGGCATGGCTTGGAGTGTGCATTTTCAACCAGTATCCCTGGTTGTGCCCATGTAGTGGTCCATGGGCCACTTTGAGGAAAACCGAATCAACTGAATCCATCCGGAGAAGAGGAATCTCCCATTGTTTGTCTTTTTGAGAGTCCGCATTTCCCTCCACCCTGGCTCGCTTCGAGCGAGAACACGCAGGCTGCACCGCCCAGAATGATCTGCCTCAACCCCCTGCATAATGCAATTCAGAGGCAGGAAACGGAGGCACTGAGAGTTTAAATGCCTTCTCCACCCCTCCCCCCAGCTGGAAAGTGGTGGCAGTGGGGTTAACACCAGAGCCTGCGCTGAAGCCGCACGTTTCTGGGATCCTGGGTCTGTCTGGGCTCACTTCCGGCAGACAGAGCCGCCCCCTGCCGGACCCCGCGGGGAGTGGTCCACACCTGTGGCTCTGATGCGAAGCACCTGGCCCCGGGTCTGCAGGAAGGAGCGGTTCAGCCGCAGCGTGGACGTGTTGCTCTGGAGGAGGATTAAAGCCCTGGGCCAGAACCCTTGCAGGCCGCAGGCAGCCGGGAGAGGCTCCGCCTGAAAGAGAACAGGCCCAGGCCCCCCGAGACTGCAGTCAGGCTGCTGGGCCTCAGCAGGGCAGTGGCTCCTTTCCCCTGGGAGGCCTTCCAGATTTGTCTCTTCTGCAAAGCCACCACCTGCCTCCCCGAGTCAGCCCGAATACCCAGTTTCCAGCCTTGTTTAGGTGATTGTCTGAGGTCAGTTTCCCTTGAAGGAGAACCTGACGTGGGGATTGATGAGCAGGCCATTTCCTGCGGGAGGGCCCTGGGGAGAGCAGAGGGGAGAGGGGAGCAGAGGAGGGCACAGAATGAATCTGGACAGGGGAGTGATTTCAGGAGGTGTCCAGCCAGCCTCAGCCCGATCCCACAGGGAGCGACAGCCGCTCCACAGAAGGTGCTGCCCTCAGAGGCAAGGGGACTGGGCTGTTAGACGCCCCCAGCCATCAGTTACCTGCCTGCGGTCCCTCCACAGCAGCTGGGGACGATGCATCAGCCTGGTGAGAGGGACCGGCCCGGGGCACCCGTAGCATCTGCTGTGATGTTTCTCCATTGTGTTTGCCCCCCTGCATCTGACCAGTACTGGTCTCCTCCAGGGAGCACCCTCCAACCCCAGCCCTTCGGGGTGCTCAGTGCTGGGTCTCCTCCAGGGAGCACCCTCCAACCCCAGCCCTTTGTGGTGCTCAGTGCTGGGTCTCCTCCAGGGAGCACCCTCCAACCCCAGCCCTTTGGGGTGCTCAGTGCTGGGTCTCCTCCAGGGAGCACTCTCCAACCCCAGCCCTTCGGGGTGCTCAGTGCTGGGTCTCCTCCGGGGAGCACCCTCCAACCCCAGTCCTATGGGGTGCTCAGTGCTGGGCGAGTAGCACAGGTCTGGTCAGTCAGAGTGGGTGATTGCTGGTGTCCTCACCTTATCCAGCGAGGTGTCATCCAAATACCAGTTGAACGCGGCCACTGGGGAGCCATCCCCCAAAGTGACTCTGAGCACAGCGTCTTCCATGGCATCCACTGGTCCGCAGTTCTCCTCGCAGCTGAAAGGGGGACAGAGGGAATACGGAAGCTCGCTCAGGCCTCATCGCCTGGTCTTTTGTCCAGCTCTTCTCAAGTCCGTTGAGAAGGTGGCACAGGGCCTTTCTTCCAGGGAAAGATGGATAAAAGTAACCCCTGCCCCAGCCCAAACCAGGACCTGGCGTCGGCCAAGGAGATGGTTTGTGGTTTGTGCCTGACTCAATTCCCACTTCGTTCAGTGTGCAGGACATGGCGTGGAAAGTGCGTGAAGTCCGGGGTCCTCAGACCCTGTGCCTATCTCTTATGAATGGTCCCCCTGTGTGAGTCACTTAAACTCTCTGAGCCTGAAAACGGGGAGTTAAGAACAATTTCCGTGACTCCTTCTAGCTCTAATAATCATAAAGGCATACTGTGGTTTTATTGCCCGTGTGCCACAGATGAGAAATGGTCACTCCCCGTCCAGTGCTAACCGCAACCCCAGGGGCCGCATGCTAGAGACCCCTTATCACAGCCAGCAAGCTGGCTCCCAGACCGCCGTGATTGGTTCCTGGTGACATGACTCCTGTGTGGGGGAGGGCATCAAAAACCAGCACGTCTAGATTCAGATCCAGGACCTTCTTCATAGTGTCCGCCTCCCTCCCTTGAGCCAGCAAGCGACCACTTTGGCATCTGCCGCGTGTCCGGCCCTCCCCAGAACCTTCTGGTTGTAACTCCATAGCACCTGGCAATCTCCCTCCTGTCTTCATGTCCATCCTAACACCGGTGTGCGGGACATTCTGTTTATCCCCGCAGCGTGCTCTCTGCCAACTCTGTGGCCCTGGGCACCAGGAGGCTAATCTCTGTAGACGGTGTCACCTGCATTCCTTTGCCCACTGGCTTCTGGGAATGGGAGGCATGGGCTGGGGATCAGAGGGTGACGGGGAGGGGGAGGGGGAGGAGGGTGTTTATCCCTGCTCCTTACCAGGTGGGCTGCTGTTGGCAGTGGCTGTGTACCTCCAGCCACGCGCAGAGCTCCTCTTGGGGGGCACCTCCCCACAACTGCAGCTCCCAGGGTTCCCGCACGCCATCCCCTGCTTACCTCTGCAGTCCTAAGAGGGAGAGTGGCTTCCTCCCATTGCGGTCCTGCACTGTCATCCCTGGCTGGTTCCCTCATCCTTGCCCACATCTATCTGGCCGGGCCTCACCTGATAGACCAGGCCACCTTGAACCTTCACTTTGAGGCGTGCAAGAGCTCACGCAGTCTCCCAGAGCCCGCTCTTGCCCTCCACCAGCCTGCTCTCCCCCCGCTGCCACGGCATTCTGTACTAGGACGTGATCGAGTCCCCAGCCTGCTTGCAACCCTTGGATGGCTTTCCAGAGCTCTTCTAAATCATGTCTTTATTTACAACCCATAGGGTCCCACCGGAGCCAGGCCCTGCCCGTTCTCCCAGTTTCTTCTTGCCCCTCTGGCTCCCTCCATGTGCACCACACACACCCAGCCTCTTTCACTCGTGGCTTATTCTGTGCTCCCTCCCTCTGCCGCCCCGTATTCCCTCTCCAGCCCCCCTTTTGCTGCCAAGTTAATTCCTCTTCCCTCTTCTCATCTCGGCTGAGGGAAGCCTTTCCCGCGCTGGCTGTTCAGTAAACGGTGGCCCAAGGGACATCAGCACTGCGGGAGTTTGCTCTCGCGCCCCCACCTGACTCGAGGCCTGAGTTCCAGGGGTGCCGACACATAGAGGCACTGCTCCTCCTGGTTCTCCAGCTCCCTGCCCCTCCAGGTGGCCAGGCGCAGGGTGACAGCAGAGCTGGGTGGTGGCAGGCAGGACGGAGGAAGCACCAGCTCCCTCTGGTCCACGAGGAGCAGCTGCCTCTCCACACAGGAGCTCCACTGGGCCCAGCAGTGTCCTGCGAGAGGGGGACAAAGACTCTGATCATCCAAGGACCTTTCTGGTTTGCGGTTTGCTTTCCCTTGCAGGGCTCAGTGCTGGCGCCACAGAAGGAAGCTTCTGGGGAGATGAGCCACGCTGCACCCTGACACCGAGCTGACCTGCAGGGTATGTCAGCTTCTTTCGCACCAGTGACCTGCACTGATGAACGGGGTGGGGGTGGGGTATGGCAGGAGAGAGGTGGGGGAGGGGGATGCAGCTCACACCACACAGAAACACCTGTCCTCAGCTGCGTGTCCCTGTGGGTACTCTGGGGACCTGGGGGGCCGTTCTCTCCACCTAGCAGGCCACGTGTCATCTCCTGCTTTATCACACTGGCTCGGTAAGTCTCTGTGTCCTTCGCCTTTCATCCGTGCTGATCGATGTTTATCCATCAGTCAGCTCGCTCCCCCGGCCTCGGGACACGATCGGGGGTCAGGCCATCAGCTCAGCCACCCAAACTGTATACTTGTATCCTCTCTGAATTCAGAGAGTGAGAACTAATAGTCACAAGGATGTCCTGAGCACTTACCAATGGGTGTCAAAAGGCTTCACATTTCATAGGACTTTTGACGCAGTTATTCCATTTCTTGACATTTATTTTTCCCCAAAAAAACCTTATTTATGAAGGTGACCACATATGCAAATAAAGGCAGAACTACAGGGATGTTCATTACAGTGTTGTTTATATACAGACAACTAATTCAAAACAGCCTACATGTCCAAAAAACAGGGCACCAGTAAATAAATGACCGCACGTTAACTTGACGGTCTGCCGTGCACTTACTCTATTATGAAATCAAGATGGAGAAGGTATCCGTGGCGTAAAATACGCAGGATGTGTTGTTCAAAGAAAAAAGAGCTCATAAAAATGATACGTGCGGTATGACTGACATTCTTTTCCAAAAGAATGTGTACGTAGTTGGGATGTCTCCCTGTAAAGGAGGACAACCATCTCTAAGAAATGGGAACTGGTGCTGCCCTCTTGCTTTGTCAGAAAATGCCTCCTTGCTTCTAGACTCTCTTCCCAGTGACAAGGGCAAGGAGGTGACAGGAGGGACCCCCCCCCCCCAAAGGGGAGGAGTTGTTTTGTTTCGTTTTTATCACTGATGTTGTTTGTGGTGTGGTGAAAATAAAGCCTGTTGACTTTTAGGGTCAATTCTCTAAATGCATCTCCGCGTTGCCTGCCTCTAGGGCTCCCTCTGCCTTGGTTTGCCACTGCTCCCCCCACCCCCCCACCTCCCATTCCCATGGAATTCTCTGGCACACGCAAAGTACACAAAATGTCAGGCATGCGTAATGCCTGTGTGAAGGTTAAAAAAAAAAAAAAAAAGCCAAGCTGACCTCCATCCGTTACTTTGTGGTGAGATAGGACAGATCCAGAGCTCTAAGGCCACCTACCACATGACCACTGGAAGCGTAAATCCTTGTCCCTGTCTGGCCAGCCCAGAGTCACGGTCGTGAAAGGATCCACATACTGACCAGGCTCCACGTACACCCGCATGGCCCCTTTCTCTCTCTGCGGAAAAAGCGGCTGGCCGGTGAGAGGCCCCTCTACGATTGGTACCCCACCTCCTACCCGACAGCAGTCTGTGCCAAGGGCGGTCACAGCATAGGGCGTGGATTGGAGGCAGACCCTATCTGATCCACCTGGGTCCCCTCTGGAGATGGGTCGCTGGGTAAGTAACTTGAGTTCGAACATGGGCTCAGTGCTAAGCGTCCACCATGCATCCAACCGTTACCAGAACCTGCTCTGGGCCAGGCCTCATGCTTGGTGACTAGAGATACAAGAATAGAGAGCAGGGCTCTGCTCTTAAGTCTAGGAGGGAAGGTGGACAAAGAAACTGATGACTAAAACAGAGTTCTAGCTGCTATGGTAGAGGGGGCCCCAGAGAATTATGAGAATGCGTAGGAGGGAGGAAGTGGGTGGAGAACATCTGCTCCGCCTCTGAAGGTTTGGGAGCATTTGATGCCTGGGTTGCTGCGGATTAAGAGATGCGCTCCCTCTTTTGTCTGGTACAGAGGAGGGCGCGGAGCTGTGGCCTCTGTGAGGCTGCCAGCCAGTGTCGGGGCAAGCTTCCCCGGAGGACAGGACCCCAGAGCTGGTGTGAAAGAGGGGTGAGGTGAGCTGGGCAGTAATGGAGCCTGTGGGTGCCAGGAGGAGGGGTTGACAGGCGTAGAGCGGGCTCCTGGAGTAACTTTAGGCAGGACCTATCAAACAGCCAGGCCAAAAGGGCTTAGCCTGGTGTCGCAGGAGGCTGCATGGCAGAGCTCCACCTCCAGTGGTCTCCCATGGCCTGAGAATAAAACCCAAACCCCTGTCTTGGCACCTAAGACTTCATGTGATCGGGCCTCTGTCCATCTCTCTGTAACCTCCTTTATACTCCCCTCCCCCCAACAGCCTCAGGGCACTTCTAGCCTCATATCTGTGCTCCCAGAAAGCTCTCATTCTGCTTTCCAGCATGGCTGACGTCTTGTCTTCAAGACCTGAATGTCACATGTCACTTTCTGAGAGGCCTCATCTGATCACATTGGCTAGGCCACCCTGTGTTGGTTGCTGTCACTGCACCCTATTGCTTCTAGTTAGACACCACAATCCTAATTACATGCTAATTTGTTCAGTAGTTTTACCTACTAAGCTCCAAGAAGGCAGGGGCCACAGCTCTTTATTCACCTTTGTATCCCTAGTCCCGAACACCTGGTCCTTGGACATTGTAGACACACAATCTTTGTTATTGAATAAGTATGTGCATGGGGAACATCAACAGCAAGGAGTTGAGGACTTAGGCTTGCTGTAAAAACTGAGGAACCTGGGCCTGTTTTCTAATTTAAGCATTAGAAGCTATACATTTCCCTCTGAACACTGCTTTAGCTGCATCCCACAAGTTTGCATAGGTTATATTGTCATTAACAAAAATATTTTTTAATTTTCCTTGTGAACTTTTTTCTTTGACCCTGTTGATTTTTTTAAGTGTGCTCTTTAATTTCTGAGATGTCTGAAAGGTATGTACATATCCCAGATATTTTATTAGTGATTTGTAATATAACACTGTTTTGGTTGGAGAACATGCTTTGTATGATTCCAGTTCTTCTGGATCTCTTTTTAAATGGAAGCCATGCCTCCTAGTAATCTGGCTATTAGCACCAATAAACCAAAACTCAAAACTAAAGCAAAGTGCTCAGACATCTGTTTCTTGTGAGGTTAAGTGTTTAAAAAAAAACAAAACAAAACAACTCACATTCTTTTCCTTGGCATTTGTTCCAGATGGTTCTTGCACCCTGGAAGGAGCTGTGAACACAATGAGAACAGGCGTCAGACTGTGGTAGGTGCTGATAAGGTTACCAAAGGGCAGAGTCAGAGGGTGTGCCACAAATGCCCCGGGAAGACCTGCCTGCCTTGGAAATGGGTCAGGGAAATTAGCAAACATTCAGGTCATAGAAGTGGGTCAACACCCAAACCGTCATGTCCACCACTGGACTGAAGACACCTCTTTGGTTGTTAAGAAAGAGGCAGGCAGTTGCCAGTACAAACAAAACTCAAGATTTAGGGATAGACCTGCGGCGGAATGCTGTTAATGTTTAACCACCAGTCGAAGGGTGGGGAGCGCGGAGCCCTGATTTGTGCTGTTTGCCCCTTCCTGTGGTGTCGGTTCTTCCCACAAAGGCAGATTTCAGGCTACCAAGCTGACCTCTGTGACTATGGAGCAAGAGATGGACAGAACCAGCTCTGGCAAGCGGCTAGGGGCTGACCCACCGCACCACGATGCATCTCTGGGTCTTTCTGTTGGCCTCTTCCTGACTGTGTGAGCCCAGGCAGGCTGGTTAGTCTTTCTGAGTCTTAGGTTCCTCACCCACAACAAAAGGCAATCCCTGTTTCTTAAGGCTCCAGGCGGGCTGGCCGCTGTGCTTGGATACCAGTGCTTTGCAATCCATGTACATCTATAAAGAGTGTTAGGATAGCAAGCTAGAAAAGTGGAAAATGTACGCTCGGGTGATAGGCCCAGAGAATCACTGAGCTGTGAATGGGGTTAGTGCCTAGTTGCAGCGTAGTGGTGAGGACAGCAGTGTTTTATCTGCATGGGCAGACCCCTGGGAGTTATCAGGCCCTCGTGTTCAGGGTAAGATACGGGCACTGTGGATCTTTACAGAATTCTCTCCCGGTGAATTCTCATTCTGAGAACTCTCACTTTGAAGGTCTATAAAATTATGTAAAGCAAAGCTAAGATGCCAGACAGGGGCCCTTCTTAATCTTAAGAAGGACGATGGGCCAATAACCCTGAATGAAGAAATCAAGAAAAGCAGTTGCTGCCTCTGATCCTGCCATGAATTAGCTGAGTGACTTTTGGAAAGTTCACCTCCTTAGGCCTCAAATTCCGTATGTGGAAAAGGAGGGTCGTGGGCAAGAGCACAGGCATCTGATGTTTCTTCCCGTCCAAGTATCTGGGCCCCTCCTTCTGGTAACCGCACTTACAGACAATACTCTCCTGAGGAACCATCCCTCCTGTGCCCTCAGTTCTTGGTTTGGGTGATGCCAGCCCTAAAGCATGTTCCAGGTGGACATGTGATCCTGGTCTGCCCAAACTGAATATCACTTCCCCCCGGTCTCAGTACTGGGTCCGGGAGGGAACATGAACTGCTCCTGGACCAGTAAGAGGCAGACTCAGGACTCCTGCTAGAAATGCCAACAAAGAGGAGCTCCTTCTCCTCCAGGGTTAAGGATTGAAGTCTGGGGCTGTCTTGCTACTGATGGGAAGAGGGAATCAGAATGAAGCCAACATAGAACCAAGAGACAGAGAGAGGCAGATTCTGGTGAATTGAGTGGCTGGATCCAGCTGTGCCTTTTCTGATTTGATAAAAATGTCCCTATGGGTTCAGCCAGTCTGAATGGCTCTTCTGTCCCTTGCTACTCCTAGGGTCTTGGCAAACACATTTGCTGTGGACTTTCCGCTCTGTGACTTTAAGCTACTGTTAGGCTGCCTACCCATCAGCCATTACCCTACCCTTCTGGGCTGCTGGAATCCACCTTCTCCACAGAGCTGGAGGTGCTGGATCCTGGCTTCCCAGCACCCCTTACAGCTTGGGCACGTGACCCCGACAGAGTATCTGCTGGGGACTTGTGGGGAAAACCTCCCCCCTGGGAATAACTGCTCCAGGGGGGAAACGGGGGAAATGGTCATGAGATGCAACTCTACAGACAAAGCAGAAACTCTGAGCATGACAGGACAGAATAGCAGACTGAGCACGGGTCCTTGCTGGTGACAGTGAACCACGGAACCTTCTCCATGTGTGAGATAATAATGACCTGAACTTAAAGCCACCTAGGTTGGGCCTCCTGTTGCTTGGAGCCTAAAGCAGCAAACTCGGGACGTTTTAGAATTCTGTAACAACGGTTGAATGTTTTACTGTGTACATCACTGCCCTTTAGAGTAACCAGAGAATTCTTAAAATCTACAGGGCAAGTTAAGTGTTCAGAGCTCTGTTTTGAAGAGTCCCTCCCCAGATCCCAAGCATGTGCAATGACCCAGACTGCTGGTCACGAGTTTTATAGCCCCTTACAGAAATTCCTTGCCTGAAACAGTGATGTTTCCAACTTCCAGACTCAAGTTTGAGAAGGCATTCCTCACCATCACCGTGACCAGAAAGGTGCCTGCAATGCAAAGGGTGGAGAATCACGGGTGTTGCAATAAATCATTTCACTTGTGTTGAGACAGCTCTCCCAAGCTTCTGCTTCCTGGCCCGCTGACAGCAGCATTTGAATCTTTCGTCCCCTGAGCATTTAATGGACCCCTGTTGTATACCAGGCATGGTGCAAGGCTCTGGGGACAGAGAGGTGAATGAAACGTGGTCTTTGACTTCAACATCCTTATAGTCTAGTACACTTGCAGGAGACCAAGTGCCAAACCGTGACAACAGTTGGCATGGGGGCACCGTGGACATGGGGTAGGGAGTCACTGCATTGATCATGGTTCATGGCAAGGCTAAAGCTCAAGTTCAAAGGGCAAGTCGTGCTCATTAGACAGGAGATCCCAGCAGAAGAATGGACATGACAGGAATTTAAAAAGATGGAGGGGCGGAGAGGGGAGAGAAGGATTTGTGAGAGTGAGGTTTGTGTGTATCCCACCCCCTCCTGCCCCGTGGGGAAGGTGGTGTGGGTGCTACCTTCCTTTCTCCAGCCTAGAGAGGAGCTCATCAGAGGGGATCCTGAGAAAGGTGGATATGTGCTCTTTCAGATCGGGGACCCCCATGGACAGGTTCCTTTCTCATACCCTTGAAGGGTGGTCTGTGACAGGGAGTGGAGTGAGAGGGAGGTTGGGAGGGGCATTTGGAAAACTACTGATAGCCGGGCCAAAGAAAAGGCGAGAATTTTCTGAGGACCAGATGTTTGTCTTGCCCTCCCTACCCCCCTGCCCCCATAACCCAAGGACACAGCAGGGGCCTCAAAAGCCCACAGAAGCTGCTGCGAGAGCAGCTGCAAACATCTGCCAGGCCCCGGGAGCAAGGCCAGCCAGGACAAAGCCGGCGCTGCTAAGTGGGGGCCTTCCTGCCCTCCCAGGTGCCCTTTCCTTCCTCCTCACCCGCTTTATCTCTGGAGTCATCCTCATCTGGTTGTTTTTTGTGTGAAGAGAAGCCCGCTTATCATATAAGAGTGAACCAGAACCTCACAGGGCGTGTAGAGATTTTATCTATTATCCCCTGCCAAGTGACTTTCGTTGAAGACAAAAATTAATTTGCATTTGAATGATAGGCTAGTTATTGTGTGTGTTTTTCTCTGTGATTTCATTTCATTCTGGATTCTTCCTGTTCCAAGCAGGACCTTTGATACCTGGCACAGGTGCAATGTTTTTCTTCTCAAATCTGTCATTTAACCTGCTATCTCTTTTACTAAATCTGCTGTTTGAGGGCACAATGGCCCCCCACCAGCACAGTGTTACGGCCTCTCTTACATACTTCTGAGATCCAAGGGAAGGTGGGCAGGGTTCTGGGTGGTCTGGGGACTCTGTGACCCTCATCACATCCCTGGCCGCTGACTTCCCCACATTGCTCGGAAGGACTCACTGTTCTCTCCAGATCAAACGTCTGTTCTAGTCTCCTCCCTCGGTGGTGCCAGCCCGTCTGTCACCCTCTCTCTATTCCAGCCAGCATCGTGACACTTCTTCTCTTGTCCTTCCCTCTCCCACCATTTTTACCTCTCTCTCCCTGAAGGGCGTGGACTGCAGCTTCTCCCAAACCACACTCTCCTCTAGAAATGATGGAAAAATTGGAATCCTCCAGCTCTCCCCCAGCGGTTCTCAGCAGGAGAGATTCTGCTACCCAGGGGACAGTTGGCAATGTCTGGAGGCATTTCTGGCTGTACTTAGGAGGCCGGTGCTACTGATACCTAGTGGGTAGAGGCCAGGGATGCCATTAAACATCCTAGAGGGTGCAGGATAGCCCCCATAACAAAAAATGATCCAGCCCCAAATGTCAAAAGTGCCACAGTTGAGAATCCCTGTGACTCAGCTCTGCAGGCAGATCTGCTGTCTCTTCTTATTTTGTGCCCCAGGCTGGATGCTGTGAACCACGTTTGTGTCCAGGACACAGACATAGGCTGGCAGGACCCTGGACACTGAGTCAGGAATGGAAGAGGAGGGAAATTTGGGAGGGGACCCACCCACCCCAAGTACCTTCAAGAGGAACTGCCACAGAGTAAATCCCAAACGGTCCCTTGAGGCTCTCTTCTTCATGGGAGAAGGTTGCATTGAGTCCTGCCACCTTAAAGGTCAGCCTCTCTGGTGTGCCACGAGCCACCGAGACGTTGACGAGTAGGTCTTGGCCAAGCTCCAAGTGGTCAGAACCCCAGGAGGCCCGGAGCCCAGACAGAGGCTCCAGGAACTGGACTGTGATGTTCCTGGAGGGAGCGGAGGTGCTCGTGCTGGTGGCCCGGATCTCCAGCTGGTGGGTCCCCGGGCCCATCCTCTGCTGGGCTGCTCTGTCCAGGGTCAGGTTGTAGGGTAGCAGGCCGCTTGGTGTGGTGAACTCAGCCAGGGTTGTGTTCCCCGACAGCGCAGTGTAAGTCACCCCTCTTCCTATGGGGGGGTGAGAAATATTTAGGAGTGTTGGCCACAGCCATGTGGTAGACTGCACTGAGATAGTTGAGACTCCAGCTCCAAGGTCAGATTCTGGATATAGACATGGAGACGGTATAGCGGTAAAGACACATGGAAGTCTAAGGCCCGCCCGCAAGTATTAACAGCGATGATCTCCCAGTACAGGGTTCAAGAGTGATGTTTCTTTTTGGGTCCTCTCTGCGCATCTGCATATTCTGCTTTGCACTCTGCATGTGTTACCCATAAACTTAAAGGTTTGTAATGAAAATACGAGAACATTTTGTTGACAGGTTTGTCCCTGGAGGGTGGAAGGCTGAAAAGGGAGCCTCTCCAAGGCGTGGCTGATTGTCATGCATGAGAATCAGCCTCCAGCCTTGTTCTAAGATGGAGCCGGTGAAGCCATTTCCTTACACATTCACGGCAGACCGGAAACCCTACTCCGCACAACACTCAGCCTGTTCACCTCGAGATGGGCTCCCTTACAGCCCAGGGCTGGCTGTCCCAACTGAAGGCTAAATGCTGTAGTTGACTCTCAAAATCTGATTTAAACCACCAAATTAGGATTTTTACCCCAACAGAAGCCACGCTAGGGTATTTCTTGTTTGAGCGAAGACGATGCTAACAATGATGATAAAGACGATGATGGTGCTCTCTGACTCTCATGTTTACTGCTCCCTCCCCCCACACCTGGCAAACAGTAGGCAATTATATTTGTTGAATAAAAACATAAATGAAGGATTTCTTTAGGTTTCCCTGGTGCACATCGCGGCCGTCTTTAGGCACCAAGCACACCGAGGACTGTGTTAAAGGACCGTGTGTTTAAGCCCCTGTTCTCTCTCTGCTGGGTGAGGCTCCAGGAGCTGCGAGGTCGGACTGAGCCACGTCCTCACCTCTGTAGCTCTGTGCCACACAGTTTACCCCAGCAGGCTTCTCTCCGGATCTCAAACCGGACCTGTGCCTGGAAGAAAGATGGTGCCTCAGGTGTGGATGGGTCTGAGTTGGTATGGTCTCTACTGAGAAAAGGGAAGACATTCAAAATATTTAACAACTGAAACTACATGGGTCCCGGCCAAATAGGATGGATGTTCTGATAAATCAGAATGAACCCTGTGACCAATCGGAATAGATGCTGTGACCAATCAGAAAGGACACTTTGACTAATCAGAATGGACATAACCAATTAGAATGGCCTCCGTGACCAATCAGAAAAGAAACCGACCAATCAGAAGGGACACCAGCCATAACAGCTGTATGGCTGTCTCATCGCGTGTGGCTCCACATCCGTCCTGACTGGGGGCAGCATCTTTGTGCCAAGCTGGTCACTGCTGGCCGCACTTGCGATGGGCTCAGGCCCAGCTGGTAGCTCTCCCAGTCCTATTCAACTTCCCCAACAAGGAGTGACTTGGAAATTCTGTTCTTTTTTTTTTCTTTTTAAAAAATTTTAAAATGTCTTTTATTTATTTTTGAGAGACAGAGAGAGACAGTGTGAGCAGGGGAGGGTCAGAGAGAGAGGAGACACAGAACCTGAAGCAGGCTCCAGGCTCTGAGCTGTCAGCACAGAGCCCAACACGGGGCTCGAACCCCCGAACCAAGAGATCATGACCTGAGCTGAAGCCAGAAGCTTAACCACTGAGCCACCCAGGCGCCCCTGGAAATTCTGTTCTGATGGGAGTGTGGTAAAGAAGGGCATCCGGAAGGCGGAGAGCTTCACTTAGCTTTCTAGCCTTGTGACTTCAAGCCAACTTATGGACCTCCCCTCCATTTCTTCATCTGTAAAATGGAGATAATAAAAGTACATCCTGGGTGGGCTAGCGCATGTAGAGCACTCAGCCAGTTCCAGGCACGCACTAGGTACTAAATAAATTGAATAGCTAAAAAGCTAACTAGATACATGAGTGCTGTTAGTATTTATTAAAGCTTGGGAGTTGGATGGATAGATCTGGGGAAAATGAAGGTTGCTTTGACCTTGACCATTTCTGTACACTCACCTCCGTCGAGTACCACCTGAATCCACAGTGGTTCCCCGAAGACTGTGCAGCAGAGAGGGCTGGCTCCCAACATGGACAGACTGGAGCACCCAGTCACACGGAGCCTTTCCGTCTTGTCCTGGATCGTCACGTGCGTCTGAGCCATCACGTGCCACTCACTGGTTGTGCACTCGGCAAGCACAGTAAACTCCCCAGGGGCTGTGAACTGGTGGGTCACACTGCTGGATAAGCTGCCAGCAACAGGCAGTGTTAGCAATGTTGGGGACCCACAAACACATGCGTTCACACACGTGTGTGCACATATGCGCTCACCCACCTCACACCTCCCCCGCCCTGCAGAGATAAACAGATGAAGAAAGAGATGCTACATGCGAAAGCTCTTGGTCACAAAGGTAACGTTGAGATGTCTAGAGCAGGTGGGAGTGGAAGAAATAGCAGTGGCCGATCAGGGAGTTGAATATTTGGTTACAAGTCCTTTTTCTGCTATTTATTCCCTCTGTGGCTCACATAAATCATCTGCAGGATACTATGCCCCAGTCTACCTTTCTGAGCCATATTTTCCCCATCTGTAAAATGGGATCATATTCCAAATGTATCAGAATGAAGGATGTTTAGCTTCTCGTTTTCCCGAGGGAACTAACTGAAAATCTCTAACATGGCCTGTACAGACCCACACGACCTCCCTTCCTGGCCTCACCCCCATTTCCTGCCACACCCCTCCAGCTGTATGTCTGCTCAGACCTCTTTTCAGTTCCTGGAATGTGCCACCTCCTGGCTGCCTCATGGCCGGCAGGTGTGCTGTTCTCTGCTGGGAAGGCTCTTGCCTCATCTTTCTGCTCACACTCATGCTGCTCCTTTGGTGCTTAAGTTAAACATCACCTCCTCATTAGCAAAGCTACAGCATTGCCTTGATAGGGAACCCTATCAAGGCAATGCTGTAGCTTTGCTGCTGCTCCCGGGTGATACTCATTCCTTGTGTGCTTCTCCGTCACTGCCCTTCCTCCCCGCTAGGTCAGCAGCACAGACAGTGTCTGCCTAGATCTCCGTTATAAACCTGCACCTAACACAGCACCTAGCAGAGAGTGCATGCTGAGGAATATTTGACAAAGGAGCATACTTGTGAGAAAGCTTGAAAAACAGAAGCCAGATTTTTGGTGCTGGCCAAGACGAGTAAACCCACCGCTACCTCTTCCATTGATTACAACTTAAAACCTGGGAAGAATTCAGAAAACTTTCTGAGGACTCTCTGAAAAGTTTACAACAGCAAACAAGATTTGGGAGGAAAGTTTAAACTTTAAGAATTATCCGTAAAGATGGGATTTTCCTGTTTTGTGTCTTTTTTCTTTTTTAATACCCTTTATTATTTGGCTTTGTTCCTAGGGTAGCCTGAGTCATGAAACTGCACAATGAATGAAGAAAACAAAAACCCTGAGAGAAATCCCCTCTGTTTAGCCAAGAGAACCAGGAAAAGAGACCCAGTGAGCTCGAGAGTACAGAAAAAATACCTGGTTTTGTTTTGTGTCATTGCTCTTATTTTCTCTCTTGGGCCCTGCCCCATGCTGCCCTCCCTCTGGGAGCTGCATTGACTACGCAGGGTGATGCAGACACCTAATTCCCAAGAGAAAATCCACCTTTCTATCTAGAGAAGGCATGAAGAGAGATGTGTGGGAGCTGGAGATAGTGAGGGAGACCCTGAGAGGGAGAGATCTGCAGAAGAGGAGCCCCCACTTCCAGGAACGACCCAGCACGAACTACGAGCACACCCACATCATGCATGTAGTTGGAATCAAACGTCAACATTAAGCTACCCTAGGTGGCCCATGAGTGGGGCCGACCCAAACAGGTTCGGAAACAGCTTCCGACGTAGGAACCACCACTCACAGAAGGCGAGTCATAAAGTGTGGTCTGAACCTAACCAAGGAGGGTGCTTTTAAAACAAAACAAAAATATATTTTCCAGAGAATTTTAACAGGATCTGGAGTCTCAGAACCTCCTATCAAAATGTCCAGCATATAATCCAAAATTGCTTGATGATATACAAAGAATGAGGACAATTTGACCCAATCTCAAGGGAAAACATAATAGATGTCAGCTTTAGGATGACTCAGGGGTTGGAATTATCAGACTTGAAATCACCTATTTCAGCCATGTTATGTAACATAAAAGTAAACCCTCTTTAAATGAATGGAAAGCCAGACACTAAGCAGAGAAACAAATTATTTTTTTTTAAATGGAGATTTTGGAAATAAACTATCTGAAATAAAGAATTCACTGGATGCTTGCAATAGCAGAATAGTGATGACAGAGGAAAAAGCCAGTGAACTTGAAAAAAGAGCAAGAGAAAGCATCCAAGTTGAAGAAAAGATTAAATAAATTGACATATTAATAAAACATTAAATTTTGAAAAATGAATAGAGCATCACCAATCTGTGTGACAGCATCAAAAGAGAAAGCAGCTGTGTCATGGAGGTACCAGGGAGAAAAGCTAGACCAGCATAGAAAATCTACTGAAGAAGTAGAGGGTGAAAACTTACCCAGTTTGGCAAAATACATACATGTAAAGATTCAAGAAGCCCATGGATCCCCTTACAAAAAGAGAAAAGTTAAAACCATGCCCACACATACAGTAATCAGTATAGCAGCAAACTTCTGAAAATCAAAGATAAAGAAAAGAAAATAAAAATAAGCCTGAAAAATGACACATTACAGGTAAAGAAAACAGCGATGTGAGTGACTGTAGATTTCCCCTCAACACCATGGCAGTCAGAAGAGAGTGGTGACATCTTTAAGTGTTGAAAGAAAAGAATTGTCAACGCCTAATTCTATATCTAGCAAAAATGTCCTCCAGGAAGTGAAGCAAAACAAAGACATTCTCAGGAATAAAGAAATCCTTTACGAGAATTTGTTCCCAAAAAACTACTATAAAATAAATGTTTAAGGCAGTTTTTCCAGCAGAAAAATGATACCAGAGGGAAACTGAATTCCAAGGCTGATGGGAGAGCACCAGTAATGGTAAATATTTTGGTAAATGCATAGACTATTTTTGTCCTCTTACGTTCTTTAAGTGTGTATGACTGTTGGAAGGGGTTTTCAGGGTGCCTGGGGGGCTCAGTCACTTAAGCAGCCGACTCTTGGTTCCTGCTCAGGTCATGATCTTACAGTTCATGGGATTGAGCCACATATCAGGCTCTGTGCTGACAGCACAAGCCTTCTTGGGATTCTCCCACTCCCCCTCTCTCTATCTGCCCCTCCCCTGCTCATGCTCTCACCCTCACTCTCTCTAAATAAGTAAATAAATAAATAAATAAAGTTAAAAAATTTTAACAAATATAATGACATCGATAAATTAAAGGAAAAAGTATAGAGGTTCCATGAGCAAACACTAATCAAAAGAACGCTAGAACAAGAAAACACTAACTCTTTAGAGAAACAGGAAGGATGGTTTTGAATAGCAAAATCTGGGCTGTTTTTCAGAGATCTGCCTGGAAGAAGCGATTCATTTCATTCCTTGAGCTTTGGTGCCAACTGAAAGTGCTCAGGACTCAGAGGCAGAGAAACGGACTTTTCCTGAGTTGTCTCCCAGTGATCTCACTGGAGGGAGAAGACAGCAAAGTGCTTTTAGAAACTGCTGCCAACAAAGGGAAGATCTGCTCAGAGTACAAAGCCACGGGCGCAACAACTTAACATTTTGTGATGATCCTATGAGCCAGCAATCCTACTCCTGGGTGCAGACCCAACCGAAATGTGTGCACGGTGCACCAAAGACATGCGCTCAGATGTTCACAGCTGCACCGTGTATAATCGTCCAGATGGGAGACCACCCGAGTCCTACCTGCACTAGAAAGGGGTTAGTAAAGTGAGGAATAGCCATCTGACGGGGATGAGAAAAAAATCACAATATGGGTAAATATCAAAAATTGTACTATTGAGCAGAAGTCAGACACAAAAGAGAATACACTTCATGATTCCATTTATAGAAGATTCAAACAGCTTGCACTGATTAACAGTGGTAGAAATTGGTAGCCTGGGGGGCCCAGGGAGGATTCCTGGGAGGATCGTCACATTTTGTTTCTTGATCTGAGTGCTAGTTACTTGGGTGTGTTCACTGTGTAGAAATTAACTGAGCTGTATCTTTTTTGTGCAGTTTTTTGTACGTATCTTATGCCTCAGTAAAAAGTTTAAAAATTAGTCTAAGACCCTGCCACTCACTGATTTGTACATGCTGCTTTGATAGCGCACATTAATGGGATGTGGCTTTTCTTTAAAAAGAAAGAAAATGGAGAAGAGAGCTCACATTTTTTTTATCTTTGCTCATAATGTCCAATTGTTAATGTCACTCACAAGTTGCTAGCCAGCTTGGTGGATAAAGCCACCTGACCAAATTGGGCAGCGTGGTGGAATGGACGGGTAGGAAGCCGGAAGTAAGGTCTGCAGGGTTCCATCGGTCACTTACGTAACCTAAGTCACCTACGTAACCTAAGTCAACCCCCCTGAGTCTCGGCATCCTTGTCCATACAACGTGGTGGGAGCCATTCCTGGACGGGTTGTTGTGAGGCTTAAATGAGACCATGGCTGAGTAAGTACCTGGCATGTGATAGCCTCAAATATTGGGGGGTTTTCTGTATGTGTGTATAATAGGATGGGATTTATGCCATAGCGTCTTAAATATAAAAGAAGTGTATACCTCTGTAATATTAATATAATGGCAACAGTTACCCATTTTTAAGAATCAACTCTGTGCCAATTATTTTCTTCTTTGTAATCCCACTTAGCCCTTAAAATTACCCAGTAACTATTAGTAACTCTTGCAACAGTATTAACAGTCACAGGTCGTGTAGCCAGATGGCCTAAAGATTCTTAAATAACCTCTGCAGTGGAGGGGAATCACCCAGATTCTGCCCTGCAAGACTGAGGTCTGCCTCTCCTAGTCCTCTGGTGTGTTAGTGGCCAAGGACTTGCAGCTGAATCCATCTCCAGGAATTCCCCTTGGCGAATGGGAGCAGCCTCCCCCAAGATGCCATCCGGCATCCGATGACCGCTCAGTGCCAGAGCACAGAAATTCCACTCTCTTGCCTCAGTCAGGTCAAGTCCCAGCTCTAGCGTTCTGCATGGGGACGCATCCCTGTCCACCTTCTGCCCCTGCTCTATCCTGGAACCTCCCTCAACCCCGGGAAACCTGCTGTACCCCAAATCAGTTACCTGGTACCCAACCTACATATTCTTCTAAAAACAATTTCTCCAAACTGGCGGGCATCAAGCCTCTTCATCAGCAGACCCCTGCTGAGTTTTCCAGCATCATCTTTTTTTTCCTCACACACCCTTGTACTCCTGGTGTAAAGATGTGCTTGCAGTTGCCTGAGGAAGCCACGCAACCCTGACTTCTCTTTCTCCACCTTCACAGCTCCTGCCTGGTTCCTCTGAAAGCCTTCAGTTCTTTATGACCTTAACCTTCTACATAATTCCTCTGAGCCTCCCAACACCCTGTGCACATCTAGGTCCTTCTAAAGTTTGTGCTGTCTTACGAATTACCAATTTCCAGGGAAGTCCTCCCCCTCCAGATTCAGCTGTGTGTAGAGGCAGCTCTGAATAGACCCCAAAATGACAGCAATTCCTGGGTCTGTTGGTAGGTGGCACTGAGGCACCCAACGCTGGACAAGGACAAATTTCACCTTAGCAAATTGTTCCATAAGGCACCTAATACATTTCAGAAACGTAGGAAGTTTCCCACAACAAACAGTAAAGCAAAACAGCTTGACATTCAAATGAACACAAGACATTGGGAGTGCAAGGTACGGAGAAGCTAAAGGAGAAATCCTTTGACTTTATTATGCTGTTTCTATTTCAGATCGGATTCTCCCCCGTCAGCTCGTGTTGTCTGTCTACAGTGGAGATGAATTGCCTATCGGGGTCGTAGCTTAACAAGGACTTAAACAAAAATAGGATTCCATGCAAATGCATAAAAGAAAAGCACAGTGACGTTCACACAAGGTATGCAACTTCTGTGTACTTAAAATTCATGCCACTTTTCATATTCTAGGTTGAGTGCTGAGGCTGCTATTGCTGATAAGAAAGCATCAAAGATAGATCTCCCAAAGTTAATAAAAATGATAGAAGGAGGTGGGTGAGTATTTTCAAGGTCCAGCAAGTCTTTAAGACAGATGAAATTGGATTATTTGAGAGAGGGAGGGATGACGGAGGATGCCACCATCTATTTCTTCTGGCAAAGAAAAAACATCACAGCTAATGCCCAGAGGGGTTGCAAATGTAAAACACTGATTATTGTTTCTCTTAGATGATCAAAGAAATGAATCCCAGAGAATCCAGGGAGCAATATGGCAGACACCCCTTGGCCTCCCCATCCAGAGTGGACTAATCCGCATTTTGTCCCGTTCGCTCCAGTTTTTAGCTGCTGTTTGTTTATGACTGGAATGCCTTGTGTAACTAATGGTCTTGGCTACAGACAGTTGATTTTGACGAATGCCAAATGCAAGTTGTGTGACGTGTGGGGGCCAGACGATTGTGTAGCTTAGCGTCTGCTGTTTGTCCCTTGCCGTGGTCGCACGCAGGAAGAAACCTGCACGACAGGCCGTGGGTATCTGTATCACTTAAACATTTTCTCCCCAAAGCATCTTCATGTGTAATTTCTCACTTTACTCCACAAAACAAGGCAGCTTCCAACACCAACGCGATGGGGAAGGGGACGGAAACCCGAGACCAGAATTGCCTCGCACGTGGTAGCAGCAGCGGGGACCAGCACCTGAGCTTCTGGGCACACAGCACAAGGCCTGAGGCCCCAGAGGGCTGCCGCGTCGGACACCTGCACTCAGTGGGGCGGGCCCGGGCCGTGGACAGGGCTGGCCTGCCAGCAGTGCCGAGCGTGTCCGGGGCTGGGTTCAGAGCCTCTCGCTCCCCACAGGGGAGCACTGCAGATGTTCAGGGTCAGGAAAGGGGCTTACGAGCCTCTGTGATTTCCCTGGGGATTCATTTGAACTGACCACCCCTATACGAAGCCCCCAATCCAATGCAGATCTGGAAGTTCTGGATCATTCTGGGGGCGCCTGGCAGAGCAGAACAGAGCTTACCCAAGACCCAGGTAGGACTTTGAGATGTTATGAATTGAATTCAGCTGCCATGAGGCCGGGGGAGGGGGGTCTGCTCCCCTAGAGGCTGCAGAGTCCAGTGCCTTCAGGCCGTGTAACCCACCAGGGGCCTGAGAGCCTCAGCCCTGATGCCACGCAGGCCTGGCTTGCGTCTCCGCGTTGCCACTCACAAGCTGAGTGTCCTGGGCACTGCTGCGATGCCTCTCTGGCCTCAGCCGTTTCATCCACAAAAACAAAATAATAATTAGTAGCTCAACACTGTCCAGTAGAAATACAGTGTGAGCCACCTGTGTGTATGTTCTAATAGCCACATTGAAAAAGTAAGAATAGGTAAAATTAATTTTAATAATGTATTTTCTTTAACCCACTATATCCAAAATACATTCATTTCAACATGTAATCAATATTTACTTTACGTTTTTTTAGGAGAGGTTGGGGGGGGAACTAAATCTTTAAAATCCCAAATGTATTTTACACTAACAGCGTATCTTAATTAAGACCTGCCACGTCTCTAGTGCCCAATAGTTTGTGTGGTGAGTGGCTCTTCTGGTGGCCAGCACAGCTCTAGCCTGTAGGGTTTGTCGTGTGGATTAAATGAGATTATATGTGGAAGCTGCTTGGTTGGACTGTTATTAATAGTGCTCCTATTCTTGTTTATTATTCTTGCCACCAGAAAACCTTCCCATATCCAGGTGAGCTGCTTTTTCACCTCATTACCAACTCCTTGGACAGTGACCCAGGAGAGATTCTACACAGAGCCAAGCCGTAAGGACCCAGCTCTTCATGACTGTCCACACGGCCTCCATACTGCCGTCTCCTCCCATGCCTGTAAGTATGCCCTTTGTACTGTGTCTCTGCCATTCCTTCCATCCACAAGTAGAGTCTGTTTCTCCACCTGTTGAGCCTGGGTGTGGCCACGGAACTTGCTTTAACCAATGAAACATTAGAAAATGTGATACAAGTAGAGATTTGAAAAAAGCTTGTACAGTAGGCTTTGTTCTCACTTGCTGCTGGAAACTTCTGCCGCCATGCCAGTGAGGCTAGGCTACCCTCTTGGGTGATAAGCAATACATGTCCCTCGCCAACATTCAGCTAACCACCAGACATATAAGTAAGGACTTCTGAGGCCATTCGCCCCCAACTGGGCTGGTCCAGATAAGCAAAGCCACCTAGCTGACCGAAAGAGTCATGAGGAATAATAAATATTATCCTAAGCTACTAAGTTTTGGGATGTTTTGTTATGTAGCAGAAGCTGACTGATACATCCTGACTCAAGGCTCAGAGATTCCTCTTACCTGGCAGGGTAGTAGGGATCAAAAGTGTGGCCATCTCCTGTACTAATTATACATGAAAGGTTTCCGATGTAGGGAGATAGGAGCCATGTCAGGGAGATGGTGACATTGTCAAAGATGAAACTCTCATTGGATACCATCAGCTGCAGGCCTGCAGATCAAAATGGAAAATGCTGTGTGGCATCACAAAGCAAAATTGCTTGCTTCTCTTCTATTCACCTGTCCTTTATCTTTAGGTGGGGCTTTTAAAGCTTTTTAAATTTTATTTTTATTTTTTTAATGTTTGTATATTTTTGAGAAAGAGAGAAACAGAGACAGAGGCAGAGGAGGGGCAGAGAGAGAGAGGGAGACACAGAAGCTGAAGCAGACTCCAGGTTCCGAACTGTCAGTACAGAGTCTAACATGGGGCTTGAACCCACGAGCCCTGAGATCATGAGCAGACCCAAAGTCAGATGCTTAAATGACTGAGCCGTCCAGGTGCCCCTATTTTTAATTTTTAAAGTTCTTTTGAATTTATCTTTCATTCATAGGTAATACATGACCAAGGTACAGAATTTGAAATGTGTACAGGGTATAGAATGAGAAGAAAGCCTCCCTCCCCTGTCATGCTCCAGTGTCCCCAGAGGCACTCACTGTCACTGGTATCCAGGGTCACCTTCCAGGGATACCTACACATTCCAAGCACATACACACTTTTCTGTTCCGCACGCTGTGTTCATGGTTTGGCAGCTTCCTTTTTTTTTTTCTTCACCTAGTGTATCTTGAAGATGGTTCTGTATGAACTCAGAGCTGCCTTGTTCTTTTTAATAGCTGCACAGTGCACTCTATTTAACCAGACTCTATTGATTTTCTAAATATATTTCATCATGCTTAAAAAGACAAAAAGGCAAAGCACCTTCAGGAAGATCTACTTGGCTAAGATGGCCAAGGATTCATTGTAAGGCGTTTAGTGCACATGACATTTTACAAACCTGAGCTTTCAAGACTGACATGGAAGGGGGCAGGGGCATAGAATTTTCTGGGGCTTCACACAGCCCCAGGCTAATTTGTGCCGCAGTATCTTTCAGTTTCTGAGCACAAATGGGGAAGGAAAAGAGAGAAGAAGCTGAATGCCCATGAAAAGGACTTTTTCTGAACTGGTCGGAAAGTCTTCGCGGTCCTGATTCACAACTGCCTGAGGAAACTCAGGCTGCAGCAAGGCCCTTCTGGGGACCATGGCAGTGGACATGGGGTGAGGGACTGCTGGTAGAGTCTCTCCCTTTCCAAGTCAGAAACCCTGATGAGAGCATACCGGTTCACAAGGGGCAGGATATCTGAAATCGAAATCGGTGCAGACAGTTTGGTCCAGGGTCACCGATTCAATACACCCTCTGGCCTAAGCGATGCGTTTGCCCAGTGACAGCCACACTGCGACTGGCAGGTCTCCAAAGGGCACCATCTGTCCATTAGCAAAGCCAACAAATGGAAAGCGCTGCCAAAACACTGGCCTCTTCTTCCCAGAAAATGGAATGAAGACATCCCGCTCCCTCTTACGCCACCCAGGCGTGTCCGGGGCACTATGGCGCTGGTAAAATGTGTCCTCTTCCCTGTAAAACGTGTCCTCTTCCCTGTGCAGTAGTCCCTCTTCGTCTACACCCACAGACCCTGCTGTCCTGGGTGCCCCTGGGGACCCCAACATCCCCTGACTCGCTCCTTCCCTCCAGAGCTCCCTGCACTGTCGCTTATGTCCTCCGTGGAAGGCGTGTTGTGACTGATGCCCTGGACGGTGGCAGAACGTGGCCTCAGGGGAAAGCAGTGCTCTCATACACTCTTGGGAGGCGTGCAAATCAGTGCGGCCACTTTGGAGTGTAATTTGGCAATTTCCGTGAACATTTAAAGTGCACGTACCCTGTGACCCAGCATTCCCTGTACTAGGGACCTCTCCTCTAAACAGAATCTGGCCCATGTCAAGATATATGCACAAGACTGAGTGCAAAGTGATACCTAACAACAGAAAATCAGAAGCAGCCTAAGTATCCATCAACAGGGGACTGGTTCAATAAATTTTAACATTATCTTATGATGGGACACTATGCAGCCATTAAAAGAATAGATAGTGACTTGGAAAGAGGTCCAGAATATATTATTAAGTAAAAAAAAAAAATTGAGTTGTAAACTAATATATTTAACATGATTATAATTTATGTGTATGCACTCATACACAGCCGTGTCTGAAAACAGTTTAAAAAGTAAGGACGAAGGGCCCCTGGGTGGCTCAGTCACTTTAGGTCCAACTCTTCTCTCGGCTCAGGTCATGATCTCACGGTTCATGAGATGAAGCCCTGTGTTTAGTTAGCTCTATGCTGACAGCTTGGAGCCTGCTTGGGAGTCTCTCCCTCTCTCTCTGCCTCTTACCCACTGTTCACCCCCCCCTCCCTCTCTCCCTCTCTCTGTCTCTCTCTCTGTCTCTCTCTCTCTCATAAATAAATAAACATACATACATAAAAAAAAAAAGAGCAGGAAAGGACTTACACTAAACATTTAACAGTGGTTTCCTTATGAGGAGCAGGACTGGAGAATTAAAAGGAGGAATTCTTCTTTCTTGATTTATAAAACTTTTATAAACTGTGGTTATACAGGCTATTTTTTATAGCTTTCAAGTTTTTAAAAGCCCACGCGTAATCTAAAATGCAGCTCACAGGCAGGGCGGTGGTCCAGGTGGGTGTGGGGCGTGGGAGTGAGACATCTTTTGACTTTGAATGGTCAAGCAGGGTTGGTCTTGCCTGATGTGTTTGTAGGCTCACTCCAGGAATTAATGTCTGGCTTAACGGCTCATTTCTGCAGCAGGAGCCTCAAACCCTTTACCCCAAGAGGCTAGGCCAGGTGGGGAGGCCAGGCTGCAGGGCATGTGGTGAGTGGGGAAATCTTAGTACACAGATCAGCAGCCGGGGTGCCCGCTGCCTCTGCTCCCGGGAGGGCTGGACCTGGTGTGGAAATCAGGGAAGTCCACATCCAGGCAAGCTGGGAACTCACCTTCCCGGCACTGGTACTGCACCCACAGGTAGCTGCCCTGGGTGGGGCACAGGTCTCCGAAGTAGGTCCCATCCGCGGCCACCTGGCACACCTGCAGCCCCTGGCACTGGCCTGGGAAGTGCCCGAATCCCAGCAGGAGCAGGAACAGCAGGAAGGACAGAAAGGGACAGCTTCAGACAGAGATGACTGCCCTCTCATCCATTCATTTATTCACCCACCTTCCACCCAACAAGGATCTGCTGGTGTTCCCGAAAGACCAGGCAGGGGGCTGGGTCCTAGGGGGAGAGAGAAGTAGGATTCTTGCCCTCCAGCAGCCCAGGGGCCAGCACAGGGTTCTCAAATCTTAGAATACGCCAGAATCTTCTGGAAAGTTCTGGAAGACAGAGCTCTCCAGGCCCCAACCCCAGCGCTTCTGATTCAGTGGGTGTAGAGGTCATCTTAAGAATTTACTTAGCATTTCTAAGGGCGCCGGGGCGGCCCAGTTGGTTAGGCGTCTGACTTCAGCTCAGGTCATGGTCTCACAGAGCAGTACCTAGCACCTAGCAGGTACGAAATGAGTTTTATGTGAGTAGATACAAAGCGCCTTTGCTCTCTTCTGTTGTGGCCGCGAGCACAGTGCTAGGTGATGGTATTCATATCTGTCTCCCCATTAGACTGCGAGCTCTCTGAAAAACAACCTGCTTGATTCATCCCTTTGCCCACGGAGCCCAGGATAGAGCGTGGCACGATGTTGTCATGAATGTTCACTGCCCACCCAGGCGAATGAATGAGTGACCTGCCGCTCAGATACAAGCAGATCCCCCCAGACCTGCCCAGGTCTGCGCCTCTGGCCTCTCCCAAGAGGGTGCAGGGTTACCCTCCAATGTGTTCTCTGGGGGGTGGCTGCAAGGTTTGGAAACTTGCATCTGGGCCTTTGCGGAAATAGCCCACTCGGTCCCCTTAGCAGGGGACACATCTGTCAGCCCATCCAGCACAGGCCTTTTCCGCTCAGAGGGGCCACAGCCTCAGGAATGCCAGACCTATAAGGGGAGTGAGTGGGGACCACGTGGCTGACATCAGCATCTCCTTCCCCCACACCTGCTCCCAGGGGACCAGGGACAATGTGGGGCTGACCCCAACGGGAAAAGAGCAAGTCACTTTCCCAGGGAGAGACGGCATCTTCCCCAAGCCGGGGCCGAGGCTGCTTGGCAGGTCCTGGGAATACAGGGCATTCCTCCAGGAATCTTCACAGGACCTTTGGGTGGAGGCAGAGGCCCTCAGCGAATTGCCAAGAGGCATATGTGGGGAGACTCAGCCTGGGGCTGAGGCTCCCAGCTTGGCACAGACTGCTGTGACCTCACTTGGCCAAGAAGAAAGAGACCACCTGCCTTCCTGGGACCCTGCAGGCCCGACACTAATAACCACAGCAGAGAAGAGGGGCATCCCTACACCCTGGACAGTAGAGGTCTCTAAGACCTTTGTGGCCTCCAGAGGGTGCAGAGAGCCCCTGTCATTTCTGAAACTGAACCCTTGCCACCAGGCACATGCAGCTCACAGGCTGATTTATCCTGATTTAGAAAACTAAGGCCATAGAGAAACTCTCCTGCATGAACAAGAGATGCCACCAGGACTGTGTGTTTCAGCATCATTCACAGTAGCCAGGGATTAGGACACAACCCGGGCAGCTCTCAACAGAGGAAGAGAAGAATTATGGTATACCGATGCGACAGATGAGACAAACGAGTACATGTATCCAAGCGGATAATACGAAATTCAAAGTCCTACTCATTTCTGTAATGAGGAGACAGCAAGCAAATATGGAATGATGTCAGGACTTAACAGCAAGGGGTGGTGGGTCATTGGGGTTTCACTGAAATCGGTTTTTTAGGTTTATTTATTTATTTTGAGAGAGAGAGAGAGAGAGAGCACATGCACGTGTGTGTGGATGGGGTAGGAACAGAGAGAAAGAATCTCAAGCACAGAGCCTAATGCAGGGCTCAAACCCACGAACCATGAGATCATGACCTGAGCTGAAACCAAGAGTAGGATGCTCAACTACCTGAGCCGCTCAGGTGCCCCAAAATGCTTTTATTGTCTGTATGTTTGGAATATTTAGAAATTTTTAAAAATTAAATTGAAAAAATAAAGCAGGGTGCCTGGGCAGCTCAGTCAGTTAAACATCTGATTCTTGATTTCTGCTCAGGTCATGATCTCATGGTCCATGAACTTGAGCCTTGGTCGGGCTCTGCCTTGACAGTGAAGAGTCTGCTTGGGATTCTCTGTCTCCCCCTCTCTCTGCCCCTCCCCTACTCATGTGCACACATTCTCTTCTCTTTCTTTCTAAAAAATAAAGAAATAAACTTTAAAAAAGAAAGAAAGAAAGAAAGCAGGGCGCCTGGGTGGCTCAGTTGGATAAGCATCCAACTTCAGCTCAGGTCATGATATCATGGTTCATAAGTGCAAGCCCCACATCTGGGTCTTTACTGTCAGTTCAGAGCCTGCTTTGGATCTTCTGTTTACCTCTCTCTCTCTCCCCCTTTCCCACTCATTCTCCCTCCCTCCCTCTCTCTCTCTCTCTCTCTCTCTCTCTCTCTCTCTCTCTCTCTCACACACACACACACACACACACACACACACACACAAATAAAATAAACATTAAAAAAAAAAGCAAGCAAACAATGTTGCTTGCGACCAAGTAGAGTGGGGAGCAGAGTGCCCCCCTGGCCTGCGTCTGATGAGGAGGCGAGCCATGGCCGCCTTGCTTCCCTGCATGGTGCTGTGGGCAGAGGCTGACCCGTCTTCCTAATGTTGGAGGCCAAGGTCAGATGTGAAGAGTGTTCAAGCCTTCCGGAACCCTTTGCTGGGTATGGGGCACCAGGAAGGGCCCTGCCCCCACAGCCAGAGCTGTCCTCAGGTCCTACCTGCCACTTCGTCCTTGACGCTGACCCAGCTGCATCCCTCCTCCAGGTCCAGGGGGCGCGTGGCATCCTGGACGCAGTAATGGGGAGTCTGGCGCCCGTAGAAGGCATCCTGGATCTGGATGACCTTTCCTGAGCCACAGTGCATGGTGGCATTGAGACCGTCACAGGCCAGGCTCTGGCCAACACCTGTGACAAAGGGAAGGTGACACCTTAGGAGGGACCATGGTCACACCTGGCCAAGTGCCTGGCTGATGGGAAGTGCAGGGGTGTGGGGGGTGAGGCTGAGATGACGGGACATGCAGGAGCCAGCTCCACAGGAGAGAGAAGTAGATGGTGGTGGGCGTGAGAATGGCTCCGGAGCCAGACGGCCTGGGCTCCGAGGCCGCCAGCCACACAGGAGCTGCGTGACCCTCTGCAGATCACTTAGCTTCTCTGTGCCCCTTAGCACAGGGGAGTATCAGTACTACTCCCCCAAAGGGTCTTTAGGAGGATTCTATGAGTTTATACATGCAGAGTAAGGGCTGTACAAGTGGCAGCTAGAACCTTATCTGAAGACGTGCCTGGTACATCACAGATGCTAAACAAGTGTCTGTTGAATGAATGAGTGATTTTAGTGCATCTTCCCACCAATCCTAGCAGCTCGGCTATTATCTTCCCCATTAGGAGCATCAGGCTCAGGGGGCCACTGTGCTGAGACTGTGCCCCACTCCCCAGCCTCCAGCCCGGCTCCTGGCATGTGGTCCACATTCAGTGAACATTTGTTGGGAAACAAAAACTATGACCTGCTCAGGTGAGCACAGCCAGAAAGGAAACTCTGGATCCAAACTTGGGGCTGTCTGCCTGCTGGGAGCACCACAGGGTAGAGAGACCAAAAATCCATCCGTGTGCGTTTCCTACGGCTGCTCTCTGTACTCACTACCCCCAAACTCATGGCCGAAAACCATACAATTCTATCATCCTTGAGTTATGAAGATCACAAGTCCAAAATGGGTCTTACTGGCCTCATGTCAAGGATCTGGTGCCTCTAGGGGACCATCTGCTCCCGAGCCTTTTCCAGCTTCCAGAGGAGCCACGTTTGTTGGATTGTGACCCCTTCTTCCATCTCCAAAGCCAGCAGCAGCCAGCATCTTCCAGGCTCTCTCTGACCATAGGCAAACCTGGGCTCAGGTCTTACCACCGCCACTTCCCAGCTGTGTGGTCTTGGGCAAGGAGCTTACGCTTTCTGAGCCCCACTGTTCTTAGCTTTGTAAGAGGCCTCGCCTCGAACAGCAGAGGGGCTTCTGTTGTGAGTAAACGCACACAGCTCTGCGCCCGGAGGTGCTGCTTGGTGCGTGTCAGCTGTTCGTAATGTGACCTCCTACCGGTGGCTCCAAGGCCCTGGGGCTGACAGAGTCGGAGACAGGCTCCAAGTTGGAATGCAGAGGGGCAAGGCTCTGGGGAGCTGTGGCAAAAAGAGAGGGAAGTTGTATGACCCACAGGTCCCTGAAGCTACAAGTTTCCAGAATCAGTCGGGTTGGAGGAGTTAACCCTACATGGCTCCTATATAAAACCAGATGGGGGGGGGCGCCACGGGAATGAGGCAGGGGGCCCTGTAAGTGCCCCAATCCAGAATGGGCCCTGGGAGCTGGGGTTCTGCACTGAGGGGCTTGGAAATAGGAAGGGGCTGAGCCCAGGAAGCCTGGAAGCTTCCCTGAAGTTTGGCTTGAAAGTCAGGGGAACATGGGGCAGCTTAGCTCCAAGACCAGGCCCCTCCTCCAGGGCCCCTGCATGGCAGGCAGGACCCAGCGTGGGACCATGGGTTCCCTCATGCCAGGGCTCTTACACAGGGTCCCCAGGGATGAGTCCCCAGGGAGCAAAGACGGTGAGCCGTGGACAGCAACCAGAAACGACACAAGAACAGAGCACGGGGACGTTCAGAAGTCAGGGAGGGTGCGCGCCGGAGACTCAGACCTCAGGCTGGCTGTGGCAGCAGGAGTCAAGGGTGGGTGAGAACAGCCTCCTGGGACCACGTCTTTGTAGGAAGACAGGGAGAAGAGAGTAAATAGGGCTGTGCATCTGCGCCCTGATGCAGGTGTCTTAGAGGAAAGAAGGATGCAGGTGAGACTAGGAGGTGAGTGGACAGGGAGAGAGGGGTGTGAGCCGTGGAGGCGACATGGACACAGACACAGCATTTCGGAAGACGCGGAGACAGAGCTGGAGATGCAGACACGGGAAGACACAAAGAGACCCAGGGACAACTGGAAGGGGATAGAGAGAACAGAGACACATAGAGGGACACAGAGAGACAGGAGGAGGGAGAGCCCACAACAGAGGCCAGCTCACCAAACTCGCAGATGAAGGCGCACAGCTGCGTGCAGTTGTCTGAGGCTGCCCATCCATAGGAAGCGTCTCTCCCGATGTAACCACAGGCGTTAGGGGCAGGAGAGGCCTGTCCTCCGCGCCAGTGGCTGTAGCTCACGTCGGAAGTGTCCAGCCAGACCCCCGGCCCTGGGAGGAAACAGGCACCAGGACTTGCAAACATTTTTCTGACCCTTTTTACGCACAGGGCTCGCCTCAGCTCAGCTCCTGGTGCTGCAGAAGTGCTCAGTCAAGGCCAACAGGCTGATGGCCTCTCTTTCCCACGCCAATGAAGGGACATTGCTTCAACACCCAGACGCAAGAATTCAACCTAAAAACCGGCGTGCCAAGTCAGGGAGCCCCAACCAAGTAGTTTCATTAAGGACACGATGCTCCCAGCTCCGTCTTCCCATAGTCTAACAAAAGAGTACAGAATTGTGCCTTGGGATGTTCGAAGGTGTTCCATACAGAAGCAGGGCCTTGTCAAATATATTGGGGCGCACTCAAAATGGAAGTTTTCCTTACTCCTGGGACTCCTCAGCCCCTTGAACACAGTGATGTGACTCTTAAAGTCGAGTGTCGTGTGTGTGTGTCTGTGTGTGTATAATACAAAAGCATTTCAAGGACACTTGAAATCTAGAAAACACTAAATATAAAATACTCTAAAGACTCAAAAGTATATGTATTCATTTTTAAAAATAAACCCATACGAATGGTGAAATTTTTTACATTGGAAATGGTATGAAGTGAAAACATCTCCCCACTCCCAACCCATGGGTTACTCCCATTACTACTACGTGTCTTGTGAATTGTTCCAGACTGAATTTTCTCCATATATCAGCATCCATGAGTGCCTGAAATCTATTTACACAAATGCCACCATACTCTACGTGACATCCTGCTCCTTCTTAAATAGCATTAAATATTGGGGATGGTTACATGTGGGCCCACACTGGTCTACCTCATTTTCTGTAAAATGAGCCATGTGGTGTCCCTTGGTGATTTCAGATAGACACAGCTCCTTTCAATCGATAGGAAGGGATGTTTAATATACAGAAATCCACAATTGCTATGTCTACAAATCAAGAAACTATTCAATAGATACTGTCTGAAAATGCACTTCAGAATTCAAATCCTGTGGCTACAAGCGTTCCCAGCTGCTCTCTAATTAAGCCTTTCCATCCGCTCTGGTGGTAAGTGCTTAGCCCAGACCAAGTCACCCATTTCTAAAACCCAGTGGCTTCAGCAGGGCAGCGTGATGTGGCAGGGCGCTGACTCAGGAGAGTTCTCTCACGGCGTTCTCTTCAGCAGACCATTTCCTCCCCCTGGACTTCATTTTCCTCATCCATAAAATAAGAGCAGCAATGTGTACCTTGTGGGGCAGGTGTGAGAATTGAATATAAATGTTCACTTGTCCCTTCTCTGCTAGGTACAGGCACTAGGGGAAGAAGAGCGGCCAGACTGTGGCTCCTTCCCTCAGGAGCTCACTGTCTATGAAGAAGACAGACCCCTAAAAACTTAAAGTCATGCCAAAAGTACCCTCACAGAGGCGTGGGGCAGGCTCTCCTGGTGCGTCGAGGACTCAGCACACCACACTGGGTTGGAGGACGGAGCCCTCACAGAGTAAAAGGTGAGTACGAGTTTTCAGGAGGCCTCTTAAAACAGACCATCTACTGTGAGTGGGGCGGTGCCAAGAGAATGCCAAGCTCTTCACCTGCTTTACTCTCCTAAGAAATGGGGAAAGGCACGTGGACATGCTTTGAAAAGAGCTTAGTAATTATTTCCTGAGACTCTGTTCCTTCTTGTGTAAAACAGAAGCAACAATATCATTGGGTTTTGCAGGGATTCGGGGTGATAACAGGCAAGAAGCACTAAGGAGAGGCCTGGCACTATGCTAGCAGGAACTGAGGTCATAGCTAGTAGTGTTATTAGACACATTCAAGCGAATGAATGTTTCCAGAGTGTCAGATTCTGTGCTAGACACTATACATGAATTATTTTCTTTGATCCACAAAAGAGGAGGGTGTCCTTACCATGAGAATTAGGATACATCACATTGTTCCGTGAGGCTGTGGATCAAGAAGCATGGTGAGAGGGGCGCCTGGGGGGCTCAGTCGGTGAAGCGCCCGACTTCAGCTCAGGTCGTGATCTTACAGTTTGTGAGTTCAAGCCCCACATCGGGCTCTCTGCTGACAGCTCAGAACCTGGAGCCTGCTTCAGATTCCATGTCTCCCTCTCTCTCTCTGCCCCTGCCCCACTTGCTTGCATGCTCTCTTGCTCACTCACTCTCTCTCTCTCTCAAAAAATAAAAATAAACATTAAAAAATGTTTAAAGAGAAGCAACGGTGAGAATCACAGCCACAGCTTCCTGTGAAATACAGCTTTCACAGCACCTACCTTCTTTGGTTCCATTCCGCACCAAGTTTCCTACCAGTCCAATCCACCATTCCCTGTCCTGGGAGATATGCTTCTGCAGAAACTTCTGGGTGTCCTCATCACGAATAAAGACCAAATGGCCCCCTCGCCCCTCGCACCAGCTCTGGGCACCATAGAAGGTATTGCTGAGCGGCACAAATTCATAGCAAGAGTCTCTGAAAGCCACTTGGCTCTTTGAGCAAATGCTGCCGTCTCCCGGCTTAGCGATCACAGCCCCGAACCTCAGAGCGAGCCCCAAGAGTAGCAGGCCCGCTGCCTTCATCCCTGCGCCGCCCCGGAGCATCTGCAGAGAGCTGGCACTCAGGTCCTTCTTATGCTGGTGGCTCACACCGCCTGCCATCCATCTTTCCTTCCCTCCTTGCATCAAAATAATAGCTCCTGCCTTAGACAAAAGGCCCAGGATGAATGCGTCTGCATGTTTGCTTTCCCCAGCTCTTTGTTCAGTGCCTGTTCCAAATCCAATTAATTTGGGAAAGGTCTTCAAGAGAAACATAAAGCCGCTATCTCACCTGTCTGCGTGTCTTTCGATCAACTGTTAGCTTCAGATAAAAATTCCTTGCTATTGGTTTGACGTTGTTCCCTTGGAGGGCCACATGTTTCACAGAAGCCATCAGCATGTGAGAAGTGTGCGACAGAAGAAAAATGGCAGGCAAGTGGGGGCGATGAAGGAAGCGAGAAGTGCCCGTCCCCGATCCTGCTGGCCAGCGTGGGGGCTGTGCCCGCATGGTAGTCACGCTCTCCCAGCGTGGGCTAAGTCCTATGGATTTGTCTCCCCCTCCCTGGTTCATCGCCTTAGCACTCGTGCCTATTGGAGAAGACACATTTCCTACAAAGTTGTTTAAATATCATCATGAAAATAAGCTTTAAAACCTCAAAACCGCCCATCCTCACCCACGGCCTTAACCCCTCTAGTAGGTGTCCCTGGTCTGTGGACCAAGTTCAGGCTTCTCAGCTTTGTATACAAGGCTCTGTGTGAATTGGCCACCGAGCATATATTTCCAAACACACCCCCCAAGGGTGGGAAAACAGATTCACCCGTTGCCGATGGGAGTGTAAATTGGTACAACCTCCATTATAGGCAGCTTGACAATATCTATCCAAACTTTATTTATTATTTTTAAGATTTTTTATAAAAAGTAGTCTCTATAGCCAATGTGGGGTTCAAGCTTACAACCCTGAAACCAAGAGCTACATGGTCTAGTGATTGAGCCAGCCAGGCACCCCAATATCTCTCAAAATTTTTAAAGCACAAGCTCTGTAATGTAGCAGTTCAAGTTCTAGGAATTTTACCTACAAATAAATTCATACATGAACAAAATGTCATATGTATGATGTTATTTACTGCAGAATTTTGTAAGAAGGAAGAATTGAAAACAACCTAAATGTCTATCCAAAGGAAAGTGGCCAACAAAACGTGGTACATCCTCCATACCCACACACACAAAAAAATGATCAAATTCTTTATACACAAATTTAGAAGGCTATCTAAGATTTTTGGTAATATTAAAGGCAAAGTATGGGACATTGTTAATGATCCAATCCTATTTTTTTTATTTTAAAATTTTATTTATTATTTTAAAAGGGAGAGAGAGAGCACACATGCGTGTGAGTAGGGGGAGGAGCAGAGAGAGAGGACAGAGAGAACCCCAAGGAGGCGCTGCAATGTCAGCACAGAACCCAGTACAGGGCTCGATCCCACCAACCATGAGATCATGACCTGAGCCAAAATCAAGACGCTTAGTTGACTGAGCCACCCAGGCACCCTCCATGGTCCAATCCTATTTACAGAAAAACATTTATGAAGATTTATTTGTACGTGTAGAATATATCTCATAAAGGACTTATGAGAGACGCAATGGTGATTGTGTGGGTCAGGTGTGGGGGGAGCTAGGTGAGTGGGAGAGAAAGGAGCAAGACTTTTGTTTCATTGGCCACATTTTTGAAACTTCTCTATCTTATACCATGTGGTGAATGTCTTACCTGTCCGAAAATAAATTATTTTTTTAAAAATCCTCATGGTGGAGTGCCTGAGTGGCTCAGTTGGTTGAACATTCTACTCTTTATTTTGGCTCAGGTCATGATCCCAAAGTGGTGAGATTGAGCTCTCTCTTTCTCTTTCTCTGTTTCTAAAATTAAAAAAAAAATTTTTTTAATCTCATAGGCCCATCATTCCCCCATTAGGTCAAAGTCACACACAGCTCCTTCTAAATCTCCCGGTTCACTTCTAGCGACCTTCCTTCACGCCTCCGTATGTCTGTGCTCTTCCCTCTGCCAGGGACCCTTTTCTCTGAGTCCCGCCCTGTCTACTTTCGATGCTCTGCTCAAACGTCAGTTCCTTGGTGGATTTTGTAGAACTTGCCTCACATAATATGCCTCTCTCCTCTGAGTTTCCTTTTTCTTTTTTGTCAATAGAAACTGAAGACATGGTTCGCATACCATACAATCCACCCATTTACAATGTGCAGGTCAGCTGTTTGTAGTGTATCCACGAAGTGGTGCAACCTTCACCATGCTCCATTTTAGGCAATGTTCATGACCCCGAAAGGAAACCCTTTATTTGCTGGCATTCACTCCCAACCCTCCCTCCCACCAGCCCCTGACAACCACTAATCTCTTTACTGGCCCTATGGATTTGCCGACTCTGGACTTCCTGTAAATAGAATCACATCACATGTGGTCTTCATGAGTGGCTGTGTTAGCACCCTGTCTTCAGGGCTCATCCATCTTGTAGCACGGACCGTTACTCTACTCCACTACCTCATCCCTCCTGCCCTTTTTGGGCACTCAGTAAAAGTTTATATAATAACTGTTGAATGAAGAGTTTTCCAGAATTAATATATTCTCCACCTTAGCTCCTTGTTTGCTGAGGAATGTTTGAGGAATGCTTGTTGTTTATGATAACTTTCAAAATTAACTGCATTTAACAAAATCACTAAGTTGCCTCAGTGGTGGGAAGAATTGTTTTAACTGCTAACACCAGAGTTCCTCCTGGGACTCTTTCTCTTTAGGAAAATACCTATATTTATACTGTGACAACGAAGCACGATGCTGGAGGATGGGTTTGCATAAGAAGCTAGTGATTGGAGGATGGAGAGGGGCCTTTGCAATGTGGTTGAACTCTAGAACCTTCAATGCAAGTATTAGGCAAATAGTTTCTTGCAGCAGGGTGGCCAAAGACTTTAGAGAACATGGGTGTCTAATGTCTGGCTTTAAATTATTCATCTGCTCTGACATAACTCATCTTTTCTTTCCTCTTCATTCCCTTCTACCCCAGTCCTTGGCAAGCACTATTTTCTGTCTCTCTGAATTTACAGATTCTGGACATTTCCTGTAAATAGCATTGCACTATATGTGACCTTTTGTGTCTGACGTCTTTCAGTATAATGTTTTCAAGGGTCATCCACATTGGAGCATGTGTTATTAGTACTTCTTTCCTTTTTATAGCTAAATAATGTCCCATGTGTGGATACACTACAGTTTGTTTATCCATTCATCCGTTGATGGACATTTAGCTTATTTTATTCTATCAGTTTCATGTAGGAAAGGGATAATATCTCTTAGTCTCTGTCCATCCCATGACTAGCACACAGTAGGACTCAATGAACATTTGCCAGCCTGGCCCCATCTCCCACGTGCTTGCGTGCTAGGTGAGGTTGAGAGGCTGTGACTTCTAGCTGACCCGTGAATGGGACCAGGCACTCGGAAGCATCTCACCCCTGCCCCGTCCTTAGAATGTGCCTTCTGTTTGCCTCCCCTGCTCCCAGAAGCTGTCCTGACGACACAGCCTGGAGCTAGTGAAGTGGTGTGGAAGTCATCTGGACAGCATACATGGCTGGACGCAGTTCAAGCCTCTATATAGACTTTTAAGACTTGGCAGCGAGTACAGAGATCTACTCGTCCCGCAGCGCCCAGCACAAGGCTCGAGTGTTAAGTTCTCTTCTCATTAAACCTGCCACCTACCAAGCTGGAGGGATCTGCTATTTCTTCAGTCTCTCCTTGTGCTATGTGTACAGAGGTGAGTTTTCAAACCAACACCGGGATTGACCCATGGCCCCCATCCCTTTCCCAGAAGCCCTTCCCCGCCCTCTGGAGTAGCCCTGCCAGACAGAGCCCAGGGCAGGACTCAGGTCATTGCTGAGTCACCAGCAGGAACAGGAGAACACTGGTCTCTTATCTCTAGGGGCCAAGCTTCCAATGACTTCTATTAGAAAACTATCTGGAAACCCTCATGTAGTGATACCATATCTCCTGGGTAAAGGCTTAATTTATGTCCCTCAAGGAACATGCTTGGAGACGTTTGATAACGAATGCAAATGTGCGGGCTGAATTCCACTTTTGCATTCTTTATGTTCTGATGAATTGCGGACTCCCGGGCACAGAATTCGTCTTGCTGATGTCAGCTCCCAGTGCGCCTTAAACATCTGTGTATGGGAAGAAGGGAAACAGGACATGGCCGGGCCCGTGCGAGCCTGTTTCCCGTGATCTGATCCAGCTGCCTGAGCCTCGAAACCCTGATTTTCGGGGCCAACAAATGAAAATAAGAGAGTGGATTTGGTTTAAATGAGGCCTTGAGAGGTGCCTGGGTGGCTCAGTCGGTTAAACGGCCGACTTCAGCTCAGGTCACGATCTCACAGTTCGTGAGTTCGAGCCCCGCATAGGGCTCTGTGCTGACAGTTCAGAGCCTGGAGCCTGCTTCAATTCTGTGTCTCCCTCTCTTCCTGACCCTCCCCACTCATGCTCTGGTTCTCTCTGTCTCAATAATAAATAAAAAACAAAACAAAAAAATTAAATGAGGCCTTGAGTCCATGAAAAGAACCATAGAGATGTTCACACCCTGTGGCTCTGCCATCCCAGTCCTGGGAATCTGTCTGTTTTAGTTTGGGTCTCCCTAGAAGCTCACCAAGCCAAGAATTCAAGAGCAAGTGATTTATTTGGGAGGGCATGCAGGAAACAGGGGCAGGGCAGGGGGAGTACATTGCTTTGTATGAATTGGTGTTTTTATTGCTCATAAATTGAATTGAATCTGCCCTCCATTCAACTAAAAAGACAACATAGCAGGGTGCACGTAGGGGGCAGGATGGAAGAGCCCGGCAGCTCGCACCTCTTGGGAGAAACGCTCACCCTTGACTGGCCAGGGTTGGTGGGTCCATTACCCAGATCCCTCAAGATAACTCTAAAAGCTGCTTACACCATCTCACAGCCCAGCAGCCAGACTGAGCCAGACTGAGCCCACGCTGTAACAGCCTTGATAACGCACCGTCAGCGTCTTCCCTCCCTGTTTCGCTTCCCCGTGCCCTTGCTGGCATTTCCTGGACTCACCTCCCAAATAAACCACTGGCACTTGAATCCTTGTCTTGGCTTGTGCTTCTGGGAGAACCCAACCTTAGGTCTATCCCAAGGCCGGGAGGCCTGGGCCCACAGGGCGCAAACATCTTCATGATTCTTACTTACGGACTCAGCACCTATTTAAACCAGATCAGTTATCCCGGTTTCTCATGTGCGGATCCCCCTTGAAGACTCAGACCGTAGGACTGAGTCCCGAGAAACGTGCTCACACAGCTGAGCTCTGCCTTGCCTACTTTCCTGATAATTTCAATTCTCTACTCGGGGACCATCTCAGAGCAATTAATAATGACCTCAGTCGTTGGGATGGTAGGTGGTATTCTCTTGGTTTTTTAGACGTGTATGTAGGTGAGTCCTCCGTGTTCTTCTCAAATGCTAAGCTGTTTGCTTCTACAAGGTAGCTAGTGACCTGGATCTTGACAGATTAGCCAAGAAAGGGATGAGGTGGAGGTCGGGGTGGAGAGAGCTGGCAGAAGGGGTGTCTCAGGGAGGGGCCCTATAAAAGCAAATCCTTATTTCTCGTCAGTGCCCCAGAACCAGCATAGACTACAACCCCCAGCATTGCCCCCCCTTCCCGGGTGTGCCCCAGCCGTCACACCAGTCTTGCGTGTGCGCTTTCTTTACAAAACTGCCTCTTCTAATGCCCTTGCCTGAACACCTGTATCCTTTTTTCAAGAATAGCTCAACTACAGGGGCGCCTGGGTAGCTCAGTCGGTTAAGCATTCGACTTCAGCTCAGGTCATGATCTCACGATTCGTGGGTTCGAGCCCCACATCAGTCTCTGTGCTGACAGCTAGCTCAGAGCCTGGAGCCTGTCTTCGAATTCTGTGAATCCCTCTCTCTGACCCTCCCCTGCTCATGCTGTCTCTCTCTCTCTCTTTCTCTCAAAAATAAATAATAAAAAGAGCATTTTAAAAAATTTAAAAAAATAAAAAAAGAAGAGCTCAACTACTAACTTCTTATATGAAGCTGCCTCACAGTCTCCAGGAGTTAAATGCCACGTCTTCTGTGTCCTCCTAGGAGTTTAATCTGCTTCCATGTTAGCACTGTTTAGGAGTATTTAGCCTTAAAAAAAAAAGAGAGCAAGAGAGAATGAGAGAGAAATTATGAAAACCTGGCTATAAAGTTAGCCCACTGATAGCCTTTTAAATTTCTATTCTTATTTTTTTAAAGTTTTGTTTTGTTTTTTGAGAGAGAGCGTGCCCAAGCTTGGGACAGGGGTAGAGAGAGAATCCCAAGCAGGCTCCACGCCATCAGCACAGAGTTGGATGCGGGGCTGGAACTCATGAACCATGAGATCATGTCCTGAGCTGAAACCAAGAGTTGGACGCCTCACCAACTGAGCCCTCCAGGCGTCCCAAAGCCACAAAGGCGGGAACAGGTGCTTGAACCCTGGACCCTCAGAGTAGAATCTGGTGCTCTGCCAACTGAGCTATCTGGGCTTAAGTTTCTACTTTTAAGTTGTTTTTGCGCAATGGCTATTGTGGGTTCACTCGTGTCTTCCAAAAAGACATGTTCAAGTCCTAGCCCTTGGGGCTTGAGGATGTGCCTTCTTGATGGAAATAGGGCCTTTGCTGATGTAATCAAGGTGACGGCATGCTCAGGTAAGGTGGGTCCAGACCAGGTGACTGGTGTCCTTATAAGAAGGAAATCTGAACACAGAGACAGACAGACACAGAGGGAGAAGTCCGTGGGACAACAGAGGCAGAGACCAGAGCCGGGGAACAAACATCTAACTTCCGGTAACCACCGGAAGTTAGAAGAAGCAAGGAGGGATTTTCCCTAGAGACTTAAGAAGGCTCCTGGCTCTGTGGACACTTTGATTTTGGACTTCTGACCTCCAGAATTGTGGTGGTGTTCTCATCATGGCAGCCCTAGCAAATCAATACAGTGATGATGTAGCACAGTGAGACTGTGTGTCATTCATTCATTCATTCGTTCATTCAATAAATGAATGGGCGCCTACGTGCCAGGCATTGTGCTAAACTCTGGATTTGAAACAGGAGAGTGACGTGATCAGGCTTGCATTTCAGCCGGGTCACCTGGTGGCAGCAGGGAGGGTAGATTGTGGATGAGACTGGAGGCAGGGAGGCCATGAGGAGGCTGCTCCCAAGAGGTGAGCCATAGTGAGGATGGTGGCTGGGGTGGGAGGGAGGGTGGCTGGAGGAAAGAGGAACAATCTGAAAGATTACTTAGGAAGCAGAAACCACAGTCTAGACTATAACCTGGTCGTTGTTATTTAAATTGAATTTTTGTGAAGCTTCACTGACTGGGCTCTGAGCACAACACGGGGGAAAATTAAAGTGTTCCCACTCCGGAGTTAGCAGGAACATCCCTTTCGCCCAGTGGCACCCTCTGCATTTCACTGGTCCCTGCTACCTCCCAACGTGGCATATTATTACAATAATTATTATTTGCTTTCCTTTCTTCCTCGTTAGGCTGGGAGTTCTCGGAGTCCAGGCGTTACGACTTCCCATCTGTGTCTTAAATACCCAGCATGACGCTAGTCTCTGCCTCTAGCAGGACTTCGTGGATTTAACGAACCCTCCTAAATGGTAATGGGGTAATTTGTGGTCTTTGGTGTCAGTGGTGAAGTGTGCCCTCTGGGAATCCTAGCCTGGGTTTCCCTCCACTCCCTACATCCTGCTTCCCAGATAGGCCGTGGGGCTCGCCACTGACCCTTCTCCCTTGGGAAGGCGGCTGCCACCCATCCTGGGGCTCTGCCTGTCCCCTGGAAACCCGCTGTCGGAGATTCTGCTTTATCCACTGGCTAATTAAAGGCACCATTTAGAAGCCAACCTAATTGGAAAACTGCAAAGTAATGTAGATATGATAACATTACCTCCAAAGGGGAAATATTAACTCACTTTAGACAATAACTTTGTAATAGCAGATACAGATTGCAAAATACGGTTGTTGATTGGTTTTGGGTTTTTTAATAGCACAAAAACTTTGCTTTCTGAAGTCAGGTTTTACTTCTCCGCCTCACAACTGCTTTATGGATGCAACACATTCCATGGAGAGAGTGACCTCAGGAAAGGTAAGCTCCTCCTCCTCGCTCCTTCCCTAAACTATAAGGGATGAGGATCCCACACTCAACTCTCCACCTCTGCCACGTGTTGTGTGGCCTGTGGCCCCGGGGCACAACCTCACCCTGAGCTTCGGTTGTTTCCTTGATTGAAAAAAAAGGGGGTGGGGGGTTATGGCAGCGCCTGCCAGGTCTGTGCCTGAGTGCTGAAAACAAACCGAGGGCTGAAGGGGGAGGGGGAAAGGGAAGGGGTGATGGTCGTGGAGGAGGGCACTTGTGGGGAAGAGCACTGGGTGTTATATGGAAACCAACTTGACAATAAAGTATAAATAAAAAACAAATAAAAAAAGAAGATACAGCTGGTCAAGATGCCGATGAAGGGCCATACGTCAGTGAATGCCTCTCCTTCTCCCCACGGAAGAGGAGAGATGAAGCCTCCCAGCCTGCCCACTGGGATCTCAGACCCTCCAAAGGGCAGGCCGTGAGTGATTCCGTACCAAGCCCGTACCCTCCGGAAGCAAATCCTCCCCTACAGGCTCTGCATCGCTGCTGGACGCAGCGTGGCCAACTTGTGCCAATGGTTTGACTTGGGAGGAAGCCCAGGAGATACCTAACCCAACTTGGGGAGGAGCCCTGCCAGGCAGCACCTCGTGGAACCCCTCGGGCCCCCTGCTGGCTCTCTGCTTCATTCTGTTCCCCTCTCAGTGACCCCAGCTCCAGGCCTCAAGCCTGTGAACATTCGCCTCTCCCCGTTCTCCCTCTCCTGTGTGCCCTTTACCTCCAGCCTCTGCTCACCTCTCCTGCTTCTCTCCTGCCACAGCCCTGCCCCCCACCCCCAATGATCCGGAGCTGTGTGGGGCAGCCATGCCGTGTGTTACCTCTGGGGCTACACCCTCTCCGGGACCACTCCTCCCGGCTTCTCTCCTCGGCCAGCTCCCAGCCATCTTGAAGCTGCTGGCTCAGCAGCACCGTTTTCAGGAGGCGTGGACATTGCCTCTCTTCACCACGCCCCTCGGCCCTGGAGGGCCTTCCTTCCCCTGGGACATGCCACTGCTCCCATCGGATGGGTGCCCTTCCACATTTGAGGAACCGGTGAATGAATGTGCAGAATTGTCATCAAGTTGTACTTTGGAGTCAGGCTGCCCGGCTTGGCTTCCTAATTGTCTCCTAGTCGCGGTGTGACCTAAGGCAAAGCTGGTTCTTTCCTGACTTTTTGATAAAGTCAGGGCAAGCTGGTGCACGTAGAGTGCTTGGCAAAGCCCTTGCCTCCAAGCACACACTGGGCGGATGGCAGCCACTGCTTTGCTGGGTATACAAAATGGACAGAAAAGGAGGCACGGTCATGTTCCCCTTTATAATTGCAACATCGTCCTCCCCACAAACCCGGAGACCTAAGTTTCAAAGAGTAAAGTGAGGTTCAGAGGGGACATGTGGCAACAGTTGGATTTTTTTTAATGTTTATTATTTTGAAAGAGTGACTGAGTGGGGGAGGGACAGAGAGAGAGGGAGACACAGACTCCAAAGCAGGCTCCAGGCTCTGAGCTGTCAGCACAGGGCCCAACATGGGGCTCAAACCCACACACTGCGGGATCTTAACCTGAGCGGAAGTCAGCCACTTAACCAACTGAGCCACCCAGGTGCCCCACTACAGCTACATTTTTAATCACAGGGCTGGGATCCCAACAGGGTCTTCTGACCTCTTTTTTTTTTCTTGCACAAGAGCTGCTGCCTGGGTGCATTTTTTCATGGGCCCATAGTTTATGCCAGAAATTCTCACTTAATCCCCACAAGGACATAGCTTTCACAACCTAAGAATAATAACCCCGACATGGGTACACATGTTTGGACCAGATGGGAGAATAAACTGGCAAGTTATGGGGCTTAATGGAAAATGTGGGTCAAAGGGAACTGCCTTCTGAGCGATCGGGGAAGAAGGGGTAATACCTGACGGGTAGCTGTTTGGGGCCAGGTGCTTTTGCTAGGCCCTTAAAGTCCCAGTACTTGGGGAATTTGGTATCATTACACCCCCATCTTACAGTTAAGGAAATGGAGGCTCAGAGAGGTTAAGGCAGATTCCTAGAAAAAGGAAGAATCAATCTAGTATCAACTCAAACATTCAGCGTCTTCCCCTGGGGTAGGGCCCCTCCGCCCCTGCCGAGAATTAGAATCATCTGAGACATTTGTCAGATGAGCGAGGGCTGGGCTCCTGCATCAGCAGGTGTGGAGGGAGGTCGGGTGCTGGGCCCGAGGGAGCTCCCAGCCAGGGGTGGGCGTGCAGCCAGACCAGGGGGCTGCCCAACTGGGTTCCAAGATCCAGGAACGCTGTCTAGGCCCAGACCCGGCAAGAACTGTCCTCGGCAGCCGAGGGGAGGTGGGCACCCTGCCTTCCTCCACCCAGGGGGAGACTGCGGCTCCTTTAAGCAGTAGGAGTAGAGAAGAGTCCGTTAACTCATCACCCAGCATTCTGGCCACTTGATAATGGATTCAGGGCAGAGGCATCACAACAAGAAGCACAAATACAGGAGAACCCTGAAATCACATACAGGTATCACTGAAATTACATTTGGGCATCATTTCTTCCTCCTGTTAGACCAGGAAGTCGAACTGACGTGTGTTTTTTTTAACCATTCCCCATTGCTGAGTGCTGTTTTTGGTTCCCTATGTTTATTGTTTAAATGGATAAACATTTTATGTTTATGTCGCCAAAAAGGAAACATAGTAAGTTAAGATGCTCTTTGCATATGATTTTTTTTTTAAGGAAGGGGGAGGTTCAAGGACCTTCATTCAAAACAAAGCAAAAACCGGCTCTCTAATGGAGACATCCCACCACGCGCAGCAGGAATTCACGTGATTGACACGCTCTCCGCCCCCTTCATCCCAGGCGTCTTGGGTCCTGATAGTTTCTCGTCTTGTTCTGATCGTAAATCATCTCCACCTCCTGGGTCAGGGTATTTCAGACTGCATTCCTGCGCTGAATGCACGCGCTCGATTATCCTACCAATTTCAACCCAGCAAAAAACAAAACAAAACAAAACAAAACACTAGCTTTTCCTGCTTAAGCCAGAAGCGGAGCTGGAGAGGGAGTTGGGGATACAAGAAGATGGTTAAAGATTGTCCAGGACACTCCTGCCTGGGGGTTTGACCTTTGACCAAAGATAAATAACGCCAGTCCAGAGCAAGGAGAAACCAGGCTCTCGTGGCGTCGGGAGGGGAAGAAACACGAGCAAAGGGAGTTGCGGGAGAGCAGAAGGGAAAGGAAAGGAGCCGCAGAGCAGTGGCCTCGAACACAGCGGAGCGTCCGCTCTCTGTCAGTGTCACCGCGCCTCAGCGCCCCACGGCGATGGATATAATATTTGGCAGGAATAAGAAGGAGCAGCCAGAACCTGTGAGGGCCCAGGTGACAGGTGAGCGCTTGGTCCAGCTGATCTTGTTTAGACGTACGCTTTCTTTCTGCTTATAAAAGTAGTGTGTCTTGTACCTTACTTTTGGGAAGTCTGGAAAACCATAGAGGGGGATGATCCATACCCAGACATGCTGTCTGTGAACATCTAGGTGTGCTTTTATACACAGAGCTGAGGGATGGCCTTGGAAGGCTTTTGAAAAAGTCGCTTCTGTGTATGTTTTTCTCTGATTGCCAAGTTGGTGTACACGCTGTGTATGTGTTCCGTGTATATGCACACATATAAAAACTTGTACACACGGGAGCACAGAGGGAAATCAGCTTTGTTTCCATCCCTCACACACTCTTAATATTGGAAGATTTTAAGTTTTTAGAAGATCTAGATTGTACAAAGATAGACTACAAGGTTTTTTTCTGAAAACAAAAGTATATTTACTATTAATTGTTTATTAAAATTGTTTTAAGTTTATCCATTTTGAGAGGGAGCACGAGCAGGATAGGGGCAGAGAGGGGAGAGAGACAGAGACAGAATCCAAAGCAGGTTCCAGCAGTCGGCACAGAGCCTGATGCAGGGCTCAAACTCACCGATCTTGAGATCATGCCCTGAGCTAAAATCAAGAGTCGGATGCTTAACTGAGCCACTGAGGAGCTCCTATTAATTTTTTATTTTCAAAATAAGAGCCTATCCTTTTATGCTCTGGGATGCTATGGACACGTCGCCCATACACCTTCTGTTTATTAGGACGTGGAAATTTTGCAAAACCGGGGTGGTAGATATAGATCTGAATGGACCCTTCGATCTAGATCAGCTGTTCTCCCCACCTCCACCCTAGACCTGCAGCCCAGCATCACCTGGGCACCTGTTAGAATCATGAACTCCTGGGCCTGCTCCAGACCCACTGAATTAGATCCTCTCAGGGCGGAGCCCAGCAATCTGTGTTTCTACAAGCCCTCTGGCCACTTCCAGGTGTGAGAACCACTGCGGTAAATCACACCTTGAGGGAAGCTGAGGACCAGAGAGGGGCTGCAACTTGCCCAAGGCCAGGCATCCAGCGGAGGACAGGCTTCTGACCCTCAGTCCAGACTTTGAGTCCTGGGTCAAGTCTAATCAGTTGACTAGTGGCCATTGGCCAACGGCTAACAAAAGATTGTGCCTACGTGGCCACGCCTACCCAGAGAAGCCACGTCTGCCCAGAGAGGCCACGTCTGCCCAGAGAGGCCATGTCCAGGCTTCCCATCCTTGGCCTGTAACTTAAGAATTTCCTGCTTCCGTTCCCTCCTATGTCAAACAGAGGGTTGCTGCAAGGGCTATATGGTTTAATGCACCTGCAACCCGGTGCTTGGCACATGCTGCTGAGTAAGTGCTTTCCTCCTACGGAGGGCTTTCACCGCGGGCCCTGATCCACTTCTCTCTGCCTCACCTGCTCCTCCTGCATCTGGGTCTCTGTGAATAGCCCTGCTATTCACGTAGTTGTCCAAGGCAGGAGACTCAGTGACCCTTGGGGTATCCCCCCGCCACAAATTCACTCGGACTCCTAGTCCAGTCCATTCCAGGTCCTGCAGCTCTCTGTTCTGTTCTTTCTCCCCATCCTTTCTCTCTCTCTGGTCTTGCCGCCTCCCCTGGGCTCCTGCTGCCACACTCCATACCACAGTAATATTCGTATGAGCTGTCCAGAAGATACAGATCCTTAGAGACAGGAAGTAGATTAGTGGTCGTCAGGAGTACAGGGCTTTGTTTTGGGGTGATGGAATGTTCTGGAACTAGATGGTGATGGTTGCACAACATTGTGAATATGTTAAAAGCCCCTGAATTGTACACTTGAAGATGGTGGATTTTGGGGGTGCCTGGGTGGCTCAGTCGGTTAAGCGTCTGACTTCAGCTCAGTGATCTCAAAGTTCCTGAGTTCAAGCCCTGAGTAGGGCTCTGTGCTGACAGCTCAGAGCCTGGAGCCTGCTTTGGACTCTGTGTCTCCCTCTCTCTCTGCCCCTCTTCCACTTGTGTGTGCGCTTGCTTGCTCTCTCGCTCTCTCTCTCTCAAAAATAAACATTACAAAACATTTTAAGATGGTGGATTTTTGGTTTGTGATTTTTATTTCGGTGAAAAAGCAGTGCACACACACAAAACTCTGATCCTATGGTTCTGTTTTAACCTGCCGCGCTGCCCCCGTTCTTCGGAGCATCAGATCAAAGCCGTGGGTGTGGTCTCGTTGACCTTTATCACCGGGCCCCCGCTTAACTCCTCAATACTTAGGGCATCCGTCCTCAAAAATTGCAGTCCAGTCTTGCTAAACAACGGACACATCAGCTGGTCTTTGAGCTGGTCTTTAATCTCTTGGTTCAGATTCCTCCAGAGAGAAGACTTTAGATGTAAGTAATTATCTGCAATGCGATCCCAAGAAACCCTGGGAGGGAAACCAGTAAAGGGGCCATTGTCAAGCCACTGGCCACCGTGAGCCATCAGAGCTGAGCCCTCTGGACATAGTGTAAAGCATGCCTCATAGTGTCCCAACTGAGGGCAAGGAAGTGGTGGCATCTGATGCCCAACTCCCCACCCATCACTGGTGACAGCCACTTCCGGGGGCATTAACTCCAAGGTGTTCCAGCTTGCCCAGCGTGTGGGCAGAGCAGCTCCTGCAGTGAAAACAAAGCCTCTGGCAGAGAAGTTGCAGAAAGCGGCCTTCAGGGAGAGGTCTGTGCCAGGAGGACGAGGGCGGGGCCCCAACCATGTCCGTCCCAGCACCCCAGCTCCGGAGCAGAGCTGTTCAACAGAAATATAATATATGCCACATGGATACTTTTCGGATTTCTAATAGCTCCAGTCAAAAAAGTAAAACAGAAACAGGTAATGTTAATTTTAATAGTACATCCTAACCTATCTAAAATATTATAAGTTAAGCATATAATCTATATATTTTAAATTGCTGATGAGGAGCATGTTGGTGGCTCAGTCAGTTAAGCATTTGACTTTAGCTCAGGGCATGATCTCACAGTACGTGGGTTCGACCCCGTGTCAGGCTCTGTGCTGACAGCTCAGAGCCTGGAGCCTTCTTTGAATTTTGTGTCCTCTTCTCTCTCTGCCCCTCCCCTGCTCACACTCTGTCTGTCTCTCTCTCAATAAAAACTCTAAACTTTATTTAAAAGAAAAAAAATAAAATTGCTGGTGAAATATTTTACATTTTCTTTTCACACTTAGCCTTTGAAATCCAATGTGTATTTTATACTGACAGCACATCTCAGTTTGGACTAGCCAGGCCACAATGCTCAGTGGCCACACGAGGCTTGTGGCTACCATATTGGATGGCACAGTTCTAGAATGTTCTTTCCTTGTGCTTTTGCAAGACAAATACCTACCTTCCCTCAAGACTCAGCCAGCGGCTCCTCCAGGAAGCACCCTCCCTGCTCTCACCCCACCTCGGGGTGAGGTTCTGTTGCACACAGTACTCTTGTAGAGCCTGTGATGTTGCCTTTATCCCAGTGCGGTTTGTGTGTCTGATCATATGTCTGCTCTGTGGGTGGTGAACAACTTGTGGACAGGGGTGACATCTGTTCATCTTCGTGTCCTCAGTGCTCACATGATGGAAACAACCACTGTATGGATGAATGGGTGCATTGAGTAGTGCGGGGACGGTGGCCTCCGTTCCTCTCCATGGCCGGTTCTCGTAGCTTCCTGGTGAGGACGAGGAACCGGAGACAAACTTTCCTTTCTCTTAACAGGCAGGATTCCATCCTGGCTGCAGGGCACCCTGCTTCGCAACGGGCCTGGAATGCACACCGTGGGGGAGACCAGATACAACCACTGGTTTGATGGCCTGGCCTTGCTCCACAGCTTCACGATTAGAGACGGTAAGAGGACCGCGTGGGTTTGCCGTTGCTGATGAAAAACAACCGCGAGTCAGGTAGCTGAAAACAGCACAGATTTACTCGTACGGTTATGGAAGTCGGAAGTCAAAACTGGGCGTTGGCAGGGCCGTGTTCCTTCCTGAGACTCCAGGGAGAGAGTCCGTTTCCTTGCCTGTCCCCGCTTCTAGAGGCCACTTGCATTCCTCGGCTTGCGGCCCCAGCTCCATCTGCAAAGCCAGGAGCAGGCCTTCTTGTGTGCGCGCTCTCTCTCCCTCACTCCCTTCCACTCCACCCCCCTGCTTCCATAATCACATGTCCTCTGATCCCCAGGTCTGCCTCTTATAAGGACCTTAGTGATTAGCCAAGATAACCTCCCTTCCCAAAACCCTTTCTTCAATTACATTTACATTGCCCTGTAAGGTAACATAGTCACAGTTTCAGGGATTAGAGCGTGGACATCCTGGGGAGGCCATCGTCCAGCCAACCATGAAGCACAAACCTCCCTAGAAAGGTGGCCAAGGTTCTCTTTTGAAGAGAGAGACCTGCAAAATGTGCATTGTCAGTAAGAAGGGCAAGAGCAAGAGATTGCTGGCTTTGGAATCAGACACGCCTCAAGTCAAAATACGAAGGGCATAGAGCTGAAAAGAGCAGAGCTGAGTCTGTTGCTCACCAGGCAAGGCCAGTTGCTCAACCGCAAGCTCAGTGGCTCTCCCCGGGGACAGATAGAAGTGGCCAGATAAGGCAGAATTCTGCATTCAGGTGCCTGGCTCAAGAGGTGGATTGTGGGCTATTTGCCGTTGGCCATGCCGTCACAACAGCATGCTCTGGGTTCTTACATCTGCAGTGGGTTGAGGCTTTCACAGGCTCAGGGTCACATGCCTGGCAAGTTCATGTCCAAGTGCTTCTTCAGCTTGGTGACATTTTTCTTGAACCCCTGCATTCCTGGCCTGATAAATCGGTCACTTCACCTCGCTTGGCCTCAGTTTCCTCCCCAGCATAAAGAGCTTGATGTTTCCCTCTGAAGAGCTGTCGTGATCGTTAGAAGTCCTGGGTGTCTAGGGGCACCTGGGGGGCTCAGTCTGTTGAACCTCCGACTTCAGCTCAGGACATGATCTCATGGCTCATGAGTTCAAGCCCTGCGTCAGGCTCTGTGCTGACAGGTCAGAGCCTGGGGTCTACTTCAGGTTCTCTGTCTCCCCTTCTCTCTACCCCTCCCCTGCTCATCTTCTGTCTCCTTCTTTCAAAAATAAAAAGCATTTAAAATTTTTAAAAATTAAGTCCTGGGTTTCTAGCAAGGGCGTGACATATGGCAGGCGCAGAATCAATTGAAAACCACCATCCTTGTCACTGGGTTTGAATCCCATCTTCAGCCTAGGTAACATGCACCCAAGCTGTGTGACCTTAGCCAAGTTACTCAGCCTCTCTCTGTCTGTGAAATGAAGCTGTCGGCACACAGTTGCTGTGGACGTTAAAGGCATTAATATGTGTAAGGAGCATTGCGTAATGCCTGGCATGTAACACATGCTCGGTAAACATTACCATTATTTTTGCTTAATTACTATTTCTTTTAAGCCAGTTAGCAATTATTTTTTCAGTGCAGACTCTATGCCAGTGGCTTGCTCCAAGATTTCACAAATAGAGACCCCGTGTGTGAAAACCATGAGTTCTGAGTTTGCAAAGATGAACAGATTTTGCGGAGACTCAGCTCCAGAGTGGATGGTTCCATATTTCATGACAGCCCTAAGCCTTAACAATCCCCTTTTCTAGACAGAAGTTAACCAGAGATTCCTAGGGAAATAAAGGTGCGTGAAAGATAAAGGTACAGCGGTTTCCTTCCCGTGAGGCCCCGCGCGGCTGGGCGGCCAGGTGCCCGTGGCCCATTCCAGCTGCTCACATGGGCACTGCGTGAGAGATGCTCTTGTCCCCTCTCTGCAGACGTGGAAATGGTAACTTCAGGGAGGTTGAGTGACTTCTCTGAGGTCCCCGAGGTAGGGCTGGGATCTGACTTATGTTCTCTAGGGTTCAAGTTTATAACCTTCCCTACTGTACCTACTCCACCCCCCCAGAACTCCCCGAGAAACAGCAGGTAGCTTAAGTGACCCCTCACGGCTTACTAAGTGGTGGCTTCCACATCCTTCCATGGAGACTTCAGGGACAAGGGACCCAGCAGGGATGACCAAGCCATGGCTGTCTTGCAGAAGCATGGCTGCCATCCACCCTGACCCTTGAGTGGGCTACACAGGCAAGTGACCAAAGCTGTCCCATGCTGCTTAGGCTTTCTAAAAGTTTCTAGTAGATTCTCAAACTCAAAAATTGTTGTCAGAGGTAAGTAGCCTTTTTGCTTTCTTTTACAAGATGGTCAGTCTGACCACAAGAGCAGACCCAGAGAGGCTCGGGCGAACAACCGCTGTTACCCTTGCTGGTCCTGGGAGGCACCGTGTCACACAGGCCCGCAGAGGACAGCACTAGGGGGCCCAGAGACAGAAGACGGAGCAGGGGAAGCACACAGGCCATGGCCTATACTGGGTTTTCTTTTTTCTTTTTTTTTATAACTTATTTGTTAATTTACATCCAAGTTGACATATAGTTCAATGATTTTAGTAGTAGATTCCATATGTAGTTAGCCCATCCCCCCTCCCCAAATCCTTCCAGCAACCCTCTGTTCGCTATATTTGAGTCTCTTATGTTTCGTCCCCTGCCTTGTGTTTATATTCTTTTTGCTTTCTTTCCCTTATGTTCATCTGTTTTGTATCCTAAAGTCCTCATATGAGTGAAGTCATATGATATTGTCTTTCTCTAACTAATTTCACTTAGCATAATACCCTCTAGTTCCATCCACATAGTCGCAAATGGCAAGATTTCATTCTTTTTGATTGCCAAGTAATACTCTAGTGTGTGTGTGCACACGCGTGTGTGTGTGTATGTATATATACACATACACATATACACACACACCACACCTTCTTAATCCATTCATCTGGTGATGGACATTTGGGCTCTTTCCCATAATCTGGCTATTGTCAATAGAGCTGCTATAAACATTGGGGTGCATGTGCCCCTTTGAAACAACACGCCTGTATCCCTTGGATAAATACCTAGTGCTGAGTCATAGGGCAGTTCTATTTTTAATTTTCTGAGGAATCTCCATACTGTTTTCCAGAGTGGCTGCACCAGTGTGCATTCCCACCAGCAGTGCAAAAGAGAGCCTCTTTCTCTGCGTTCTCACCATTGCCTGTTGTTGCCTGAATTGTTAACATTAGCCATTCTGACAGGTGTGAGGTGGTGTGTCTCACTGGGGCTTTGATTTGTATTTCCCTGATGCTGAGTGATGTTGATCATTTTTTTGTGTCGGTTGGCCATCTGGATGTCTTCTTTGGAGAAGTGTCTATGCATGTCTTTTGCCCCATTTCTTCACTGGATTATTTGATTTTTGGGTATTGAGTTTGGTAAGTTCTTTGTAGATTTTGGATACTAACTCTTTATCTGATAATGTCATTTGCAAATATCTTCTCCCATTCCATCAGTTGCCTTTTAGCTTTGCTGATTGTTTCCTTTGCTGTACAAAAGGTTTTTATTTTGAGGAGGTCCCAGTAGTTCATTTTTGCTTTGGTTTGCCTTGCCTCTGGACATGTGTTAAGAAGTTGCTGTGGCTGAAGTCAAAGAGGTTTTTGTCTGCTTTCTCCTCTTGGATTTCAATGGCTTCCTGTCTTACATGTAGGTCTTTCATCCATTTTGAGTGTATTTTTGTGTCTGGTGTAAGAACGTGGTCCAGGTTCATTTTTTCTGTACGTTGTTGTCCAGTTTTCCCAGCACCACTTGCTGAAGAGACTGTCTTTATTCCATTGGATATTCTTTCCTGCTTTGCCAGAGATCAGTTGGCCACACGTTTGTGGGTCCATTTCTGGGTTCTCTGTTCTGTTCCACTGATGTGTCTGTTTTTGTGCCGTGTGCTGGGGTTTCTGAGGGCAAGACAAGACAGCGTGGACTAGACACAGGACGGGCTGGTGTGAGCAGGGCTGGTGGGCTGTGCGCTATAGGGGTGGTGCCTGGGTGCCTGGAACCTGGCCGTGGCGTGAATACTGCCTCCCAGGCTACATGGGCCAGGCACAGGAGGTCTGGCTCTGGATTGGTTCACTTCCCATGTCATCTCAAAGACTTGCTCGGCCCTTTGCTACCTCTAAGAACTGGCTAGTCCAGAGAAGGATAGTTTTCCCCAGCCATAAAGGTTTTTTAAGATGTCAAAATCTCATAATATACAGAATGCGCGCGCACACACACACACACACACACACACACACCAGTTCTATCCATAATCTGGAACCATGGAAAATGGGAAGTACGGAGGGTCCACCCAATTACTCACCCTACCCCATCCTGCTCTTGAACCTGGCCTGTGTTGAGCGTACGTGCCCCGCTCTGCTTTGCAGTGGTCACTTGCCATTCTCCAGCCTAGCGGGGGAAGCCCAGAGCACAGGGCTTCTGTTCAAGTTGTGTCTTCATACCCAGCACAGGGCCTGGCCCAGAGGGGCACTAGAAAACTCTTTACGGAGCCAAAATGTCACGATTGAGGTAAAGCTTGTTTTGGAAGAAAGAAGCAATACATTCCCAGCCCATCTCTTCAACACTCACTATCGGGAGTGCTTGATGGCCACTGGCCCACGCACTTCATGTCCACCCATAACTCAGCCCTCACTACAGCTCCCGAGGAAGGTACCCCCTGATTTTAGAGATGAGTCTGAGGCCCAGAGAGACCAATAACTTGCTCAAATACACACAGCTAAGAAGTGGTGGAGGGAAGGTATAATCCAGAATCCCAAGACCTAAGCTTTGTGCAGTTTTGCTCCCTCTTCCCCCTGCTGCCAGCTACCCTCCCTCCTCGTCTCTCCAGCTCAGTCCTGTCGAGGCCTCCAGGTTGCCAACACTGGGTGGCACAGCCTGGTCTCATGACTCCCAACGGCTCCCCATTCGACTCCCCAAAAGTGGAAACATAAACCAAAACTGCTAAACCCTACTCTACGTGATTCAAGGGGGCGTGCACAGCAAGCAGGTTCTCTGATTGGCACATAACACAGAGCCAGTATTTCTCAGAAGGTGCTTTGTACCCTTCTCACGCCAGAATTCCCTAGGATTAAAGCTGCACATCCCGAGACCCCCACCCGGGGCTGAGTGAGTCATCGTCCATCGTGAGGGTACGGCCAGAGCACTGGGGCTTCTTACACGTTTCCTAGATGACCTCGAACAGACCGCCACAGTGGACCTGCAGCCTAGCGCCCTGTCCCACCCAAGGCCAAGGTGGGGCCCAAGCTTCCGCCATTGTTTCAGAGCAACAGGTGGTTTAATGTACAGCCAGCATGGAGAGGCTGAGTCCGTGCCAGAACAGTAAGAGGAGACTGGGGAAGAGAGCAAAATCATAGAGAAATGGTTTGTGGCCTTCCGCAGAGGCCACTGAAAGTTAATGCTTTGAAAACCTAGCCAAGATTTGGGGCGCCTGGGTGGCTCAGTTGGTTAAGGGTCCAACTTTGTCTCAGGTCATGATCTCACAGTTCAAGCCCCGCGTTGGGCTCTGTGCTGACAGCTCAGAGCCTGGAACCTGCTTCAGACTCTGTCTCCCTCTCTCTCTCCCCTGCCCCACTCTGTGTCTCTCCCTCAAAAATAAATAAACATTAAAAAAATAATAAAATGAAAAAAATGAAAACCTAACAAAGATTTAACTTAAGAAGGCAGAGTGCAGGAGAAACCAAAGAAGTGGTCTTTTTTGTAAATCTAAAATTATTTCAAAATGAAAATTTTTTTATAAAGCAGGCATAGAGGAGAATGAGCCCGTCTCCCTCAGCAGTATATTCGATGCTTTTTTATTGAGAGGCAAGGTCATTGTCCCATGAGGATTCAATAGCCAGCAACAGCAAGGTTTAGAGATAGAGCTCTTCAGAACTTTTCTGAAGTGGACTTTTTTGAATTCTTACAGCTCTAAGTAGCCTTTTAGAAATTTGCTTAAAATGGAGAGATAATGTATATATAAAAGATCCCACTCCCTGCAGAATATCAAGCTTGACCCAGTTCTAGAAGATTCCAGATGGGAGCACGTCTGTTTACTTGTGTCCCTTTAGAAAGAAAGTGGCTAATTGGGGCTCACCAGGAACCAGGGTGCTGGGGAATGTGCAGGGCCTTTAATGTCGTCGCCTCAGAGTTGAGTGTCAGCCTTGAGCAATTCCAGAGACGTGTTTTCCTGTGGCCCCTGAGCCCTCGGTGCTCTGGGACTGGTTGTTTCTAGGAAGTGGGCCTCTTGCGGACGGCCAGCCTGGGATGGACGTTTACATCTCAAGTGAGCATTAATTCAGCATTTTAGGTGAAGCACCTTAGCCAGTGCCCGGGGGTGGCAAACCTCAGAGAGAGTGAGGCTCAGGGGGAGACCAGGATGGCCCTGTAACAGATTCTGTGTAACATGTGACCAAATACCAGTATGTGTGCGTGGCCTCATCAACACCCAGCTGAGTCTCCCTGCCTCCAGGAAGTTTTTGGACGATTCAGAATTTCAGCAGCCATTACTTGGCAAGCGCATGCTGTGTGCCAATGGACCCGGCTCCTTATATCATTCCGTCTCATTTCAAACAGCCGGTCCCATCTGGGGAAGGACTGTGTGGTCCCAAATTTCCAGTTGAGAAAACTGAGGTTCAATGAGATAAAGAGACTCGTCCAGGGTCGCACAGCTTAGACTGGGACTAAACCTGGAGCCAAAGCCCTGCCCATTCTATCTACTGCATTTCAAGAGCATAGAGAGCTTTAACTGAACACCTACTATGTGCTGCATGCTTTACAGATCTTAAATGTCACAGCAACTCTGTAAGGAACGTACCGTGATCCTCACATCAGAGTGGAGAGGACGGGGCCTCACCTCTGACACAGGTCAAGTGCATGAATGGTAGATGACCAGGCAGGTTTCATAGCCACATGGAGACTTGAGTCCCCTCAGGGGTAGAGATTTGCCTGCCCTCCTCGCCCCCACTTCTTGGCACACAGAGGTGTTTCCTGGGTACTAGGTGAACGCATGAACCTCCTGAAGATTGGAGAAAGAGCTAGAAGATCCTTCATGATCTCTTCCACTTTTATGAAGCCTGGTGTCACCATGATTGTTACTATTTCCACCTAAGTGTGCAGGTGGAAGTCATTACCGCTTGAAATGGACCCTCGTGTCCTTCGGAGCTGGACGTGAAAATACAATCCTGAGGGTAAAACTAATCGAGGTCATTAGAGGATACGATAGTGGTTCTCTGGGTGAGGGGAGGTGGTGACCGGACGAGATACGAGGGGCGTCCAGAAGGCTCTTGTTCTGTCAGTCAGGAGGTAGCTCCTCTGGGCAGGTTCCGTTTCTGAAGCTCCATCAAGCCACGCAGCTGTGGTAGCTTCAGTGTGGTAGGTGTATTTTTAATAACAAGCATCGAACAGGATGGTCACAGTGATGGTGGTGTCCGTGTCAAGATCTGAATCCAGCTCACCCCCTCTCTAGCTGTGTGGCTTCAAGCAAGGTATTTAACCTCTCTGTGCCTCGATTTTAGTAACTGGAAATGGGTCTGCAGGGCCCATTAGCTAATGCCTTAGCTCCTTCTACTTCATTTGGTAAGGAATTTGAAACCTCCCCATGTCGTTTACATTTTGTTTTGCTGTTAATTTCCAAATGACATTAGGTTGATTCTCCACCCCCCCCCAAAGAACGCATTTCTAGTTGGTGTATTCTATATACTTCCACTGTTCTGAGAATTAATCCAGAAAATACACATAAAGTGTCCCCATAGCACTTGGCACACACATGCTCAATAATATTAACTTTTAGCACGATTCCCTTTCTTAAATATAAAAAGTCACCTGGCAAGAATTTCCTGGGAAGGCATTCTCTCCTAAGCCCATCACTGGCAGTGGAATGTGAGGGACATTTCTCTGATCTTTTTTTATGGGAATGAAATGTCAGTATGACTACTTTTTTGCACATTATAATTGTACCAGCATTGGAAGCATACATTTTACTACAGCAAGAAGTGCGTTCTTGAGGGTGGAAAAATCAACATGTCACTTGCTAATTAACAGCAAAATTAAATGAAAATTTAAAAACGCAGAGGTTTCAGATTGTCCAGCAAATGAAGTTCAGAGGCTCCTGGACCCCAGCAGGGCCTCATCCGTTGACTTCACCTCATTCCTACGGCTTCCAAGCCCCTACCTCAGGCTCAAGCCCATCTTGTCTCAGCTCTTGCGGGAGGTGGGCTGCCCTTTTCAGCTCCAGGCCTGTGCTTTCAGACTTTCCAGGAAGAGTGAATGGAAATGCCTTACTCCTTCTCCTCCATGAACCTTCCCAGTCTATTGTGGGCAAACGATTTTACTCATCTTCAGCGTGCTCTTTCAAATGCCTCCCTCCTCCAGGAAGACTTTCCTGATCCATCCACTCCCAGCTGGGCCTCCTCAGCTTTCTCCTCTTTTCTTCCCCACCCCTTGCTCCCCTTTCTCTCCAAGAAGGACTTGTGAATATGTTACAGGTCACTCTGCAAGGTAAAAGGGTCTTTGCAGATGTAATTAAGTTAAGGACCTTGAGTTGGAGACTTATCCAGGTAGGCTGGGTATAATAATCACAAGGGAAAGAAGAGAGTCCGGGTCAGAAAAGATGTGACATCAGGATCAGAGGGCAGAGTGATATGACCACAAGCCAAGCAATGCAGGCAACTTCTAGAAGCTAGAAAAGCAAGAAATGCATTCTCTGCTAACCCCTTGCTTTTTTAGCCCTGTAAGACCAATTTTAGCCTATATCTTCCAAAATGGTAAGATAGCAAACGTGTGTTGTTTTAAATCACTGTTTGTGGAAACCTGTTACAGTAGCCATAGGAACCCAATACAGGTCTAGAACCATCCAGTACATTTTCAGGTTGGTCTTGATGAACTGGTCAAGAGTCCCTGCTTGTATGCAGTGACTAGAGTCTCTCCAGTAAGTGCACGAATTAGACATCCACTCACGTACTGACCCACCGTGCAGAACCAGGCTCTAGGCCACCGTCTGGTTATAACAGGTGTCAGATGTCACTCCAGGTGCTAAAATGGGCAATGAGAGGCTTCCAAGGCTGAACCAGGCCCTGGGGAAACCCAGCCCCCAAGTATGAGGCCTTCTGAATCAGTCCTCCAAATCTGGACCTCCCTGGGGGGATACCAGCAAGGTAGAAGAGATGGTCAGTGGCCAGGTCAGCACCTCTCCGCTAGGTGACATTTGGCCGAGCAGCTATCCTGTTCCCTGCCATGTAAAATGGAGCTCATTGGGCTACTGACCTTGACATGCAGTGTGAGTCTCAAGTGAGGAATGTGCGTGAGCGCTCACTGCAAACACTCATGTATCCAGCACGCAGTAAAGGGGACTGCTTTACTGAACTCACTTCCCCCTTGCCCCTTCCCCATAATACCCCAAAATGACTGAAATTGACCTTAAAACTCTGGAAAGGTGTCAGCCTGGGATGATTCTGCATCCTCTTTTTTTTTTTTTTTTTTAGGTGAAGTCTATTACAGGAGCAAATACCTGAGAAGTGATACCTACAATGCCAACACCAAGGCCAACAGGATTGTGGTGTCAGAGTTTGGAACGATGGCCCATCCGGACCCCTGCAAAAACATCTTTTCCAAGTAACTGTCCTCTGTGCATTGGGTCGTGCTTTTTGACATCCTTGGTGGTCAAAACAACCAGCATCCACTCCTCTGAGAGTCTTCTTTAGGGGGCATGAAAACCCCCTGACTGGGCTTTGCCCATCTGTGCTATGCAATTCTTGATCACTGAGAGCAAGAGAGGCGATGAGCATCTGACAGATTATTAGCTATTTTTTTCCCATATGGCTGGCAGGAGAGCAATTTGGAATTCTCTCTCAAAATGACAAATGCATGATGTCTTCAATCTAGAGATAATCTTGCTTGCGTCTGGAATGACAAATGTACCATATTATTCACGGCTGCACCATTTGTTGTAATGAGGAACTGAAAATAACCCAAATGTTCATCAACAGAAGAGTAGTTAAATAAAAGTGAAAGTATACAAGAAAATACCAGGCAGAGGTAAAAAAGGAATTAGGATGCTCTCTATGTACTGAATGGAAAGATTTCCAAGATACATTGCTAAGTGGTGAGCATGGGGCGGAATAAGGTATAGAAAGAGCATATGATATCTTTGTATTTGTGCAAAAAAAAAAACAAGAGGAAATGTAGATTTATTTGTGCTTGTATGTATGTGTCTAGAGAGACTGGCAGGGTCTGTGAGGAGGGAAGTTGGCAAATGAAAGAAAGAGACAACGAAGGGTTTTTTGTCATTGTTGACTGCATTTCAAATCATCTGCGCTCTGATGACCCTGAATGTATCACACTCTTGACAATTAAATTGTTGGCCAGGGAACCACACCTGCTGTCAGCCTCTCCTTCCTGATACTCGTCAGATCTAGGAGAATTGGATATGTGTGAGTACACTGGCCCAGAGACAGAAGGTTGCTGCTCCTTTTCTGGAACTGACACCATCTTTCCTGTCCCAGGATCCAGTCTTGGGGCTGGAACTCAGCAGGGGCTGCACTCAGGTCTGCAGCTGTGGGGAGGAGCCAGGCAGGAGCGGGGGAGGGGGAGGGAACATCTTTGCTGCTTCACTGTTTGCCAGTAGGGGGAGCACTAACTAATCCATGGATCCAGGATCTTCTGACCAAACTAATGAGCTTTTTATCTCACAATTTGTTTGCTTTTCTTTAAAGGAAAAAAAAGAACTATTTTCCTGAACAAATTCAAAGGGTTCTCATTCTACCAAAAGCAAGAATTAGCTGTTTTTGTAGTTTTCGGGGGCCATTATGAATGGGTACCTATGATTTCTGTAGGGCTTCTTAAAATACTTTAGAACAACCTACCAGCTCTTGGTATCTGTGGTGTGGGAGACCTTTGATTTCTGAGAGCCCAGCTCAGTTGGTGGCCATCTTGTCCTAGATGACTCGTGTCTAGCTAACTCAACATGATGGTGTCTTTGGGCACCTTGATGCCCCAGTCCTCCAGACTCAAGTGATCCTTTAGGGCCCTGAACTTCTTCTCCCTTAATTGAAGTAGGGCATTTTCAATGGTAGGAAAACTAAAGCCATCTTGTGCAGAACTTTCCAGCTGCGTAGACACAGCCTTTGATCTGCTATTGATCTGCTTTCCTCCACAGAGCTTTCTCCTACTGGACCCATATCATCCCCGATTTCACGGACAACTGTCTGATTAACATCATGAGGTGTGGAGAAGACTTCTATGCGACCACAGAGACCAATTACATCAGGAAAATCAACCCACAGACTCTGGAAACCCTGGAAAAGGTACCAGTGAATCTACAACTGGCATTAGTTCCTGGCCCGTGAAAGGGACCCCCTGGGTGGGGCCATGTGGCCTGCAGGAACCCACGGGAGCAGCCCTTCCTCTAAAGCCACTGGATCTTGAGTTTCCCCAGCACAACACTTAGCACTAGACTCTACGCTTAGGGCTGGGACTGTATGGATTCACCTCTGTGTCTGCACTTATTCTTAGGGCTACCGAGACAAAGTGCCACAGACTAGGTGGCTTAAAACAACAGAAATCTATCCTCTCACAGTTCTGGAGGCTGGAAGTGTGAAATCAGGGTGGCTGGGGAGCCAAGCTCTCCCTGAAGGCTCTAGGGGAAGATCCCGGCTTGCCTCTTCCAACTGCTGGTGGCCGCCAGGAATCCTCGCTGCTCCTTGGCTGGTAGATGCATCGCTCCGTCTCTTCTAGAGATACAAATCGTTGGATTAGCGCCCACCTCCATCCAGAATGACCTCATTTTAACTTGATTACATCTACAAAGGCCCTGTTTCCAAATATGTTGAAGCCCTAACCCTTGGTACATAGATCTTTTCGGAAGACACAATTCAGCCCATAGCACTGGCACTGAGTCGGAGTGTAATGAATGAATTAAGTTGGAGTGAGTGGCAGCAGCAGCGTGCTCAGACTCTAGCAGCCCTACCTGGCGTTGACCTGAAGAGGGAGGCCTTAGGCAGAGAGCAAGGGGATGGAAATAAATTCCCAAGTAAGATGCCTTTCCTGGGCAGAATGAAGTCAACATTTTCATGAAAATCAATAGACCCACTTTCAGTCTTCTCCAGCTGGCTGCCCAAAGCCTCAATGTCTCCTCAATACATCTTAACGATCTGGTAAAGGGAGTGCTTTTCTTAGCTGCAAAATTATGGCCAGCACCCTTTAAGCCGGGCGGCATAGGTCCAACCGCTGTATGCTCTCCACAAGCCTCAGAGAGGAAGCACTGAGAGAGGACGAGTCTTGCCTGACCTTTGGCTGGAGGTGATGCTGTTCTTGGAGAGGAAAAGACAGTTGACCCCCCTCCCACCGCCACCCATTATTCTATGGCTGTGCCCTCTGGGAGAGGGGGGTCATTATGGGGCTTGTTAGTCAAGTTTCGCTTTGACCAAGTGTTTTTGTAACTCTCTGTTCCCAGAATAATCCTGTGAGAGAGGCCTGGAGATTGGTGCCTCTGTGGCCTGCAAAGGGGGAGAATGTAAATCACGTAACCAGAAAGACACGGAGCAGCAGCTAAGATTAGTGCGAAGTGTGCCTCTCTGCCCAGGTCATCACTCAGCTGCGAGGCATCCTACCTCCTTGCTGAGGACACCCAGGGTGCGGGGTGGGGGGTGGGGGGGGGAGCGTGTCAGGGCTGGGGGGCAGGGCAGAGCATACAGCTCCCCTGCAGCCTCCGTGCTGGAGGAGGCTCCCCCTGGGGTCATACCAGGTCTCAGGAGGAAACATCCTCTGGAAAGATGCAGACGCCTTACTTTCAGACCAGGAGGAATGCAAAAGTAGCCGCCATCACCCCGAACCTAGAAGCGACCCGCCTTTCACCAAACCTTACCCCACCCACCCCCCCTTTCTAAAACCAGGTGGTTGTCATTTTGCAGGTGGATTATCGCAACTACGTGGCGGTAAATCTGGCGACGTCTCATCCTCATTATGATGCGGCTGGAAATGTTCTTAATATGGGCACGTCCATCATGGACAAGGGGAAGACAAAATACATGATCCTTAAGATCCCTGCCACAGTACCAGGTGCGTCCTTCTGGGGATATAATGAGGCACAGGTAGCAAGGATGGCTCCTTCCAGAGAGTTCTGATTTTTGTGGCTGACCCGAGACTCAATCTGACACTTTCCTTCAAGGGTGATTCAGATGACCATGAATCCTTTCTCCTAAAGGAGAAAAGAGATGGGGCTGGACTTCCTTTTGGAAGAAGTAAGTTCCTTTACTATTCTAACCTGTTTTCCTTTCAGCTCTAGTTCATTGATTCATTAATTTACCCATCATTCACCCACCATTCACCTGTCCATCCGTCTGTCCGCCCATCCATCCGTCCACCTATCAACCATCCATTCAACCGTCCATCTGTCTGTCCACACACCCATCAAGCATCCTTCTTTCCATCCTTCCTTCCATTGATATCTTTTACTTTTCTAACAAAACACGTCAAAGCCGTGCTCCCCACTGTCGTCCCAGGCCCTGAAGCCAGGCTCCCAGTGCTGTTGTGGGGGCTCAGCCCTGCTTCAGATCTTAAGCCTTTCAGAGTCCCCCACCCCATTCTCTGGGCCTTCTGAACATTCTCCATCTAAGGCCAGAAACCTGGAGCAAAGCCCAGGCCAATTGTGATTGTATGTCCGAGAGGAGGAGGCTCCTGGCCCTTTTTTGTCCAGGACCCTCCTGGGAACCACACCCAGGAGACCAGGCCCCCGAGGGTGGCTGCACCAGGCTCAGGAGGCAGGGCAGAGCTTACACCGATGCTGGGCTTGACCTGCCAGTTTAGGAAAACCAGCTTCCCCATGTGATCCCTGGTTCCCTCCCTCTCAGTCCTGTAGAGACTCCTGAGCTAATTACTAGGCTCCAGGCAGATGTGAGCCCCTAAGGTCAGAAGGCACAATGAGTGTATTCTTGTTAAATAAAACTCCCGTGAATTAAGCCAATAAAGGAGTATAGGGCCTAGCCAGAATCAGATAGAATAGAAGGTCAGACCTGGGGGAGGTCGAGGCATCTGAGCTTAGCACCTCGTATTTCAAAGGAGGACGACGAGGCCCAGGGGGAGCAGGTGACATGCCCACCATCACGCAGCTCACAGGAGCCCCCGCATCTCGCCAGCAGCTCCCCTCTGATCACCTGCTCCCTGCTGGCGGCTTCCCCGGGATTCACGCCCGCCTCCCGCCTCCCAGGCCAGGGTGCTTTTCTTTTCGGTTTGCTTTGTGCTCCATTTGTTTTGTGAAGAAAAGAACCACCCCGCAACCGCACAGCACCCCTCCCACCAGCCAGCTGTTTATGGTGTGCACAGGTGGCCACAAGAAAGGTGGGGACGCTTGCAGGTAACTCATTATAAACCAGCCCCGGGCCTGGGCAGGGAGGCCTTGGCCAGGGATGACTCAGCCTTGCAGAAGAGTAAGAGCCGGAGCGTGGACCGCCCCATTATTTCATTCTGTTCTCTCTCCACTCTGAGTGTTGTTCTCCCAGTAACAGAGGAGGCAGCCAGGCTAAGCCGGGGTGCTGGGCCTTCTTGCCTTAATCTTGTGCCTGCGGACATAATGATGGGCCATTCCATCACACTTCAGTTTTCCATCTGTAAAATGGGAACCCTACCGTCTGCTTGGATCGTCACAAGATGTGTAACAGCCCCTCATTGCCACGGGTACTTACTTGGTCTCCCAGGTGTTTGGGAATGGACAGTGCCCAGAGAAATTCATGGAAACCCTACGAAATACATATCAAATGATGGTCAAAGTTGAAGCCTGGGAAGCTACCCTATCCCCTCCTCCCCCACCCCCTCCCAGGGCACATGGTAGAAATGCAGACCCTCAGGCCCAGCCCCACCTACTGGGTCACACGCCACCCTTGACCAAGATCCCAGATGATCCATGTGCACAGGCCGTGTTCCCGAGCAGGGACTGAGGGTCCAAGAGTGGGTATCTGAGGCTGTGCAGACGCCTGGTCTCTTGCAGCTCCTGAACTGTTGCAGCTCCGAAGCAAGAACAGCCTCGGACCCTGCACGAAGGAGGGAGCGGGGTGTGTCCCAAAGAAACCTCGCTGGGAAGCAGGTGGAGGCTGGGCTTAGCCCCAGGCTGCTCTGCGGACCTGTGGCCCAGAGGCCTGGTTCTGTGGCTCAGTGTTAACAGATTTTAGTACCAGGTCTCACAGAGCAGGGGGCATGGGGCAGGCCGTGGTCAGAAGCACCCCCTGCCCCCTGCAGAGCCCGTGTTGGCCAGGCAGCAGCCCCTTCATCCATTAACTTGTTGGCTCTTACCCAAAGGTTCTTCTTAGGGACCAGGTCAGTGTGAAAGGCGCAGCCCCAGGTGACGTGGCGTTGTCTGAGGGGAGCTGGGCCCTGCACTGCCACTGAGCCTTGCCTTCCTCTAGGGGACGGGAAGGGGAAGGACCCCTTGAAGCACATGAAGGTGTTGGGCTCCGTCCCGTCCCGCTCGCGCCTCGCCCCGAGCTATTACCACAGCTTCGGAGTCACCGAGACCTACATCGTCTTCCTCGAGCAGCCTTTTAAGCTGGACATCCTCAAGATGTCAACCGCGTACATCCGGGGAGTGAACTGGGCTTCCTGCCTGACTTTCCACAGGGAGGACCAGGTAAGGCCTGGCCAAGCCCCCCAGCCCCACTGGGCCAGCAGACCCGCGACGTAAGGACAGCCAGAGTGGGGTGTCCTGGGAAGCGGACTGAGATGGAGGTTAGCATGGGGTGGGGGTGGTTTCCAAGGGAGGAGGGAAGTGAGACACAGTGCGGTCTCCCCGGAAGCATCAGCCAAGCTTCCGGAGAGTTCTGAAGCTGGATGGTCCTGCAGAGTGGTCCTGAGTAAGGGTAAGAGAGCCAGGCCCCAAGTCTGAGTCAGTAGAGCGGACTGTCCCTGGACAAGAGTGTGGCCGTGGGCAAACCGGCCGTCAGCAGCCAGGCGGCCCCCTCGGCCGAGGGCCCCTCCACAGTCCTGCCCCACGTCTGGGCTCCTTGCAGCTGAGCTGCGTGCACAAGGCCCTTTCTGCACCCCGCAGCCACCGTACAGTGTCAGGGAAGTGGTGCCGGAGATGACAGGCACATCGTAATGACGGAGCATTCCACTGGAGGTACAGCGGACACGTCTTCGGTCCAGGCACATCTGCGTGCTCCAAGCATGGATGGGTGCACACGTGTGTGTCTGCTTGTGTATACGCAGGCCTGTATCTATGATGTCTCTGTATGTGTGTGTGTACACTTGTGTGCATATGAACATATCTATGCATGAATATGTGTCTATGTATTTACTTCCCGTTGAAATAAGTCAATTTTTACTTGTGATAAATATCCAGTAATTCTTAGTGTCCTCTATTCAAACAATACCCAAGTATAGAAAGCAACATGTCAAGTCCCTTCTCCCTGTCAGGGCCAGTGCCCCCTCCAGAGGGGACCGCCGCGATGCTCGGACGTCCCTCTCCCCTTTCTGCCCATCATGGACATCTTTCTGTACATATGCAACCCTGCATCCGGTCTGTGGCTGGCCACCTCTTTAAAAGCTGTCCTTCTCTACAAGGAGAGTGAGGTCCCTCCTCTGCTCAGAACCTTCTAGTGATTTCCCATCTTCCTCAGAGTAAGATCCAAAGACTCACTGACCAGCCCGCAAACCCTCACATGTCCACATCCCCGCTGCAGACTCCCTGCTCACTTAGCCTCCTCTCGGTGCTCCTGTGGCTCAAACCAGCCTAACATGTTCCTGCCTCAGGGCCTTTGCATTTTTGGTCCCTTCCACCTGGAACATCCTTCCCCAGATTGCTTCCTCCCTCAGAGTCCAGTTCCCTGAGGCCTTCAGTGATGAGCCGATAACAGACTCCACCCCAGGCTTTCTCCATCCCCCACCTGGCTTTATTTTTTCTCAGTACTGCTCAACTGTCCTTGACACATTATTTGACCTTTGACTGCTGGCCTTTCCCCCACTGGAATATAAGTTCCATGAAGGCAGGGGCTTGCTTTTATTCTGTCGTTCCTGAAAGTGTCTCGTATGTCACAGCCTCTCCCTCTCTCTTTCTGTCTGTCTGTCTCTCTCTCTGGAATGAACAGTAGGCCAAGGGGGCCAGCAGGGATGCCAGCTGTAGTTGGGTTTTCTCTTCAGCCCCTGGTGATCCCTTGATCCTCAGAGAATCCCACATTGGGAAGACTGAGCCCCAGGGGCAGGGCAGAAAGCCCTGGGAAGGGTTTTAGAATGCATTCAGAAGAGAGCTCTCTGGGGCGCCTAGGTGGCTCAGTCAGTTAAGCATCCAACTTTGGCTCAGGTCATAATCTCATGATCTGTGGGTTCAAGCCCTGCATTGGGCTCTGTGCTGACAGCTTGGAGCCTGGAGCCTGCTTCAGACTCTGGGTCTCCCTCTCTCTCTGCCCCTCCCCTGCTCGAATTCTGTCCTTCTCTCAAAAATAAATAAATACTAAAAAAAAATTTAGAAGAGAGCTTTCTGAAAAGCTCCTGTGACTGTCCCAGGGATTGGGGTCATGGAGAAGAAATGAACTAAAATAATTACCTCTGTAGTCACCTGCCCGTTCCAACCCCCCACCCCTGGGCTGGCAAAGCCTTCCTCCTCTGCACCCCCACTTAATGTTCAAAGCTGGATTCTGGGGAAGGAGAGAAAGAGGCACATAGGCTGGGAGGAGGTGGCCAGGGAGCAGCCTGGAGCAGTCCTGCCCTGCCTTTGGGAAGGAGGGTGGCGAGGCCAGCCCGAAGGAAGAACGTGACACATCCTTAGGATTAGGCAGCTGGGGCTGCGGAGGTGGCTAATTACTACCCAGAGCGTTAGCACCCCGTGGCGGCCGGAGGTGTGTGCAGATACCGTGTGGGCTCCTTCATCGGAACCGATCTCTCCACACTGCAGCCCCCAGGAGGAAGGAGGTTGCCATGACAACTGCATCCTGGCAAACCAGGCAGCAGGTGGAGGTCGGGAGAAGGGACCCAAAAGGGCTGGTGTGGTTTTAGGGGCTCCAGGTGTGGGTAGACCCCAGGGAGGGCTAGAGGACTGGCCCGTTCTCTCCAGCTTGGACATCTGTTGCCAGGAAGCTAGGTCATTGCTGTCCACCCAGAGCCACAGTCAAGTGAGGGGGGTGGGGAGGGGACAGCGCACCCTCAGAGGCCTCGTCTGGGCACGGTCCTCCTGGTGGTGCCGAGGCTCCGGCAGCAAAGCTTTCCTCCGCCCCATCTGAAGGAGGTGATCACAGACGTGTGACGGCGGGCAGCCCCCTTTCCTGCAGGTTCTGGGTGGCTGGAGCTCTGGGGCAGGGGATGCTCCTGGGTCACGAGTTAGTGGAGGGCAGGGCCGGGTCCCGTCCTGTGCCCGATGCCCCAGCGCCAGGCCGGCAGAGGGAAGGCTGACCCCTGGGTGTGCATCTCCTTTCAGACTTATATTCACATCATTGACCAGAGGACTGGGAAGCCCCTGCCCACCAAGTTTTACACGGACCCCATGGTGGTCTTTCATCACGTCAACGCCTACGAGGAGGGCGGCTGCCTTCTGTTCGACGTCATCGCCTATGAGGACAGCAGCCTCTATGAGCTCTTCTACTTGGCCAACTTGACCCAGGACCTCGAGGGGACCTCCAGGAGCACCTCCACCCCCACCCTTCGGAGGTTCGCCGTGCCCCTGCAGCTGGACAAGGTGATGGTTGGGAAGTGAACCCGTTTCCCTCCTGGGGCGTCGTGAACCCAGCTGGGCAGTTATTTTGGCGCTGGTCTGATTGACCGTGAAACCCAAAGTGAGCCATTCTTAAAGACAAAACATTTTTTCACAGTTTTTCCAAAAATGGTACGTATTTAGAGCAGAAGCCTTAGGATATAGATGAGGTAGGGAAGCCTGGTGGCTCAGGCCGTGAAGTGTCCAGAGCCTGGTTGGGTTTCTCTCTATCTCCCTCCCTCTCTTCCCCTCCCCCACTTGTGCACACGCCCGCTCCCGTGTTCTCTCTCTCTCCCTTTCAAAATAAGTAAGTTAAAAAACTTCAGAGAATCTAGATTAGGTAAAAAGGAAAGAAAAACCCATAAACCCATTATGGATATATTTGTATTCCTCCAAAGTCTCTCTCTCACTAGACAGAAGTATTGATACATATGTTGATGTGTCTGTGTGTATGTAGATATAATACACATGTACATGAATATATCCCTCAGGAGAGCAGTTAAGGATTCTGGGTAGCATGACTTCCTTCTCTAAACTTTATAAATATATGTGTATATTTTATATCTTGCTTCACTTTAGAGAAGGAAATCGCAGAATTCTTGGTAGACTGACTGAGATAGCATTTCACACGGCATACGCCCATTTCACTCATTTAAAGTGTACAATTCTGTTGCTTTTAGTATCTTTACAGAGTGTATAACCATCACCACGATGGATTTTAAAACATTTTCATGGCCCTGGAAAGAAACCTTGCACTACACCCCCCCCCCCGACTCTAGGTTAACACTAATCCACTTCCTGCCTCTGAGGATCTGCCTGTTCTAGACCCGCCCCGTCCATGGACCTGGGTGCCAGGCGGTCCCCTGCGGCCGGCCGCCCTCCCTCAGCACGGGGTCTCGGAGGTCCGTCTGTCACAGCGTGTATCAGGCCTTCCATCCTTTTCATGGCAGAATATGTACATGCTGTTTTGTGTACGGCTGTTCTCACTTACGTGTGTATCTAAGCATCTCTCCGTGACATTGAATACTCTTCTACAGCATCATTTTAAATATTTGCATGACGGTCCCGGGCCGGGATTTGTCACTATTCACTCACCTAATGGCCTGCTGTTGAGTCGTCCCCTTCTTGCATTAAATATGACCACGAGGCCAGACATTATCTTCAATTAGGGTTGATGCTGCCAGAAGCTAGAGACGTCTGGCTCCGGAACTCACTGACTTCATGACTTAATTAATTTAAATGAGAGCAAATTCAATTCAACTCCATTTTGTTGGCTCCTATTTACCAAATGCACTCTGCGTGCTAGGCACTTTGCTAGGTATTTTATTTTCCTTGCCTCCTTAATGATCAAAACAACCTATGGGAGAGGTCCTCATATTCGCCTCATTTTACAGATGAAGAAACTGAGGCTCAGAGAGGTTCAGGAATCTGCCCAAGGTCACACAGCTCCGAGTGGCAGAGCCATGATTGGCATGTGCCTCTCTCTCAGTGCACAGGCAGGGCTGGTCAAGTGCAGTCTCCTGGCCTCCCCAGCTGGGAAATGGAGGCCACGCTTCCAGAAGGCCTGCCAGCCTCCTCCCACCCCGCCGGGCTCAGCTGCGTGGGAGATGAGGCAGGCCCCCAGTCAGTACGCGGGTTCTGCATGGGCACCCAGTTTCTCTGGCTGCGGAGTCGGGATCCTTTGCTATCTTTCCGGCATTTCCCCATCTGCAGTCATCGGTTTATCTCTGTCCCAATTTTCACCATATTTATCACCACAATTTAAAATCGTTACAACATCGTGTTTTGTTTAAACCGACTCCCTCTTGAAAGGTAACCCGTCCCTAGCCAGTGGAAGGCGGTAGCATCATCGCTTGCTGCAAACGGAAGACAGGCCGGGGCATCGCTTTGTTAAAAACAAAGTCCTGAAAGTACTAGGTGTTAAAGAGCTAACAGCACCTGACTGAGACTCTCTCCTGGACCCGGTTGGGAAGATCGGGAGGAGAAAAAGGAATGAACCTTCTCCTCACGTGGCTCAGGGATACTGAATGAGTGGCTGAGGTCCACGAAGTGGTCACATGGGCGCCTGGTCTCTGCAGCCTCCTCCGGGGGTGGCACCGTGGGGCTGAGCAGGGCCGTGCTTGGCATCCTGGTTCCAGGCACCAGGGGGGAGGGGGTGTGTCCCAGAGCACACAGGTGCCCAGCCTGGGGCCCGGCCCTGCCTTACGCCGACCTCAGCCTGGGGATGAAACGCAGACAGGAAAGTGCTCCCTCCCACTGCCCACACACCGAGGGATCTTACAGCCTTTTATCACGCTTGGAAAACGATTTGCTTCCCTGGAACCACGCTCAGAAGTTTAGCACGTAGATTTTGAAAAGCCACCGTGTGAGCCACCGACTGCTTTGAAACTAGCAAAGAAGAGTGAGCCCTGGGAAGGGTAGCTCTGGCCACGCTTTTTAATTGCTATTTATTGTCCCTTAAAAAGTCTGCTTGCTTCACTTTCAAGTTGCCCTGCCCGCGTATTGAAATGGGACAGGTGAGCAGATGCACATGGCCGAGCTGTCCCGGTCTGGCAGCTCCAATTCCGTCCTACTAGGACGGACCGAGAGAGATGCCACCCGCCTCCGACACCCTTCAGTCTGGGGCCTTTGCTCATGGCCGCTCTGCCTGAAGCCCTGTCCTTCTCCGGTCAGGCCTCCACTCCTGGGTTGGCTGCGGGCTGGACTCAGCTCGGGGCTCTGAGACTACACGGGGGCCGAGCCCCAGTCCAGACCAGTGAAGGCACAACCTCTGGGATGGGGGGGGGGCGGGGAGGGAACCAACTGCAGTCTGGCAAATTCCCGCTCGCCCTACAGGTGCCGGGGTCATTGCTCCCCTCAGAGGACAACCTATGTGCCGATGGCACTTGCAGCTCCTGCCACACACTTGTCCCTGTCAGGAGCTCATGCAGTCACCCGGCCCGGGAAGTCCATCTTGTCAGCGGTTTGTCCTGAGCGCCCGCCACAGGACCTGGGCCTTGGAGGGTCCTCATTAAGCTTTTAACCACTTTAACTCAATGAGTGAATGACGCGCAGATGAGACCCGAGTGGGACTCTGAAAGGACACGGGTCCGTCTTTAGCACTGGGGACGTTTCCCCGTTGGAAAGTGCTCTCCACCGAGAATGGGCAGGAGTGAAGTGTACTTGAAAGTCTAGGATGTCCCGATTGCCCCAGATTCTCTTGTGTTTGGGCCAGCTGGGGTCAGAGGAAGGTGGGGCCCCTTGGCACCGGTGGCCTGTTTTCGTAGGGTGGCGCAGGGGCTGTCCCAGGCGGGGCCGGGCTGGGAGGGGCGTGGGCGTGTACAGACAGCTCCGCGGCTGCCCGGCCCTCACCCTGCAGGGCTCCCCGCGCTGCCTCCCAGTGGGTCCATGAGCACCTGCCTTCCCTTCCAACAGCTCTCCGTGCACAAGCCACCGCCCCGGAGCGGGTGCTGGAGACCCGCAAGGGGTGGCTTCGATCCTGGCTCAGTAGATTGGGTTTTTGTCTTGACCCTAAATGCAAAAACAAAGACCCCCCCCCACCCGCCGCCAAAAGCTGCCGTTTACTGAGAGCTCATTATGTGCCAGGACCTGTGTTCGATGACTTCTTTGCTCTTAGACCCTGGCAAGAGGGGCCCCTGCTCTGGCCCCCATGGGCATTCGGAGGATCCTGATCCAGACTTTCTCTGGCAGTGTCCCTCCCTCATAGAGTGAGGCGTTTCTAGGGCCAGGGGGCCATGCCCACCCAGCCAGGTGCCTTCCCTTCCCCGGCCAAGAACCAGCTACCTGGGATCCATGAGTTCCCTCCCCAAAAAGCCCCAAGACTGCTTCTGGCACCTGCCTGTCTTCCTAAAGGCAGGCTGTGCCCTGGTGTACGGGCCTCACACCCACGAGGTGGCCAGCATTTGGCTCTTGGCTTTGGTCGTGCTGGCTGGGGCTTCTGTGCAGCTGTAAGAAACGGGGAACAGGGACAAAGAACCCGGGCCCAGAGGCCGGCCCTTGTCTGCCACCCTGTTCTGGCTCAGAACGCAAGGAGTCCTAGAACCCCAAATTCACACCGCCTTCTAGACCAGCACGGTGCAAACGAGCCCACTGCGGTCACAACGCATTGCCCATCTGATGGACGGGCCCCGGGCCGCGCGTGCTGTGCGGCTGTGGAACGGGGTGCGTGACCGTTCTCCAGTTTAAGTGAGATGTAAACAGCGCGTGTGGTTCATGGCGGCTGTGTCGGACGCCAGGGGGAGAGAACGGTATTTCAGGCAACGATTTGCTCAGCGCATTGAGGTCTAGGGAGTGTGGGTCTCCACTCTGCTCCTTGGTCCTGAAAACTTTTGGAACTGGTAACTGCTTTGCAAGCTTCCCATCTCATCAGTAGGGCAGCCCTCTGAGTGCGCGTTACCTCCCTGAGTGCGGGTGAGAGAGAACGTCACTGCCCAGCATCAGAGAAATACCTGTGGGGTTTGAGCTGGGATTTGAATGCGTGTCCTTCTGGCTCCAAGTTACTAACTACGATGTGTCTGGCCCCGGACCAGGAGTTTTCGTCACCACTGTTTAATCTTCACTCCAGTCTTCAGCTCCAGGTCAGAGCACTGGTGGTCGGTCACCACCCATCCCAAAAGTCATGAATTGTCCCCATATTTTACAAACGAGGAAATCGCCTCAGGGAGGCCTGGGGGCTGACATGGGGAGAGGCCGCTCAGGGTCACAAGCCACGGAGCCGGCTTTCACACCCAGGGCTTCCGAGCCCCAAAGCCAGTGTTTCAGGGAACTAATGAGCTGGCTGCTTCTCACGGGACTTGCCTCGAGTTGGGGGATTTCAAAACAAAACCTGTAGGATTTTGTGGAGAGTTGGCTGGAAAGCTGTTTCTTCCCAAAGCGGAGCGTGCTGGCCACCGAAAGCAGCCGAGTCATGTTCGTGACTGCCATGTGGAAAAATCCAGTTTATCCCTCAACCAGTCTGACCAGTTTCAGGCCGGGATTAGAAGACGTCTCTGCAGACGGGCTCCCTGAGACACAAGCCCAGGGCACGCACAGCGGGCCTCTTGCTGGCGGGTGACTACGAGGCACCAGGCAGAGCCTCCACCGATTCGTGGCACAACGCAGGTGGAGGCATTCGGGGCTTCGGTTTACAAGACAGCACCGATGTGCCGGCGGGACTTTTCCACCCATCTCCTCTCACTGAATTCCAACAGCCACCCTGTAAAGCACATGTTTGCACCTTGACCGGGGAAGGAAAAGCTTATTGGGTTATGTATTCGCTCCATTCACCCAGCAGTTCCTTCCCGGGAGCTCTGCACCGTGCCCTGAACATGCCCTGGTCCCGGTCTTCAGGGGGAAGACAACGTAAGAGAAGGAAGCGGCTCCGTCCAGGAGACAGTGACAGCCTGGGACAAATGCCTTGGTGACATTGCAGATGGAGCGGTTAAGGAAGCGGATATTCGCAGGGACCTGCAGGATGGGAACTGACTGGCCTCAGGGCCTTTGTACCTGCTTTGCCCTACCTACTGCCTGCAACGCTCTTGCTTTGGAGCAGAAGAATTGCAGCGTGAAGCACCCAGACTCTTCTTCCCTCTGTGGCCTTGGACAAGTCACCTTCATTCTCTGGGCCTGTCTCGTCTTCTGTAAATTGAGGGGTCGAACGAAGCAAATCTCAAAGGACCCCTTCAGTTTAACTGCTCAGCTGCAGTACTTTGCCCCCCTTCCCAGCACAAAGTTTCTATCATTCAAATAGGCTTCATTTAATTATCAAATCCCGTTGTAGAAAATCTGGGAGGCAGAGAGAAGTTTAACTGAGGAGAAGTCAGCCATAACAGTAACTCTCACCCTGTCAACTCCATGAAGACAGGGACCCCATCTCGTTTCTCCCCTGTTGTCTAGCCTGCGCTCACCCCTAGTGTTACAGAGAGTAATGTAATAACAACAATGGTAATAATAAAACGATGTTATCAGCTGCACCTAGCATTTATTTAACGTTATTAACCAGACCGTCCTGTGAACCATTTTCAGGGATTATTTTATTAACCCGCACAGTAACTTGGGACACACACACTCTTTATGTGACACATCTACTGTTCCCCCCTACAGATGAGGAAGCAACTTCACAGATACTAAGTAACCTGCTTGAGGCCCTGCAGCTCCTATGTAGGGAAACGGAGCAGTAGAAGCCCAATAAATCTGTAATCATTTGTTTCAGATCCCTCTCCTGGATCACAGTGATGATGCTGAGCCCCTAAATCAAGTCTGATTGTCAAGTTAAGACCAAGGACTGTCCTTGATTGATCTTTGACTCCCAAGCAATTATTACTGCCTCTTTGTTTTCTTTCAGCAGTGGTACATTTTCAGAGGAGAAAGTCCTGAAAATCGGATAAGTGTAGAAACAGAAAGTCTCCGTGATTCCACTGCCTGCTGTCTTGTTAATTTTTAGTATATTTCCCCCAGGCTCTTTTCAGTGTAATTTTTTTTTTAACCGGATTAACTCAGGCTGCGTATGCAATTTACTCGGCTGTGTTTCTCAGTGTTCTCTCACGGGCCTTTCCCATGTTATTATGAACTCTTTATAAACATCCTTTTAATGACGGATGCAGCCTTGTACCGGTGAATCATCTAGTATTTAAGAAGTGAGAACCTACCAGCACGTTAGTTTCACCTGTGAAAGATGAGGTAGCCCAGAGTAGTAGAAAAGAGCCAGGAGTTTAGGGACCCTCATCCTACCACCTACCAGCTCCGCCCTCTCAGAGAATGAGAATAAGAATACTGATGGGGCGCCTGGGGGGCTCAGTCGGTTGAGCATCTGACTTCAGCTCAGGTTGTGATCTCATGGTTCACAGGTTCAAGCCCTGCGTTGGGCTCTGTGCTGACAGCTCAGAGCCTGGGGCCTCTTGCGGATTCTGTGTGTGTGTCTCTTTCTCTGCCTTCCTCTTCTCTCTCCCTCTCTCTCTTTCTCTCTCTTCCTAAAAGGAAAAAAGAATACTGATAATACCAGGGGCACCTGGGTGGCTCAGTTGGCTAAGCGTCAAACGATTTGAGCTCAGGCCATGATCCCATGGACTCGTGAGATTGAGCCCCATGCTGGGCTCTGTGCTGACAGTGTGGATGCTGCTTGGGATTCTCTCTCTGCCCCTCCTCAATGTGCGTGTGTGTGTTCACACTCCCTCGCGTGCACACGCTCTCTCTCAAAATAAGTAAATAAACATTAAAAAAAAAATACCAATAATACAATAATTGCTTCCTGCGGTTTACATGAGGTCTGAAGACGATGACATCCTCTAGGGGCGCCTGGGCGGCTCAGTCGGTTGAGTGACTTCGGTCCAAGCCATGATCTCGTTGTTCACAAGTTTGAGGCCCACATCGGGCTCTGTGCTCACAGCTCAGAGCCTGGACTGCTTCAGATTCTGTGTCTTCTTCTCTCTCCCTGCCCCTCCTCTGCACATGCTCTCTCTCTCTCTCAAAAACAAATAAAAACATAAAAGTTTTTTAAAAGATGACATAATTTAAAGCACTTTTTTTTATTGCTATGATAACTTTTTTTTAAGTGTGTTTATTTTGAGAGCTAGAGAGAGCGCGCATGCAAGCAGGAGAGGGGCAGAGAGACAGGAAGAGCGAAGATCCCAAGCAGGCTCCCCTAAAGCACTTTGGTAAATGTACACGGTATAGCACGCGTTCGCTCTGGATAACAAGTCACCGAGTTTTTCTTGAAAACCGATTCTTTCAGAATGCAGAAGTGGGCTCAAATCTAATCCAACTGGCATCGACCACGGCAAGAGCCGTGAAGGAAAAAGATGACCGAGTCTACTGCCAGCCGGAGCTGCTTTACGAAGGTAAAATGCCTCCTTTCCAGATGCTCGGGGAAGGGGCAGGACCTCAGGAAGCCCCTGAGGCCTCTCGGTGCCTCCTTCTGAGGCCGGAGAGCTGTGCGTGGACACGGGGCAGGCGGAAAGCTCTCGGGGCGCCCCGGCGGAACTGGGGACCGTTCTCTTTTGTGGATCCCAAACGCCTCCCAAGAAGGCACTGGCGGAGGGGGTGGCGCTGGGTGAGGTTCACACTGGCCTCTGTAAATGCTCCGATGTATCAAAGGCTGACGTACCGAACAGGGACAGCTTGTTTGCGTTTCTGCCTGTGCCCCTGAGAACGGCCTGCGGAACAGGGGCCATCAGCCCTGTGTTAAGGAGAGAAAATGGCTCACGGAGTCTGGGCTCCACACAGCATAAACCCCTCCAACAAAAGTCGTACCCGTAAGGACAGGTCTCTTCAACCTGGGCACCCTCGACAGTGGGGGCGGGTCATTCTCTGCGATGGGGTTGTCCTGGGGACTAGGATGTAGAGCAGCACCCCTGGCCTTGACCCTCCAGGTGCCCACAGCACCTGCACCCCGAATTGACATGACCAAACCATGTGCAGACATCGCCAGTGCCCCCCGGGGACACCATCACCCTGCCTGAGAACCACTGCCCTGTGAGCCTCGGGGGCAGGGGCCCCGTTCCAGTGCTGAGTGTGTCAGCAGCGTGTGACAAAAGTGTGGCTCAGTGGGGGTCTGTGCTCAACACAGGCACAGAACGAGGGTGCTACGGGGTGGCAGGGCGTGGCTCTGCGTTGCTCTCCACGTCAGCTGCCCGCTGCCAGGCTCGGGCATCTGGAGGGACACTGGCCTGGGGACGTTGTTAGGATGACCCCACCTTTGCCCACAAGAACCCCTGCTATAAACGGCATCCCGTGGATCCTTGGAACAGGCTCTGGATGGGCCCTGGGTGAGTCTTTAGAAGTGAGTGTATAGATCTTGGTCCCAATTCTTTTTTTTTAAATTTTTTTATGTTTTATTTATTTTTTGAGAGAGAGAGAGAGAGCGAGAGTGAGCAGGGGAGGGACAGAGAAAGGGAGAGACAGAATTCAAAGACAGGCTCCAGGCTCTGAGCTAGCTATATAGCACAGAGCCCGACATGGGGCTTGAACCCACGAACCACGAGATCATGACCTGAGCCGGAGTTGATTGCTCGACCGACTGAGCCACCCAGGTGCCCCATCAGTCCCAATTATTCTTAAAACATCACCTCCCATCTCTGCTCAACCACCACCTTGCATGGGCAGATGGAGGCTTAAACGTTATGGGTCTTTTTGTATCTGAGGAGAGAATTCTTGGGCATCATGGTGAACTTGGGCAATGCTGAGATGCACGGCAGTAGACAGCTAGCTTGCAATGCCTCCATCCTTGGCCGCCCTTTGGAAGTCCCCACTGTCCTACCGTCAGTGGGGACTTCTCCCCTGGCTTCTAGGGCTTCCCGGACATCGCCTCATCTCACCTCGACAGTCTTCTCCTGTTGTCCTTGACGTCAGGTGAGTTCCTGCACACAAAGCACCTCACTGAGAACCTGGCCCCCAATGGAGTCCAGCATGAGGTAGAAGTCACCAGAACAATCCTGGGAGGCAGGTGTCAGCACGTGCTCTTCTTGTTTTAGACCTGAGCGCGGCAAAGCTGAGGTTAATTCAGTAGCTTGCCCACAGATAGGCAGCAGATCAGGATCTGAACCTGAGTTTCTCGGACTCCAAAGCCTTACCTTCTGCATTTATAGTTTTACAAACCATACCACCCAGGATATTCAGCAACGGCTTCTTCCACTCAATGCACGTAGCCTGAGAGCTTCCCGACATCCTGAAGATTCTTCAAGAGCATGGCTTCAGTAGCCTCACAGAATTCGCAAGGATGAATCATACTTTACTTAACCAAGTGCCTGAGGCTGGTCATTTACAGGGTGGAGGTGGGGGGTGAAGCCCCAGACCAGGTTTGAGGCCCGGGAGCTCCATGGGAATTCCCAGACCCACTCCGGAGCCAACTGTGGGCATCTTTTTCGGACTTCTGTGTGCAGGTGGTCCCTGCTCACGTTCTCCAGGACGTGCTCATCTGTGGGGCTGGGCATCTCCCCACCTCACCCAGCCATGCAGGGCCGAGAGAGCCTGCTGCCTGCTGCTCCCCGCCTGCTTCCTCTTTTCTCGGACCTTCTATTTCCACCAGCAGTTGGCTCTGGCTGCCTGGGATGTTTCATACGAAGGGGACCTTCATCCCAGTACTAAAACTGAGAGATTCAGGGGCACCCGGTGGCTCAGTCAGTTAAGTGACTTCAGCTCAGGTCATGATCTCATGGTTCATGGGTTGAAGCCCCACATTAAGCTCTGTGCTGACAGCTCAGAGACTGGAGCTGCTTTGGATTCTGTGTCTCCCTCTCTCTGCCCCTCCCCTGTTCATACTCTGTCTGTCTCTCTCTCAAAAATAAATAAACCTTAAACTTAGGGATTCAGCTTGACACAGCAGGCATGTATGTATCCATCATGTACATGGATAAAAGTTTCTGGTCTTTTTGATCACAAAAGTAATGGGTACAACAGAAATTTCATGTAACGAGAAGCCCACAGGCATACGCTGTAAAACAGAAACCATAGGGAAGGTCTAACCCCAGCAATGCTTCTGAACCTTTTCTCCTCGTTGATAACATAGTGGAGATCATTCTATAGCCAGCCTTTCCCACTTTATCTTATGATATGGACACTTTCCCATATTATTAAAATTCTTTGTAAACATTAGTTTTATATACGTTATTATGTGAATTCACCAGATTTATTTAACTATTCCCCATTGATACTCCTTTCCAGGGTTTCAGTGGTTTTTTTTCGATCTACACCCCCACGCACGTGCATGCACACATGAGTAGTTTTTTTTGAAGAGCTTTAAAAAAATGCAGTGGTCTCTGATTTTAATCAGGCAATTCTCTTTGATTTCTATCTTAGATAATTAACGATGCTTAGGTACTTAAAAAACGAGGTCTATCTTACCTTGTTCCTGAACCTTCTAATAGAGCTAGGGTAATTATCAGAGGTTCCCTCCCCCTGCCCTGCTGCCAACCCTGAGCTAATCCAGGGCCTGAAGCAAGTTCAGGGATCCTGGGCAGGGAGCTGGTCTGGGGGGAGGCGCTCCCAGCCGCGGTGACGGGGGCTTCACAGCCGTGTCGCTCTCTGCAGGCCTGGAGCTGCCTCGGATCAATTACGCTCACAACGGGAAGCCCTACCGCTATGTCTTTGCGGCTGAAGTTCAGTGGAGTCCCTTCCCAACCAAGGTACCACTCCCTGTGTGACAATGATGGTGTCCACCTGAACTCTAGGATCTCAGGCTGGGTGACCTCGATCGGAAAAGGGAGGTCTCTTTGGGGGCGGCAGGCTGATCAGAGAGAGAGGTCAGTCTGGGACAGAACACAGGGAAGGCACTGGGAGGCCAGCCGAGAGAGGGAGCCGTACCTGCTGGGCGGAAGCTCAGGAAGGAGGTCTTGGCTGCGGCTCATCCATTGATTTCTTTATTCAGCAAGTTTACTGAGCACCAGGCACGTGCTACACCGTGCAGGCACTGAGGATAAGGAAGCCAACAGGGGGCCCCAGTCCCTGCCTTCAGGTACTCACCCTCTTGAGCAGAGGGCTGAAACTTGGAGCACTGATTTTGTTTTTTAAACTACCGATTTGTTGAACAATTACTGTATCCCAGGGACTATACTATGGGTTGTATAGACATGACCTGTCTTTAACATCATCACTTTTTATAATAAAAAAAATGCAAACAGTGCAAAAATGTACAAAGCAAACAAGGTTCTCACACACACACACACACACACACACACACACACCCCTCTAGCCACTCCCTACTTATCCCACACCCAAAGGGGAAACAGCTCTGTTAGGGATTAAGAAAAGTCCAGGGACTTGCAGTTTTAAAATAACAAAAGGTTTGTTTTTTCCTTTAAATGTTTGCATTGAATACACTAGTTTACTTAACACACACAAAAGTTGCAATGTAGTGCCAAACACCAGATACATTTAGGAATTTTATTTTTAAAAGATTTCAGTGTGTAGTGTTCGCTGTGGCGTGGAGACAGGCTCTCTGCTCACAGGTGGAGGAAGAAGCAAGCTGCTTTCGTTTCTGCTGTTACATGGACCCCAGGTGGATGTCATCTGGGGTCCCCACTGGAGCGGCTTACTCCCCTCTGCCAGGTGTTTGCAGAAGAGGAGCGTTCCTCTCTAACAGTCGCTCACGTGTCTCTCCTCTCTGGATGTACAGATCCTGAAATATGATGTTCTCACAAAGTCAACCTTAAAATGGGGGCAGGAGCACTGCTGGCCAGCAGAACCCCTGTTTGTCCCCACGCCGGGTGCCAAGGATGAGGACGACGGTAAGACTCCAGGAAGGGGGGCCCGCTTGCTGCATTCCGCTTGTGATCACCCCCCAGTCAGAGACGTCATTTGGAGGCAGTGACCCTCCCTCCACACCCCTCATGTCACACAGCTGTAGAGCCAGGCTTTGAGCCCAGGTCTGTCTGAGTCCAAAGCTATGAGTTAGAGCGTCCCTCAAAACATCCTCACTTCTGGCACCAACTGCAAGTTCAGGGGTCCTCCAGACCACTGGGCTTCGATAGAAGGATTCACAGAACACATTGAAAACGGTTACGGTTGTGGTTGATCGCAGTGAAAGGATGCAGATTGAAAGAAAAGAGGATCATGGGACAGAATCCAGGAGAATTCTATTCGTGGAGCTTCTAGTTGTCCCAGGAGGCATGGCCCACCCCAACTCCAACAGTGTCCATGGAATATCACCAACCAGGCAAACTCACTGAAGCCTTGGGGTCAGAGCTCTTTAGGGGCTTGGTCACGTAGACGTGGCTGGTTAGCTATGCAGTTGATCGTTAGCCTTCAGCCCCTCTGGAGGGCAAGCTGATGTCCAAATCGAGTTGCTGGGAAAGATCATCAGGCTGGCCCCAGGTAAATAAAGATATTCTTATGAGGCAGGACATTACAGGGGCTTAGAGGTCACCTCCCAGGAGGAAAGGTCAGACCTCCCTTTGGGGGACATTAAATTGTTTACTACACAAAGCCCACTTCCATTCCACCTGAAAATTCATTGCAATGGCTAAGACACAATTCTTTTGTTTGTTTGTTTGTTTGAATATAATTTATTGTCAAAGTGGTTGAACAATTCTTAACCATCTCTAAGCATGTACCTTTTGCCCGGAGCACCTGTAAATGCACGTTTGCGGCCCAGCTCTCCTTTGTAGATTTCCACACAACCAAATGGTCCTTTGCCCCAGAAACCCCTGCACACGCCCCTGGGGATGCTAAGGCAGGGGGCACCTAGAACCGTGGGTGGGGCTGCCAGCACCCGCAGGGGAGGGCGAACTGCCCCGCCGGGCCTGCCAGCTGCTTCCCGAGGTGAGAAGCAGTGGTTTTCTGCCTGGGCTGTGTCTTCCTACTAATCATGCACGGCATGGCACACAGGCAGAGGGGACCCCCGGCTGCTGTCATCTCCGAGGTGGGGGACTGTTCGTGGCACCTTGTGCCGAGGCTGGCCTCCCACTGGCTGGGCCAGTGCTTCCCCTATGTTCTCTTGTGGGCAGGGAGTGGCTTTGTCTTCATTCCACCAGAGGAGAGGCTGAGAAAGTGATGTAACTTACCTACAGCCACACCTCCAGAGTCAGGATTTTAATCCACGCCAACCTGACTTCGACTGTGCTCAGCCACCCTGAAGCCCAGGAGGCTTTGCGAGGACTCATGAACAGTTGTTGCAAGTTTATGCGCATTCTTTGATTTAATCCTACATCCCTTGAGAGTGAATACTTAGAATATTTCCGTTTATTAATTTATTTTTTACAGAGGGGAAGGCCGAGGCTGCTAGTGCACTGTCTTGGGCATAAAGTGAGTCGGGCTCATTCAGTGCCAGTGAGTGAGCCAGTCTGAGTCTAGCTAGTGGCACGTGTTAGCCTCAGTCAGCCCTGAATCTGATTTACTTATTTATTTATTTAGTTTAGTGATTTTTATTTTATTTATTTTTGAATTTACATCCAAGTTAGTTAGCATGTAGCGCAACAATGATTTCAGTAATAGATTTCTTAATGCACCTTACCCATTTTGCCCATCCCCCCTCCACAACCCTTCCAGCAACCCTCCGTTTGTTCTCCATACTTAAGAATGTCATGTTTTGTCCCCTCCCTGTTTTTATGTTATTTTTGTTTCTCTTCCCTTATGTTCATCTGTTTTGTATCGTAAAGCCCTCAGATAAGTGAAGTCATATGATACTTGTCTTTCTCTAATTTCGCTTAGCATCATACCCTGCAGTGCCATCCATGTAGTTGGATGGCAAGATTTCATTCCTTTTTATTGCCGAGTAATACTCCACTGTTTATATATACTACATCTTCTTTGCCTGTTCACCAACTGATGGACATTTGATTTGGGCTTTTTTCATAATTTGACTATTGTTGATAGTGCTGCTATAAACATTGGGGTGCATGTACCCCTTCGAAACAGCACACCTGTATCCCTTGGATTAATTCCTAGTAATGCAATTGGTGGGTGTAGGGTATCTATTTTTAATTTTTTGAGGAGCCTCCATACTGTTTTCCGAAATGGCTGCACCAGTTTGCATTCCCACCAGCAGTGCAAAAGAGATCCTCTTTCTCTGCATTCTTGACAACATCTGTTGTTGCCTGAGTTGTTAATGTGAGCCATTCTGACAGGTGTGCGGTGGTGTCTCATTGTGGCTTTGATTTGTATTTCCCTGATGTTGAGTGATGTTGATCATCTTTTCATGTGTCAGTTGGCCAGCTGGATGTCTTCTTTGGAGAAGTGTCTATTCATGTCTTTTGCCCATTTCTTCGCTGGATTATATAATCAGACTTTCTAAATAGTAGTCAAATAGCCAGTCTTCAATGCACACAGTATTTTACAAAATGCTTTCACCATTCCCCATGCAAGAGATCATACCAGCAGCCCTGCAAGGGTAGAGAGGATCATCCTTCCTCCGCAGGGGAGCAGACGAAGGGTCGGAGAGGTAAAGGGACTGGCCCCCGGTGGGGCTGCAGCCAGTCTTCCAGTTCCTAGTTCCCCGGCCTTTCCCTCCTGTGCACACAATATATCGAATTCACTTTCCTTTTGCTTTGATTACCTACTTACATACCTCCAGTTGGAGGAAGTTGAAGTCTGCACTTTGACAAAGTGTCTCTTTTTGTTTCCCCAAAGGAATTATCTTATCAGCCATTGTCTCTACCGATCCCCAAAAGCTGCCTTTTCTGCTTGTTCTGGATGCCAAAAGTTTCACAGAACTGGCTCGTGCGTCCATTGACGTAGACATGCACCTGGATCTCCACGGGTTATTCATCCCGGACACAGAAGGGGACTCGAGGGAGCAGACCCCTTCCCAGGAGCAGCAGGACAGAGCTCCAGACGGCCCCACGGCCCCACGGCCCTGAGTGGGTTGGGCTCGGGCCGAACAGCTCCACTGGCGGGCGCCCACAGGACTTTGAGCTTGCTTCCTCTCTGGGCGTAAGGAGATCCTTCATTTCCTTTTACAGTGGCTTTGAGAGGAAGGTATGGAAATCGTGTCTTTTCTTTCATCTTATTTTGGCCATAAAATCCTTGTTTGAAAGTGGATCAAATATGTATTGATTAGCTCAAGCACTTCCAAGAAAGCCCTTTTCATTTATTATAAAACCGTGCCCAGAAATTGTATTAAGTCACATAATCATCCTTAGAATGAGCAACCACTGGCGTGCCAGAGAAGAGACAGGTAACTATTTATCACTGCTCCTTCCTCCCACCCCTTGTCTCCCTCTTTCCAGTACACTAGACTGTGCATCTGGGAGATCTGATTTCTCAACCATGTCCGGTTAGTAAATTCTGTGGCCAGGAAGGCATATTGCCTTGTGGTCATTCCATGAAAGGCATGGCGTAATATAAAGTAATAAAAGCATTAAAGTCTGTTCCAACCTTATTTAGTTTTTACGTGGCTTCTTTCCTCTGAAGTTCTTCTAAGGCAATAAAATAGAGTGCAAGAGCTGGACCGTCTGCAGCCAGCCCGATGCGCCACGGACAGCAGATTGGAACAGCAGATTGGCGTGGGAATCCCCTTTGCAGGAGAGGGTTAAGGGGCTGGATGGTGACCCAAATAGTCATGGCCAGGGGGCTAGAATCCAGGGCCGAGGCCAGGCCACGGCTGGCATGAGGAGTTCTTGCCTGATGCTGAGAACCAGGGCCGGGAGCCCTGCCAGCATCTGTAGGGGAAGTAGGTTCCTCGAGCTCAGCCTGGTGCCAGGGTAGACGGGGTGTTTGGGGAGAGATGGAAGGAGGTTGGTGGTACGGACGATGGAAGCTGGGAACGTGCAGGAAGGGTCCCACGTGAGTACTGAAACCCCATGGACATATGAGGTTCACCTTTATGTAGTCTAGTGGGCACCTGGCATAGAGACCCAAAGGCAGGCTGGAGAATTCCCAGGTACCCATGTCACAGGGTCAGGGGAGCTGGGATTCCCCCCTTATTCTGTACCTGCCTCCTCCCGTAAGTCTGGAGTTTATTCAGTCACCAGGAGAGATTCAGTGACATGTGTTGAGGACAGGAAGGAATCTCTGGTGACATTGCATAGAATACCCCAGGGTGGGCAGAGCTCTGAAGGATGGTCTTGACTTTTACCCTTCAAAAACGCCAGGCAGCCATACTTCGCTCCCACTCAAACGTAGAGTCCATCAAGTCTGGGGGTTGGATTTTGTTTTGGGGGTGTTTTTTGGACATTGTTATTAGAATCATTGCAGATTCATGTCCAGGTCTAAAAAATAATACAAAAGAGATCCCTCGTGGACTTTGCCCAGGTTTTCATGTGGTAACATTATAGTACAGTTATCACAACCAGGATATGACATTGATTCAGTCCATAGATCTTTTCCAGATCCACCCAGTTTTATTTGTATTCTTTGGTGTGCGTGCTTAGTTTTTTGCAATTTTATCATACGTGTAGGTTCCTGTATCCACCACCAGGATGAAGATACCAGATGGCACATGAACACAAAGATTCCGTGGGGTGCTTTCTTATCACTATACCTACCTTTCTCCCACCATGACCTCCTCCATCCCTAACCCCTGGCAACCACCACTTCTAAAACTTTAGAATTTAAAAAATTGCTATATCAGTGGAATCACTGATTGGGGATTGACTCTTCCCTGCAGAATTGCTTGGAGGTCCATCCACAATGTTCTGTGTTGGGTGGATTTTGTTCTCTGCTGTATCTTTGGCACCGAGAACACTGCCTGGTGCCTCCCAGGCTCTCAATAAATATCTGTTGAGTGATTGCATGAGTGAATTCCTTCAAAATCAGATCGTTGGCTGATAATGTACCAACGAGAAGTGGATATTTTTACGAGGAAGACAGTCCACGTGGACGCCGATGACGACCCAGCTTCCTGCCCTGCCATCCCTGACCCTCCTCTCTCTCCTTCCCTGCTGGCTCCTCAAATCCCCTCCACCATCCCAGTACTTCAACTTCACCCTCAGCTCATGGATCCCATTAAAGAGAAGCATGACCCCTGGAGATGGCAGAATGAAGACAGTCTCTGCTTCCTTTGGGGATCCCAGTACCTTCAGCCTTCATGAGACAGGCTGGGAGGAAATGCCAGCGTGGTGGCCTGAGACCAGGATGACTGAGGTCTGCATTCAGATGGCCGGAATGGAGGAGAGTTGACAGATACGACAGTCACTCACCTACTCATTATTCTACTTCAGATATTTGAGAAGAGGGTGGAATTAAAAAGTGCTTCCCCACCCCCACTCTGCTCAATTCCAGTTGCCAAATAGTATCCAGACCTACTCAAGAAAAAGGGTGCAGTTCTTCGGGGAAGAAAAATATGTCCGTGGTTTGTTTACCTTGCTCAGGATGACAGGTGAGATACCAGACTGATGAGGAAGCCGGGCACACCAAACCTTTTTTTCCCCCCAGTTTCAAAACCATCAAAGGCAAATGCCAAGATACCTGATTTATCTTGATCCTTAACTCCATCGCGTTTCACACACAGGCCAGGGTAATTAGCTCGAAATGTCACAGGAGCTAAGACACATGCCTTTCCTGAAGCCACCACAAGACGGTCCGTCTTATCCTTGAGCCTTCCTTGTTATGCTTCGTGTGGGTGTAAGGCATGACCAGGAAGTTCTAGAGGAACAATCAATCACTCAGGCTTGTTGGTTGCTTTGATAAAGCCACAGCATTGCACAAGTGCCCTGAGATGTGCTGGGTACTGCATAAGCCCTCAAATGTTTGCTGACACACTGACTCTTTCCTTCAGAGTTCTAATTTGATTCCAATTCAAGAATAAGCTGGATGTATACTTGGACAAATCAGCTCGTGAAAAATCTTAGTGCTTTCGAGTTACTAGTTCACACACACTTCCTCCCAACCAAAGTTCCCGAGCGTGCGGGTGACTCCAGTAGGAAGGGATGCTGGTCCAGGTGAAGCACAAACACCTTTGATCACTTCTTCAGTTGTTTAAAGACCGGGTGGCTTTTAAATGGCCCAGAGAAGTCCTTCCCTTGGCAAATCAGGACACGCAGAAGAGTCATTACTGGCTTCCTCATCATCCAACACTGATGAGGCCTGGCCTCCACCTCAACTTCCTTCTAGGTGTTTAGCTCAGCCGCCAGGTGCAGACACAAACACAGTCGTTGCCAGCTGCTGGGCCACATCAGGAAACAGTCTCCTGAGGTCAAGCACCAGCAAAGAGGCTGAGGATTTTCTTGGACAAGGCGAGCAGAGAGAGATGTGGAGGCACTGAGTTTGGGCAGGGACGGGGTGAGCCAGTCTTCTTTCCTCTTGGTGATCAGGCAAAACTTCCCGGAGTCCCGCGCCCCCCAGGAGCCGAGTGCGGTCCTTGCAGGCTGAGGGTACAGTGTGGGGAAAGGATTTGGAAGTGGATGAACAAAGCACATGGAGAGTGAATTCCCCAAGAAAGAGCAGTTGAAAGAGTGAGAGAATTAGGTGACCATTTTTCTCTGATGATAAAAGTCACAAATGTTCACCGTGGAACACCTGGTTACATTGAAGAAGAAATGAGAGACACCCGTAGACCCACTATCAAAGGAAAACCCCTGAAATCATTCTGCTGTGGTTCTGTTTTTCAGTATTTAAAATATTTTTATACAGGGGCACCTGGGTGGCTCAGTTGGTTAAGCATCCTACTTTGGCTCAGAGAGTGATTTCGCTGTTCATGAGTTAGAGCCCCGCATCAGGCCCTGCACGGACGGTTCAGAGCCTGGGGCCCTCTTCGGATTCTGTGTCTCCCTGTCTTTCTCTGCCCCTCGCCCACTTGTGCTCTGTCTGTCTCTATCTCTCAAAAATAAATAAATGTTCAAAAAAATTAAAATAGTTTTGTACACAAATTATATAGTAGCAGTTAGTTTATAATCTACCTACCTGTTTATAACCTGCTTCTTTCACTTAACATATGATGCAAGTATTTTCTCAAACTACTGAATTTTTCTTTTTTTAAGTTCACTTATTTATTTTGAGAGAGAGGGCATATGCACGCAAGCGGGGGAGGAGCAGAGAGAGAATCCCAAGCAGGCTCCCCACTGGCAACACAGAGCCATCATGGCCTGAGCTGAAATCGAGAGTCAGATGCTTAACCAACTGAGCCACCCAGGTGCCCCAAACTACTAAATTCTTCTCATGGGAGCACATTATTTCATCTTTGAGACATGGCGTGATGTACACTATCCTACCACTGGGCATTTAGGTTGTCTCCAATTTCAGACTATTAGAAATAATGCCAGATCAATAACTTTGCACACGTGTGTCCAGAGTTCACCCCTCTCCCCTGCTCTGGATTCAAATGCTCGTTAATGATATTTTCTTTGGCTAGCTTCCCAACTTGGTATTTCTGAGCCAAAGAGTAGAAAAACAAGGTTTTAGGTGTTTTTTGAAAGGTCTATGGTTTTGGTTTGATTTATGGGAAACTGAGAAGCCATTATACAATGGGAGAGGCTCATGTGGTCAAAGTGACTGTAGGGCTGAGAAATGTGGATTTCTCAGGAAATAGGAGAAAAATGGAGTACATGGTAATATAACTTTCATCCAAATCCTCCCTCCTTCCTTTTCGCTATTCTGCCTTCTCCATAGCTTTCCATTCGGTACAGACACTTGTTCTTCTTCAGGTATATATTGACTTCACTCATTCACTTATTTATTCATTCATCCAGTGATAACCAAGCCTATGTTGGTATTTAATGGTGGGCAACTGTCCTCAGGAAACATACGGCGCGTTGAAGGACACAACACCGGAAGCAAGCCACACACTTCAGTGGAATGGGGGTAGGAAAAGGGAACACCCCCGGGGGCACCCAGTGCTGGCTTGAAACCCCTCCCCGTCCCTGGTTTGGCTGATGCATGAAGGATGGCAGCAGGGAACTCGGGGAAATGGGTGATCTGGATAAAGTATTAGCCCTGTGCTTAGGCCTGGAATCGGAAGAGAAGTTGGAGAATTTAGAAAAAACTTCAACTGTGGAGTAGAAGGTGGGCAGAAAAGACAAGTGTTCAGCCAGATCCCCAATTCATCTGTACTGAGGTAGGAAATGGAGAGATCTCCAGTTGTCTCTTCAAGGACAATCAAGGACTGAGAGTCAATCTTCTTAATAATACTTTTTTGAGATCTAATCCATATACCATAAAATTCACTCACTGAAAGTATACAACTCGGGGCGCCTGGGTGGCTCAGTTGGTTGAGCATCCGGCTTCGGCTCAGGTCATGATCTCACAGTTTGAGGGTTCGAGCCCCGCATCGGGCTCTGTGCTGACGGCTAGCTCAGAGCCTGGAGTCTGTCTTCCGATTCTGTATCTCCCTCTCTCTCTAACTATCCCCTGATCGTGCTGTCTCTGTCTGTCTCTCAAAAATAAATAAAAAGCATTTTAAAAAATTAAAAAAAAAGTATACAACTCAATGGTTTTTAGTATATTCAGTGCTGTGTAACCATCACCGCTAATTTTAGAACAGTTTCATCACTCCAAAAAGAAACCCTCTCCCCATTAGCTGTCACCCCTCCTTCTGCACCCCGACCCCCAATTCTAGGCAACCACAAGTCTCCTTTCTGTCTCCATGGATCTCCCTGTTCCTGACATTTCATATAAATTGAATCGCACAATGTATGAGGGGTTTGGGATGGACTTTCAAGGTTTATTTATGCTGTTGCCTGAATCAACATTTAATTTCTTTTGTGGCCGAACCATGGTCCTCTGTATGTACAGACCACATCTTGTCTACCCATTCATCAGATGACAGACCTCTGCGTTGTTTCCTCCCTGGGATGTCGTGAATAACGCTGCTATGAATGGACATTCATGGACCAGTTTTTATGTGGACCTATGTTTTCATTCCTCTTACGAATATTCCTAGGAGTGAAACTGCTGTGTCATATAACTCTATATTTGACATTTGGAGGAACTGCCAAGCTGCTTTTCAATGTGGCTGCACCATTTTACTTTCCACTAGAAATATATGAGCATTTCAGTATGCCCACACCTTCCTAATTGGTTATGGTCTGATGTTTTTACTTTAGCCATCCTAGATACAGTGATGTGGTACCTCGTGATTTTGATTTGCATTTCCCTGAAAACTAAGGATGCTGGACATCCTTCCATGTGCTTATTGGCCATCTGTGTATCTTCTTTGGGGAACTACCTACTCAAACCTTTTGCCATTTTTAAACTGGGGTCTTTGTCTTTTTATTGTTGAGTTTTAAGGGTTCTTTATATATTGTAGATGTAAATAACTTACCAAATATGTGATTTGCAATGTTTTCTCCCATTTTGTGGCTAATCTTTATTTTTTTGATGGTATCCTCTGAAGTACGAAAGTTTTAAGGTTTTGATGAAGTCCAATTTATATAATTTTTCTTCTTTCTTCTGCTTTTGTTGTCATATCCAAGAAACCATACAAACCATGGTCACAAAGAACTACTCCTGTTTGCTTCTATGAATTTTTAGGCCTCTGATCCATGCTGAGTCAATTTTTGCAGACAGTGCGATGCATAAGGATAGCCAGGTGTCCCAGCATTAAAGTCACTTTTTAGGGTTGATAAATCTTCCAGGCAGAAAATAAAAGTGTATCTCCTTTTCCTCCATCATTCCCTAGAAGATGTTTCCTTCAACCTGCAAGATGGAACTGTAGGGCAGCTCTGCGGTGACCCCAGCAAGGCCTTGGTTCAGAAACAAGGAAGCCAAGATGGAAGGCTCAGTCAGTGGTTCCCATGGCTCCTCTGTGATGGAGATTTAGTATCTTCCTCCATCTTCATCACTGGGTCTTGACAAAGTTCCAGGTAAGTCCAGCATATGTGTGCTCAATTCACAGTCATATGCTCCGGTGGGATTTTCTAGTATTTTCTTGCTTTAAGTACATCCACCATGTTCCAAGAGGCTGAGGGTGACTGGTCTTCCTAGAGATCCTAGCCCATCCCAGGAGGAAAAAGAGCTGGTGGGCAGCTTTGAGGCTGGTGAAAAGCATGCGTTCCCTGGTTTTGTCTTCAGTCTGCCATTGGGTTGAGCAAGCTAGAGGCTTGGCCTAGTTCAAGGTTTGTTAAATCACCATCGGAATGAACACGGGAGGAACAGTGACATCTACACCGCTCGTGGGTCTTCTCTGTTAAGGGCAGGGACTGAGCTTTCTTACAACCACAGCTGACGTGTACTGACAACGCAGGCTGTGCCAAGCACCGAGCTTAAGCACTGCGTGTGCTGGGTCTCGTATAAGCCTCATTAATACCCCTGAGGTAGAGCCTGGTACCATTCCCATTTTATGGATGAGAAAACGGAGTCTCAGAACAGTTAAGTGACTTGCCTAAGATCACACATATGGCTCCTGAGACCCCGAAGTCCAGCTTCTTGACCACTCCTTTTATTGCCTGAATCTTACTCACCTCTCTGCCTTCGGGGCTTAGTACAGTGCCAGGGACACAGAAGATGCTCAATACAAGGAAGGGCACATGATGCGCATGGAGGCCCCAGGCTCCCTGCCTGGGCTTCGATCCTCTCTGTCTCAGCGTCCATAAATTAGAGATAGTCCTTGTCCCTCCTTCGAAGGGTTGTTGTGAAGCGTAGACGAAGGGTGCCTGGCACACAGTCGCTGCTCAGAAAACTGTAGCTGTTGTATTAACGAGCCTTCAGACAGTTAAGAGGTGACTCATGGCTCCTGATAAGTCTCAGGACCGATGACAAGTTATTTCACTTCTCTGTGCCTCTGTTTCCCCATCTGTGAAATGAGAAGAACAGAATGTATGTAGCTCATAAGGGTACCGTGCGAATGAAATAAATCCATGTTCTTAAAGTCCTCAGAAGCGCCTGACACTTAGTCACCACAGTCTCAATGAGCTGACCTGATGTGGGCAATTCAGGCAGAGGATAAACCCTTGAATGGTCCCCCTCTCTCTCTGGGCAAGCCCTTCTCCTGCCGTGGTGAGAACAGAAGGGCTCAGCCTCCCGGGCACCCAGCTGGCCAGCGGCATCAGAAATGACATGAGCAGATCATTGGCACACCCCCTAACAGCCTCCGTACACTGGCAGCCTAAACGGGCATGGGCAGGACACGGTTATGATGGTTAGAGAACAGGGTCTCTGAGTTATTTGCTTTGGGTTCAAGTAGAACCATCTCCTAGGATCTGTGTGACAACGAAAGGGACACCGTGCACCCAGGGCACAGGACAGCACCTGACACAGAATGGGCGTGGTCCGTGTGGCAGGGCTTTCCATCAGTTTGGTTCATCACCGTATCGTTTGCGGAAAGAGCACGGTTTCCTGGGGCGGCTGGAACACACCGCCACAGACCTGGGGGTGTAGACGGCACAGATTTGTTCTCACGGTTCTGGAGGGCACAAGTTCGAAGCGAGTCTTGCGGGAAGAAAATCAAGATGCAGAAGGAGTGCTCCCCTCTGGAAGCCGCAGGAGAGAGTCTGTTTCCTTGCCTCTTCCAGCTTCCTCATCCCTGCCTCGGGGCTCACGCCCTTCCCCTTTTGTCCCCTGCTTTCACGTCCCATTGCTTTCCTCCTCCTGCAGTCAGTGTCCCTCTACCTCCGTCTCGTAAAGCCCGGGTGATGACATTGCACGGAAAACTCGGGATACCCTTGCCATCTGAAACCCTTCACTTCATGACATCTGCAACGCCCCTCGCCATCTAGGTGACATTCACAGGTCCCAGGGATTAGGGCCTGGATATCTTTGGGGACTGTTATCTAGCACCTAGCTCTTCACGCACTCAGTGAATCTCCACCACGTGAACGGCAGACACTCAGCGGTGCCATCTGCATTAGCTCCGCGGGTCCTTTCAGGAATGACCACAGCAGCACACGTGGCCTCCTCGCCTTCCGGTCCTACTCACATCTCCCCTTCAGTGTGGATTTCCCGGCCCCAGTTTAACTGCCACCTATCTCCTCCACCACACACACTCCTGATCCCTTGATCACATCCTTTAACTTAGTTTTCCCTGGAGCATGTTTGGCCTTCTAGCGTACTGCAAAGTTTACGTGTTTATTGTGGTTATTGGTATTTGTCCATCTGCCTTGCTGGAACGTAAGCTCAAGGACTGCTTCAGGGCAAGGACTTTTTGAGGGGGGGAGGGTGTTTGTTTATATTTTTTAATGTTTATTTATTTTTGAGAGAGAGAGAGAGCACAAGTAGGGGAAGGACAGAAAAAAAGGGAGACACAGAATCCAAAGCAGGCTCTAGGCTCCAAGCTGTCAGCAAAGAGCCTGACGTGGGGCTTGAAGTCACAAACTGCAAGATCAAGACCTGAGCCGAAGCTGGACACTTAACCAACAGAGCTACCCAGATGCCCCTTGGGTTTTTTTTTTAAGTTTGTTTATTTATATTGAGAGAGTGTGTGCATGAGCATGAGCATGAGCGAGGCAGGGGCAGAGATGGAGGGAGAGAGAGAGAATCCCAGGCAGAGCCCAATATGGGGATTGCATTCACGAACCTGGAGATCATGACTAGAGCCAAAACTGAGAATTAGGGGCTTAACCAACGGAGCCACCCAGGCGCCCCAGGGACTGTTTTCTCTTGTAGCCTCACACGTGTCCTAGGGGTCGAGAGCAGTGCTGGCCACATGCGGGTGCTCAGAACATGAGTGCTGAGTGAACATACGACCTGGATGGCCTGACCGAGTTTCTCTTGGCCGTGAGTCTGGTTCTTTATCTTTTCTGGTTGATCATGGCTTTCATCACAATGCAGGCATTGCCTGTAGTGAGGCCAATTGATTCCAGGCAACCTAGGTATTATCCTATTCACGGTCCCCACCCCATTCCATTAACACACTGGCAATTTTGATCTCTAAAACACACATAACCTCAATTCCTATCTCTGTCAACACTTGCGAAAGTCTGGGAGGGCAGTGGATGGTTTGTCTTTGGATTTTTCCTGGAAGATAAACGTTTGAGAATCCAGAGGGTGTAGAGATGGAAGGGTGAGTTGACCCTGGCTGCAGTCCCCAAAGTCTGTTGTGTTGTTACACCGTTTCTACTAGCTGGCCTGGAGGTAATGAGTTTGTGGCTTCCGCAGTTGGTCGGCCTCAAGAGGTTGGCTGCAGACAGGTCTTGAGCATTGAGGAGGGGAGGCTGGGTGGAGGGGCTTCGGGGTGCCCGTGAGCTTCCTGCAACTGCCTGTGAACCTCTGCGTGTCTGTATGTTCGGAAGGAGAGTAGAGTCCATTGCTTGTATCAGCTTCTCAACAGGGAGAGAGGAGAACTGCACGGCCCCAGCGGGAGGGCTCTGGGATCCTGGGACTCACATGAACAGGCCGTCCACAGACGCGGGAGGAGAGGTGCGCCCCCTTCCCGCGGTGTCCCCCCACCCCCAGTGTGTCAGAGATGCCGAAGCAGGCACCGGTGCAGATCGCAAGCTGACCGGTCTCAGTTTTTGCACGACTCTGGGTGTTTCTGGAGGCCTCAGTTGTTCTCCTAGGTAGAACTGGGACTGCTCTACTTTCTTTGATTTTTGTGTGAATATGAAAGTTCTTCAAGGGTACAAAACGCTGTAGAATGGCATAGTATTAATGATAAATATGTGCCTTTTTTTTGTTATGTGGCAACGGACTGGCTTGCTCCCTACTCCACTCCTCTGTCCGTCCATCCATCCATCCATCCATCCATCCCATAAGTACTCACTTCCTCACAACATTCATAAAAGCTATCATGTATGTGACAAAAGCTTTATATAAAACACTAACCCTCATGTTTAAAAAAAATCATGAATAAACTGAGGTTCAGAGACCTCGGGTTACTTGCTCAGAGTCGAGAAAGTGATGGCGCAGAGGCTGATTGAAAACCAGACTGATGCAATGGCCGTGTTCACCATCATCACCTCCCAAAATGCTCCTGGAGGCGGAGGGGAGGGGAGATACCCCCGGAAGGAAGGCGGGAGGACAGAGCACCTTGAAATCTGTGTTTGACCTTGACATGCTTGCACACGTTGCAGTGTGCTCCACGTTATGCCCCTGCTGGTTTTAGCATCAAAGAGTTTCCCAGCAATCTTTGCATACAAGTGATGCGCTGGGAAGGGGGTATGCCCAGGGTAGCTCTGCTGCAATCCGCACCACAAACACCAGTTTCCACGCCGGATGTTTGTTGTTGATCTCTGAGACTTCTCTCCTGCATTGGACTGGAGGGAGCAGGAGCTGGACCGGATTCCCCGTCCCTCCCTCCCGACACCTTGCCCAGCATCCGGAGGGAAACGAGCGCACCGGCCATGGATCTGGCAGACACTTGTTGAACAGCCGGCGCTAACCCAGCCAGGCGCGTGGGAGACAGAGACGGACACGAGGTGCCCGCTGCCCTCGAGACATTTACAGCCGAGCTGGAGAGGCCACGCTTCCCGAATCCGCCTGAAAAGTATCCTCCTGGGAACTTGGCACAACATTTTTAAAAGCTTGGGACTGTAATAGAGCAATAGAAGCAATGGTGGATAATTAGACACCACACAAAAAGTATCATTAAATAGGACAAATTGCATGAAAAGTGACAGCCTGCTCCTCTGGAAAGGCAGCATTGTGTCACATCAGAGAGCCTTGCAGTCACAAAGTACAAATTATTGATGATGAAATGCCTGTTTCCCAAGGAGGAGGGGCTGAGAGCCAAGCTCTAGATGCTATCTGTTTTGCCAGAAGGGTCTCAGCCTCCCATTGCTTGGCCTCTGAGGGCCATGATCGGAACCTGGGCGGCACACAGAAGCCCACGTCCCTTTCGGACAGACGTGGGTAGGTTCTGGGTTTATCAGAGTGAATTCTGTTCATCAGATATTCACTGAGCTGACTGTGTGAGTGCCGGCCATGCACGAGAGGCAGGGGTGCGTGATGAGGGCTCACACAGGGAGTCAGAATCCTGGCTCCCCCGTGAATCAGCTGAGGGATGTGGGACAGGGTTTCCCCTCTCTGAGCCTTGGTTACTGAAACCACAGCATGGGATCCTAATACTTATCCTGTAGGTTGTAAAGGTTCGTTGGGGTGACGGACAAAAAGCTCTGTGCACAGGGAGCTGCACTAAAACTCCACAAATGGGCACAAGCAGAAGGGGCAGTTGTGGCAAAATTAAGGAAGTGATCTCTGATTTTAAGAAAGCTTAGGTCTAGTGAAAAGACCAGTATGTTAACAGATAAAGGTCTTTAGTGTGATGGGTGTGACTTTTTTTTAAGTGAACACTTAATTGAGCACTTACTATGTGCAGGTACTGTGTTAGACAACGGTAGCTGGAAAATCCCATTTATTCTGCATAAAACCGCATGTAGCAGGAATTGCAATTGTTCCCGGCGGGGACACGAGGCAGTTTAAGTAACGTGCTCAGGGCCACGGGGCTGGAAAGCGGTAAGTGCAGGGCTTGAACCCAGCAGTCTGGCTTCACAGGGAGGTCTCGAGGCACTGCGGTGAGAAAGACAGAAGCCAGGAGAGGCTTCCCAGAGGGGATGCTAAAACAGTGAGCAGTGTTTCAGGCACCGGAGTGGTGTGAGAAGGAGCCCAGGCAGGAGGGAAAAGCAGATGCAAAGGGCAGGCAGGATGGACAGTTGTCTGTCCGGGCATTCAGGTGGGTGTGTGCAGGGGGGTCGGGATGAGGATGGTGGGGATCTAGAGGACACAGGTGGAAAAACGCGGGCAGAACGTGCGACACCTCAGATGCCAGGCGTGGGGACTTGCCTTTTACCTGCAGGAAATAAGGGGCCCGTGAAGGGTGAGGAAGACGGGGTCGCTGGCAGGTGGGGAGTGCGCCTACCTGCCAGGCTCAGGGAGGACAGCACTCTGGGTGGTCTGTTTGAATAGTCAGGCCGCACACATTTTCCAACTAAATCACTAACTCTCTGGATATGGTGTGTGTGTGAGTCGCCCTTCTCTTCTCCTGGCCAGCCGGTTCCTTAAACATGGCCCCTGACTGCCTTCCTTCTCCCGCAAGTGCGGGCAAATGTGGGTCCTGGAAGAATCTGTTAAATGAATGAGTGATCAAAAGCATGAATGAAGACGGGGGCCTGGGTTGCTCAGTTGTTGAGCGTCCGACTCTTGGTTTCGGTTCAGTCGTGATCTCATAGTTCGTGAGTCTGAGCCCCACGACGGGCTCTGCACTGACAGTACGGAGCCTGCTTGGGATCCTCTCTCTCTCTGTCTCTCTGAGGCTCCCCTGCTCTCTCTCTCCCAAAATAAATAAACTTTATAAATTGCTTTTAAAAAGCATAAATGAATAAATGAGCCTCTGAAGAACTGATTTGTGAGCTGGATTTAAGAAAATGCATATAGCCAATCAAGGTGGACCACAGTCCTAAATGGGAAAGGGAAACAGAAAAGCTTCCAGAAGGGGCACCTGGGTGACTCAGCTGGTTGAGCAGCTGACTTCAGTTCAGGCCATGATCTCATGGTTTGTGAGTTCAAGCCCCACGTCAGGCTCCGTGATGACAATTGAAACCTGGAGCCTGCTTTGAAATCTGTATCTTCCTCTCTCTGCCCCTCCCGTACTCACATTCTGTCTGTCTCTCTCGCACGCACGCTCTCTTAAAAAATAAATTAATTAAAAAAAAATTAAAGAGGTGCCTAAGTGGTTCAGTCGGTTAAGCGTCCGACTTCAGCTCAGGTCATGATCTCAGTTTGTGAGTTCAAGCCCCATGTTCAGGCTTTGTGTCCCCCAAAAAACATTTTTTAAAATGTATTTAAAAAATTAAAAAGAAAAAGAAAGCTTCCAGAAGAAAGCATAGTAAAGTATCATGGTGATCGCAAAGAGTGTCAAACAGACCATGAAAAAGCACTAGCTATGAAAGGAGGTAATGATAAACTCAACTTCATTAAAATTAAGAAGATCTGTTCATCAGAGATGCCATTTAGAGAGTGAAATGCAAGCCACGGATAAGAAGAAATGCGTATTTCCATATATATGAGAAAACTCGAAAAATCACTTTGAAAAATGAATTTTAAAAATGAGGACGAACTTGAACAAGCACTTAAATGTGTGTTTACACACATGCATTTAATAAATACATACACACATGCATGTATACATATATTAACACCCATACAGACTCTACACACCACCACACACCCACCGGATTGGGTATAATTAAAAGAGCGACACCACCAATTACAGAAGGATGTGGAGCAACCGGAACGCTCACGCGTGCCTGGTGGGAGGATCACCTGGTACCACCACTGTGGAAAACTGTCCGGCAGTATTTACTGACACTGAACACAGGCTTGCTTCCTGGCTCAGTAATCCAACTGCGGGGCACGTCCACACGGGAGGAAGTGCCCACAGCCCACCCCGACCTGTTGAGGAATTCCGTACAGCTCTGTGGTAGCAGCCCCGCACTGGGAACAGCGCAAACAGCCATCAACCGGAAAATCGGTAAATACATTGTGGCATATTCACACAGTGGTAGAGTCACAGTTAATAAACAAAACAAAACCAAACCCCCACCTTGCTACAAGCAACAACACGAAAGAATTTCAAAGATGTATTGGGTGAAAAAAGCCAGACACAGGTTCAAGAACAGGAAAAGACAATCAGTGATAGACATGAGACAGTGCTTTCCTCTGGGAGGCGCTGCCTGGAAATGGGTCTGTGGGAGCGTCCGCGGCCCTGGAAAAGTTCTTTCTCTTGATCCGGCTGGTGCCCGCACACGTGTGCTCACACACAACACTTAAGATCAGTGCACTTTACTGTATGTTACACCTCAGTAAAGAGGTGTTGAAAGATAATAAATATATTAAAGTCTCGGTTCCAAAACTTGCTGAAGAAGAAGTCTGACATATTTTGAGAGACGTTTAAGAGTGAATTTAAATATTAAAATAAAGTAAAGGCATGGAGCATGAAATAAAAGGACTGAAGGGGGGGGGGCGCTTCAAGGGCTGGAGCGGGAAAAGGAAGTGTCCGAGGAAGTTGGCAGACCGACCAGGGCCACGCAGAGGCGAGGCGAGCACGGGTGCAGGGAGAGACCGGCAAGCAGGTCATCACCCCAGACCCGTCGCACACGGATGCCACTGACAACCAGGCGGCGACAGCAACGAGAGACGGACACTCAGCGTGTAGTGAGCGCTTACTACGCGCCACGCCCCGCGGCCGGTGCTCCCTGGGTCTTCTCGTTTTTCCTCCTCACGACCGCTCTGTGAGGTGACTCTGGCTACCCGAAGGTGACAGAGTGGAGTCACTCCCTTGGGGTCTCTAAGGGTAAGAGAATGAGGCTCCGGGCAGGCAGTCAGGCAATCCGGGGAATTTAAGGAATCGAGATGACTTCAGACATTTGAACAGGCCTGCGGAGGAGACAAATTATTCACGAGATATAAAATCTGCAGGATAAACCGGCTCATCATACACCCAGCAGTGCCGTGATCAGAATCCAAGAAGGACAGAAACTAGGGCCTTTTTGTACGCTGTCAGGTAGATACACCCGAGGTAAATTTAAAGGGCACGGTGTGCCAAAAGGGTGTGCCTGGAGGAGAGAAAGTAAAGTTTCTTGCATGGAACTTGCTTTGAAAGTAGCTGTTGGGCCGACCTGTGCCCAGGGCCGTTACATTGTGACGTCTCAAGATTTGGAACTTTCCTTTCATGTCCTTCAAGTCACTCTTAATAATTCATCTTCCTCCGCCTTGGCAATGTCAGGTTAGGCAGCAAGGGCTGAAAAGATCCAGAAAGCTTTCCTCTCCTCCTCCCTGACCTTCCTTCTGTTTCTTTCTTTCAAGAAGTGTATACTTACTACACATATTATATTCCACGCTTTGGTTTAGAGGCTGAGGATACAGTGATAAATAAAACGGGAAGTTCCTGCCAGGCCTCATGAAACCTGTGTTGTAGTCAGAGGAGATACACATCATACAAATAAACATATATAGTTTTAGGTAGCGACTGAACGCAGAGAGGAAAATGTAGGTAAGTGGAGAGAGGCATGATACAGGAGGGTGAGTGGACATTTAAGCTCTGATCTAAGTAGAATGAAAGAGCAAGCTATGAGAATATGAGGAAAGAGCCTTCCAGGCTCAGAAATCAGCCAGTGCAAAGGCCTGGAGGTGGGGTCACGTGAGGCTTGGTCAGCGAAAAGCAAAAAGGCCCGTTTGGCAGGGGGCGCGGGGGTGGCTCGGTCAGTTAGGCGGCTAACTCTTGATTCTGGCTCATGTCATGATCTTGAACTTTGTAGGACCTAGCCCCACGTCAGGCTCCGTGCTGACAGCACGGAGCCTGCTTGGGATTCTCTCTCCCTCTTTATTTGCTCCTCCCCTGCTCACTGGCTTTCATCTGTTTCAAAATAAAATAAACTTAGAAAAAGAAAAAAGGCCAGTGTGGTTAGTACAGAGTGAGGAAGAGAAAGTGGTAGGAAATGAGGTCACAGAGAAAGAAAGAGCTCACCTAGGGCTTTCGGAAGCCACAGGGAAGCCACTGGGAGGTTTTGCACTTGGAAGCGACTTGATCTGATTCGCTTATGGGGATGGGGAGAACAAACTCATAAGGGGGCAAGAGAAAAGCAAGCAGGGCACTCGGAGGCCATCGCGGGAGTGGAGTGGGGAGCTGAGTAGTGGCTGTCCCAGAGCAGTGCTGGCGGGAGCGGCGGGGCCGAGGCTGCACTCAGGACACCGTCTGCGGGAAGGGCTGTGAGCTGTGCCGGGGAACTGGATGAAGGGGGTGGGACAGAGGTCAAGGGCGTCCCGTGTCTGCCCTCTGTCCTTCAGTGAATGAGGCTGCCACTGATTTGGGGAATGATCAGGTGTAAGCAGTAAAACCAAGAGTTTAATGCATAGTCGTGGGTACCTGTTAGATATTCACTTGGAGATGTCAGCAGGCTGCTGCTTCGTGTTCGGTGGGGGAATCTTAGAAAATGTCAGAAGTAATCCCTTCTGGACAGAAAAATCTCAGTTCTCCCTAGTTATTAACATTGTTCATTCAGCAAATATTTATTGAGTCCCTACCATGTGTCAGGGACTGGGGAGGACAGCATGGATGTGGTCAGAAACACTCACGGACTTCATTACCACTCAATTCGTTCACTGGTTTCTGAGACACTTCTCTGAATATTGTTGTGAATACATGGAACCGACTCTCTAGAGTTACAAACACTGAGATGCTCTCTGGCTCAGCAATTTGGAAGAGCTTAGATTTTCCGAAAGAAAGGAGCTATAAATAGATTTGGACAAAGGACAGACTTACCCATAAAATACGTGTAGACCGCCTTCAAATGAATCAGGAGAGACCGTCTCAACCAAATTAATGTTTACAAAGAGTCAACTTGGTGGAATGGAAAAGCTCACAGGCTGGAAGGCGGGCGCTCGGGGCCTGTGTTCTTCTCCGACTGGGTCACACGTATGACCTTGGCCGAGCCCTTCGCTCACCTTGCTTTAGTGTCCTCTTCAATAAACTGAATCTGAAAGTCAGTGTTTTCTAAACAGCCTCCTATTACGTTTTTACTATTGCTTTTTCTTTGCATTATTTCTTTCACTGGACTCTTCCTCTTTCCAACATTTATTAGAAAACAAAACCTCAAACTCCAAGGTGATTCCTCTCTTCTTCAAGGGCTCATTGTTCAAACAAAATAAAGCTGGGGGGTTTTCTTTCCCCCTTTCTGCACCTGGAAAGAAACATTTCTTCTGACTGTAGAAATGAGACAGGTGCCTTGTGAAAAGCACAAAGACAGTAAAAAGTCTCTGCGGTGATAGCACCACATCCGTTTGCACCATCGCTGTTTCTGCGACGCATCACATGGCAGGTGCTTAAGAAATACTTGTTGAATGAATGACTTCTGCTGATATCTGTGAACACCCTTTTTAGTCTCCAAACAGGAGGAGGGGGAGGAGAAAATCCTTTCTCCGGGGGCCGTTTAGCCACTAAAGCAGGAGGGGCCAGTTAGTCCCAGAGACCGACGTGGCTGGGACCAGACCGGATCTCAAAGTACTCGTTTTACAACAGCTGAGGGCAGAAGTCTATGAAATGCAGGGAAACAATCACACGAAACACACCATTCGAATGGCCGTAAACAGTATCGAGGGCGGCACAGTTTGAGCAATAACAAGAAAGGCTACAAAGCAGTCCAAGGTCTAAGCGGGAGCGGCTCCTGCAGCTGATGGCGGGCGGGCTGCGCCCCACAAGCCTTCCTCCCACATGCCCGGCTCTTGCTTTCCTACACAAGGAGGAAGTCTCTTGCAGCACCTGAGCTGAACTCAACACTTTACTGAAAACCCAGCATTCTTTTCATTGTTAATTCCCCTCTTGGTGAACCAAGATGGTTTTCTGATTACTCCAGGAAATGAATGAAAGCCTGTCTGCAGACCCAGGCTCCGTTTTTTTCTCCCAAATGGAAGTGGTGTCTGATGTTGAAAAACTGGGACATTTGACGTGTGAATTTCAGATATGTTGAAAAATACCTGGATTTGGCACCACAGGCTCCTTATCCCATGGAGCAATTAGCTAAGGTTGAGGCGCAGCCACCTGCTCTAGACAGGGTGCTCAGCTCTCTGCCATCCTCCTGACCCTACTGTGTTCCATCCTGCCTACTGCGCTCATTTACCCAGCTTGCTACCTCTAATTCATTATGCAGAAGCACTCAAGGGGCATCTATGAAGTACCAGGCACTGTGCAAGTCCCTCTGAACATGAGTGACTACAACACAGCTCCTACCCTGGAGGAGCTCACAAACCAACAAGGAAACTGGTTAATTACAGTGTGGTTAAGAGCAGCACAGAAAGCAGGAACACAGCATAGCACGGGGACTCTGCCCTGAGAGGCTACTTGGAGGTTTCTTGAAGGTCATGTTTGCGTTTGGTTTTGAAAGATGAATTATTCAGGCAGGTGGGCTGGTAGGAAATACTGCAAACAGTGGGGGTGTTTTTGAAAGCATATATGAGGTCTTTTGCTGATCTGACCCTCTCAAGCCAGCAACTTTTCCCTGATTGATGCAGGTCTGTCAACAACCCTCTGCCCAGGTGTTTTCCCCTCCACCCCTTCCTTCCTCCCTTCTGTCAAAATGCCAGAGAATGTTCACCTCCACCAGGAAGAGCCTACCTGACTAATCCCCACTCACGTCCAGTTATTTCAACTAAAGCAACACTCCCATTCTGGGGGAACTGGTTACCTGAGGGTGATTCTGTTATTTGAACTCTTTGTTTTGGAAACTCCTGATAGGTAAAGAGTAGACCAGAATTCCAAGCAATTAATAAGTATTTATCAAACATCTGTATTGTATAGAGAACTCTCTCTGTCACATATATCAATTTTGATCCTAACAACAACCCAGTTGAGAATGAAGACGAAGACAAACTAAAAACAGAAAAGATAAAATTCAGAAAACATTTATTAAGTGCTCGGAATTCACAATTTTGTTAATCCCTCCATGCGCCCACCATCCACTGAGCACGACCAGGGTCAGGCACTGAGCTTAGCCCCTGGAAATTGAGCCACTAAAACACAGAAGCTGGCAGGTGACATGGATAAAGGAACCCAGACAGAAAGGGAAAGGGGAAAGGAGAACTTGGGGAAGGGAGTGTCGACGGCTCTCAGGGATACAGGGCAGGTATCATGGAGAAGTCTAAGCTGTTAATCTTGTTTTTTACTTTTATGGTGACATTTTACAAGGTACACAAAAATATGGAGACTAGTACAACAAAACCCCATGTACCCATAACCTGCTTTAGCAGCTAGTAACTCATAGACAATTTTGATTCATCTATACCCTCCCCTGCTTCCGCCCATCCCTTCATTTGGTTTTGAAGCCAGTCCTAGACATTTTTTTAAATCATTTCATCCATAAATACTGTGCTGAGTTTGAAGAAGGAACGGGAAAGGTCTAGACCTTCCACTAATAACTTCCTTTTCACCAATTACTCTTTTGCCAGTGACTCTGCCAGAGTAATTATATACTCTGATTCCTGACGGTGACTCCAAAGCTTTAGCTGGTTCCCGGTAAAGACCCAAGGCTGCATTGGATCCCGAGAGCTGGTTGAAAGAAAAGACTGAACGAATCCAGTGAAAACCCTATCCTGCCTTATCTGAAATGCTGACCATTGTTCAGGTGCTTGGTCCTAATTGCTAATTCTTCAGAAAAATTGCTTAATTCCATAGAAGCTTATTGAGGGTTGTACAAACTACCTAATGTTTGTACAATAAGGTTGTACAAACAACCGGTGGCTACATTCCACATTCCCGTGTGCCTTTAACTTTCGGGGAGCAGGGAACCTCAGACCATATGGGGCTTGCCCTGGGGACTGAGCTGACTCAGAGTTGCTTCCTGTCACAACTCTGATCTTCACTGGGCTGGGAACCTAATTATATGTGAACATCTGATCTCTATGCTCTGCACCCCTTCAGTGTCTCCTATCTGTCTGATGGGTACCACCTTCCACTCAGTTACTCAACCCAGAACATTGTCCAGGACTCCCTCTCCCTCACATTCCGGTCTGTTCCCTTAAAGCCATCCATTATTATCCACTTACATACACCAGGATCCTTCGATTTAGGCCCCCAGATCCTTCCTTCAAGTACTAAAATCACTTAAGTATCATTCTGGCTTTACCACCACTCTCCTCATTCTCCACGCAACAGCTGGGTGATCTTTATAAAACACGCTGTTTCAAACCCTTTCACAGTTCCTAACCCCCTACGGGATCAAGACCAACCTCCTTACGACACACCAGGAGGCCTTGCAAAATATAAGGCTTCTCGGGTACTTCTCCAGCTTCATTTGCTAAATCTCCTCCCCTAGCCTGCAACCAAATGCTCTTTTTGAGGGTCTGTTTTCTCGGGTCTGCGCTCTTACCTGGGAAGCCCTTTTTCTTTCACAAATAATAAAAGCTCCACCTACTGCGCCCTTGCTTACACGCGTGAGCTCACATGAGTCCACAACACCACTGAAAAGCCATCACCTTCATTTTACAGATGGAGAAAGTGAGGATGGGCACCTTACCCATGGCCACACATTTACTGAGTGGAAAAGCCGAGGCTCGGATTCAGACTCGCGGCGCTAGAGGCCCCGGGCTTAACCACAGAGTCCCCGCCTGCCTGCACACCCTCCGCCGCCACAGCTACAGCTTCGGGCGGCGCACAGCCCCTGGCTGCGCGGGACCGCTACCAGCTGGTCCAGCGGAGGAACGAGGCTTCTGATTGGCCGCCTCCGGCGACTACGGGCGAGAGGGAGGGACCGAGGGCGCGGGGGCGTCGCGGAGAAATGACGCAATTCCGCGGCTCCTTAAAGGCGCCAGCCCCTTGCGCCGCGGACGGCGCAGGCGCGTTCCGGTGGCTCCCGCTGCTGCTCCGAGCGCTGAGAGCCGGGCCGGACGGGCACGCGCGCGCGCGCGGACCGTGCAGACAGGGCGCGCGCCGGACGCGGGCAGCTCGAGGGGTCCCGCGGGGCGGCTGGGGCAGCTGGACCGGACGGCTGACGGGCGGGCGCCGCGATGGCAGAGGGCAGCGCCGTGTCCGACCCTCAGCATGCCGCGCGTCTGCTGCGAGCGCTCAGCTCTTTCCGCGAGGAGTCCCGCTTCTGCGACGCGCACCTGGTCCTCGACGGGGAGGAGATCCCCGTGCAGAAGAACATCCTGGCGGCGGCCAGCCCGTACATCAGGTGAGGACCGGGCCGCGGCGGGCCGGGCGGGGCCGCGCTGCCCGGAGCCGGGGGCGGGCCCGGCCGCGCCGGGCGAGTCCCCGGAGCCCCTGGTCCCCACCCCACCCCCAGCCGCCGAAGTCCTCCCCCCGCACCCCGGTCACCGCCCGGCGTGCTGTCCCTTCCGGCGGACACCCTGCCGGGCCCCCCGGAACGGCCCCTTAGCTTCGGCCGGGCCCGTGCCCCAGGGCGACCCCCGCTCTCTCCCCGGAGCTGGGCCGCAGCCCTCCCGCCCTTCCTGCCCCGCTGCCCACCGCCGGGCGCTCGCCCGGGCCTCCGAGCCACCGGGGCCCCGGAACGCCGTGCGGGGCCGGCCCGGGACCCGCACCCGCGAGCAGGGCGGGGCCTCGCCGGGGCCCGGCCCGCGGAGCCCGGCTGAAGTTCGCCGGCCGCTCGCCGCGGGATCGCGCCGTGGGCCGGGCCGGCGCGTTGGCGAAGCGAGCCGGGCGCGCCCCTCCCGCCGAGAAGCCAAACAAACACCTCCTGGCCGGCTGTGCGCGGAGGGGAAGCCCGCGGGATCGTGTCCCTGGGACCAGCGATCCGACCCCCGAGGCCGAAGTTGTCAGACGTGTCTTTTTTCAGTCCTCGTGGGGGCCCCGTGTAAAAGGAGGGCTGTGCGTTATGGACACACGTTAAAATAAGCTGCGGCTAATTTTAGAGCACTTACTGTAATTCTCAGGATGCGGTTACAACGGAGGATCATAGGATTTTGAAAGACTCAGAGGGCATTCTAAAACTTCAGTAAAACAGAGCTTAACCTGATACACTAGCTCAGTTAACCAGGTTAATTCATTAAAGGTTGGTAAGATGGTGCTTAACCAGGTGTATCAAGATCTTGCAGGGGGCTGTCTTCCTATAGCAACTTTCTTGCAAATCGGGTTGCTCTTTCAATATAAGGGAGGGGGGAAATGCTAAAAGCTGGAGAAACTGTCCGGTAAGCGGGTTAAATATAGACTAGTAGTAGAGAGTGTCACTAGAATTGACAGGTCAGAAAAAATGAAGTGTACTGTTTTTCTACTGCTTTGTCCTATCAGAACTCAGCACCCAAACTCCATTTTACCCTTTGCGTTAGGAGATACCTGTGCTCACTCAGAAGCTGTCCAAGTGCTCTGGTAACTTCCGGCTGTGTTTTGTAGATCTGCCCGCACTTAGTGGATTTAAAGGCGGGATGGGAGGAGCCTTTGTTATTATGGAACTCGGATTGCCAGTTGGATGGACAGCTCCTAACGGGCGGTTGAGAGGTTTGAGGAATCCTGGAATCAGCAGGTCAGAGTCTTCTCTGTGTCCAGAGTATATTCCCTGTTTGGGGAAATGCTAAGGACAATTACTGTAGACGCATTGTTGTTGTGGTCCTCTAAGTGACATCCAGCAGGCTTAAAAGAAAATTGCAAATCTCCAGACCCACGCCCTGTCCCTTTCAGTGCTTCAGCTTTCTCCGCACCTCTTACCGCCTTAATACACTCACTTTGTCCACCCACGCTGTAAGCTCCATGAGGCCAGGGATTTTTCTTTTGTCCATTTCCGTGTCCCTGGCAGCCAGAGAGAACGGTGCCTAGTGGTTGAGCAAGTGTGTTGAGTGAGTGAGTGACCGCCTGCCATTCTTCCCCAGCAGGTCGGACGTCACACAGTTGGCTCGGTTATATTTCATTTCGGACGCTCAGTTATCCGTACCTGGGAAGAGCGCTGTGCCTGGCTCCCAGTCCGGCTCCTCTCACAGCTGTGAGCCGTCGGCAGATGCCTGAATCTCGGCTTCAGCTCACAAGTCTGATAAATGAGGGATAAAATGTGTCTTCATCTCACTTAATCTTTGACCCGTGCAGGAGTATGGGCTGTGCTTTGAACTCCTCCAGGTCTGCACGCAGGTCCACGAAGGTAGTAGTATTCACCCCTGGGTCTGCTGCATTCGAAAACATGGGGTATCGACTTGTCACATGGTAGCAAATAATGACAATATTTAGTAATGTGAACTGGTACTTATTTATAATAGCAGTAGTTTCTTTGTTAAATATTGCTAATCAAAGGGGCCAGGCTGAAAGGGACTTCAGATCTTCTCTGCTCTAATTCTGCTACTTTCCAAATAAGGAGATGGGGTTCAGGGGGCCTTGTGATTTGTATTATGATCAAGTTGCAAACACTTAGTGGGTAAATAAGATCAGACACCTCGTCTTCTACCCATACCAAGGTATCACATGACTTGTATTTACCTCTTCTTTGTTTTAGCTGTACTACTTGTCAGTTCACAGTATGTTGTAATTTAAATGTTTATCAAGTACTTTTACATACTCATTTTGATTTTAATTTTCAACCATCGTGTTCAGTAGATAGGGCAGATATTTTTGACATTTTATAGGGAAACATGAATCAGTACATGTTTTTGTCAGTAACTGTTTTAAGTTTATTTGGCTGTTGAAGTGGTGGTATGTTCTTGGGAGTCTTTAAAATGATCAGTCTCGGAGCGCCTGCGTGGCTCAGTGGGTTGAGCTTCTGACTTCAGTTCAGGTCATGATCTCAGGGTTTGTGAGTTTGAGCTCCACGTCAGCTGTCATTGTGGATTCTGCTTCAGATGCCCTGTCCCCTTCTCTTTCTGCCCCTTCCCCACTTGTGCACACTCTCGCTCACTCTCAAAAATAAAAAACATTAAAAAAGTGATCAACCTCAAAACTACTGCAACGTAATTTGACTAATCCTCATTACTACTTAGAAGTGAACTGTTTAATAATTTTTAACACCAATGATATCTGCCTTTTATAATATATATTTTTTAAGTTTATTTATTTTGTTTTTTTTTTTTAAGTTTATTTATTTTGAGAGGGAGAGAAAAAACGAGTAGGGGAGGGGCAGAGAAAGGAGAGAGAAAATCCCAAGCATGAGCTGTTAGCATGGAGCCTGCTTGGGGCTCGACCTCACAAACTGTGAGATCATGACCTGAGTTGAAATCAAGAGTCTCCTGCTTAACCAGCTGAGCCACCCTGATGCCCCTATAATGTTTCTGTTTCATGTGGAAGGAACTTTAATTTTTTTTAATGTTTATTGATTTTTGACAGAGAAAGAGGACGCACAAGCGAGTGTGCAATGGAAGGGCAGGTAGAGAGACACACAGAATCCGAAGCAGCCTTCGGGCTCTGAACTGTCAGCCCAGAGCTGGACGCAGGGCTTGACCTCCCAAACCACAAGATCATGACCTGAGCCAAAGTGGAACACTTAGCCAATTGAACTACCCAGGCGCCCGTTGTTTAGAAGGAACTTTAAAGAATTACGTTGAAACAAACTAAATTTGCATGTTCTGGGACTTGATGTTTCTTACTCTCCCTTTTGAAGCTGAAGCATTTAGGTCTGTGATGTCATTAAACGTGGATTGGGTGTTGAAAATTTTGATAGTCTCTGAAAGTATGTAAAAATTCGAGTTTTGTTTCATATCTTTAGTTAGCCTAGTTTAAGTAACTATCCTAACCAGTATAAAGTTGTATGATTTAGAAACAGTGTTATAGGGGCACCTGGGTAGCTCAGTCAGTTAAGCATCCGACTTCAGCTCAGGTCATGATCTCACAGTCAGTGTGAGCCCTGCATTGGGCTCTGTGCTGACAGCTCAGAGCCTGGAGCCTGCTTTGGATTCTCTGTGTGTGTGTGTCTCTCTGTCTACCCTATCCCTGATCATGCTCTGTCTCTCAAAAATGAATAAATGTTAAGAAAAAAAAAAATAAGAAAAGAAACAATGTTATATATTGCTTCTGCACGCCCAGCAAAGGGAACCAGCTCAACTTTGTCAGAGTAGGAGTTAAAGCAACTCATTTGGCATGCTTGCTACTTAATATAGAAAAGTCTTTTAACCTAACCTATGGGTTTAATCTTTAACTTTGCTTCATCTTTGGTTCAGCATTTATTTTTCCTCTGATAGCCTTAGCAATCGTACACTAGAAGGATTTTGAGTATAAAAGGAAAAGAAACAGAAAACTCAGCTTTAGCAATAGAACCTTAATGTTAACCTGAAAAAGGTTGGGGAGAGTATGTATCACGCGGCGTCAGGACCCAGAGGCTCCTGGAAGGCAGGCAGGACTTTACATCGTCCATCATAAAGCTCAGTAAGAGGGAGGCTGCTTTCCCGGGACGCCCTCTTGCCTCATCCCGATCCCTGACTGACATTTTCCCTTTGGTTTGTTGGGAAAACTAAACCTAAATGTGGCTGACAACCTTTAAGGACAGCAAAATTGAATTCGTTGGCATAACGACCCATAGCATCTTTCCTTCCTCAGCAGCCCTGAGCCCTTCTGGGAAAGGTTCCCTGAGGCTTAGAGAAGACTTCCCTTTCTCTTGAATATTGCAGAGTTTGCTTTGCTTCATGTCTGAGGCTCTTCTGGGTCTGGCACTCTCCCATTGATCTGATACGAAGTTCAGGCTCCTTTCCCTTGTGAGCTGTGGTTCTTTGGGAGTGACGTAGGCGAGAAGGATTTGAAGATGAACCGCTGGGTGGTTCTGCAGGGACACGTGCTGGTTCCTGTCCTCTGTTCACTTTTGGGGGGGGGGGGAATGCTACTTACTAATGAGAAATATTCCACATCCGTGATCCTTTAGAGTCAGAAGTTCTTTGAAAGGATGCCATTGGCCTTGGCCAGTTGGAGGACGGAGTCATCTGAGTTGCCCATCCTGCAAATGCCCCCACAGGTAGTGTAGGTTTTAAACTGGCCATTGAGCTTCCCTACCACCTCGCCCACCTCGGCCACATCCGCCTGGATGGTGGTCCCTGGCACCGATGATGCGGTTGCCGGCAGAGCGTTTCCGTGGCGCGGACAGGCGCACGAACCCACCCACATTGTCCGTGTCAAGGGCACGCCTGCTGCCGGCCCCAGGAACCCCCAGGAGCGAGAGTGCAGAAAAACCTCTATTCACTTTTGAGAATTTCGTTTTGGTCTGGTTTGGTTTTTTTCCCCTGGGGAATCTGTTGGAACGTGAATTTGGTTAGCTTTTCATCCTGGAGTAGAGGAAAGAAAGAGTCTCAGATTTGTAGATGCCTGATGAGTCAGCCAACAATGAGAACGGCAGTTTTTCTCCCTTGTTTTTTCAGGGAAAGCTGGTCTTTGGAGGGTGGAGTCATTGGGCCCAGAATCCAGTCTAGATCTTTTTTTTTTTTTAAGTTTATTTATTTATTTATTTTGAGAGAGAGAGAATGGGAGCTGGGAAGGAGCAGAGAAAGGAGAGAGTCTCAAGCAGGATCCACCCCTTCAGCGCAGAGCCCTGTGTGGGGCTCAGACTCACAAGCCTTCAGATCGTGACCTGAGGCAAAATCAAGAGGCAGACTCTTACCGGCCGAGCGCCCCAGGCACCCCCATTCTAGGTCATCTTGGACAGCGTTGGTTGTGGGGAGGGGGTCTGCTTCTGTTCTTAGAGCTCTGTTGTATCATTTAAAGTTTGGTCGTGCGTTGGCATTAAAGCGTTTCTTTTGCCCTGTCCTACAGGCTTTGGTTGGGTGTTCTGTTGTGTAAACCCAGCCCCGTAGAGCTGTTTTGTAACAAGCATTTATTTTATGCCATTAACTCTGGACGTGTTCCAAGGCCTAATTATCGATGAGCCTGTTTCGCCTTTTAAATCTAAACTTTGACTCATAGATGCGGCTGCTGAACTACTTAAGGAGGCCAGCGTGACCTCCGTATGCGTCCACGCTTCATGGCAGCAGGGACACCGTCACCATCCTTTCCTGGGGCGTCTGTAGCCTGCCCCGTGCGCGAGGGCACCGACGTCCATTCATTTTGTCCCCCGTGTGCGGAGCGTGCTGTTCTCGGCCACGTCCCTGTTCCCTTTTCTTTCACTTGTGCACTGAGTTTGTAGTCACCTACCTGCATCCGCTCGCCCATGACTGTGTCGTCCGTTAAGTTTCTTAGGGTCTAAGGGTCCAGCTAGAAGCCCCCCGGTTCTGAGGCTCTTACTGAATCTTGAGTATTCTTCAGATCGGATGGCGACACCTGCCTCTTCCTGCGCCTCCGTGGCGATGGGCATGAGGTTGGCCTGAGGGTCTGGGCCTCATCTCTCCATCCACCCGCGATGTGCATCCCGAACAACTTACCAGGATGGACTCTGCCCCAGAGGGCGTGCAGTCTACAGTCACGTACAGTCTACAGTCACCTGCTGCCAAATGCCTTTGTTTTCTTCTCCTCCTCTTCTTCTGTCTCCCCCTTCCCCTCCTTCTTTCTCTCCTCCTCCTCCTCCTTTTTAGCATTTGCAGTTGTGTTTGATCAAACCCTTTTCTTATGTGGGTTTTTCAGATGACATTAAAGTGTGTTCCATTTCAGAACACCAAAGGGGCATTTTCCTCTGGCTTCTAAGGAGACCGAGCACTTGCCAATTGAAACCCGAAGTTCAACACAGATTACTTATTTCAGCTTAAATGTATTTATTTATTTATACGAGATGGCGGTCGCCACCATAAGTAGCCGCATACGCTCTAATTTGGGAGAGGTTTTTGGAAGGTTTCGAATGAAGAAACAAATCAATACAATTCTTGTTAGACTAGTGAGTCTGACAAAGGGAAGCGTTGAGTGTTTAGACTTACTGTGGAACCTTCCTGAGGATGGTTATCTTGAGTAACAGAATATGTGGTAGCAGTAAAACGTAGCTCTAATGAACCCTGGTGGGTACGTCCTCGCTCTCTCACCTTTGCCCTTTGACTTCTGCCTCTTCTGATAGTTTGTATTTTCCCCTGTACGTCCTCTTCAGTTTTCTTAAAGTACTTTCTGTTATATATTTTGAGTGTCAAGCAAAGTGCTTTTCCACAAACTCTGGTTCTTAGGAGGTAGTTTTATTTGGATAATAACCGCCTGAGCGTCCAGATTACAAAGCCACTCTATCCATTGTTTAAACTGTTCATCAGTTTGTCTCATGATATCAAAGTGAGGCTTAAAATCTATTTATAATCCATAAAGAAAACATAATTAGGACAAATAAGGAGTCATTTGGCTTATGAGTACCGTGAGATTAGTCCCTTAGGGAGCCGCGTGAGCCTTCAGCAGCAGACAAGGCTGTCATTTGGTGTGCTGAAGCTGTAATATAAATGAATGATTTGTAAGTCGAAATTCTAGGTTAAGGGTGGAGATGCGGAGGTATGGGGTGTGACAGGTGGCTGACTGTGGTTACAACCTTGAATTCAAGTTCCTCCTGTGAGTTCTCTGTTCCCTAAGACACGGTGAGCCCAAAGAAGGACGGCCATCAAGGGCTCAGGTAAAGGCAGCATGTCCAGCTCTTCGGAGGGCAAAGGTCATGTGTCCATCTGAATGCCCCCCGGGGGCTCAGCTAGAGCCTGTGACGCCAGTGCTCAGGGGCAGGGGAGGGAGGTTCCTCTCTGGGCATTTGCTGCCAAAGAGTGATTTAGCTATAAAATGATGGTCTCGTGTTTGCTGATTTCATTTCTCTGGGGAGTAAATTATAATATTTCCCCGCTATTCAGAGGTATTAGAAAAATGGAACACTAAGGGAAAATAAGAACTTGGTGGAATGTTGTTGGATGAAACAGCCAGCCTTCAAGCACTAAGGCTTTGAGAGGCAGCGTATGTCAGAAATGGGAGAAGGAAGGGCTGGTTTTAAAAAATAGACTCTTAAGTAATGGAATGTAGACAAATGAAATGCCCTTCGTTTTCCTTTGTTGAGTCAACGGGCAGAACCTTAAATATATGCTTTTGCTCACAGGTATTTTGTACCTCTCTCAACTACTGAGTATTTCTGGATCTTTTTAAGGAACAGTTTGAAAGACCATTTTATCCTTGTGGCTTGTATATTAGCCTGGTAAGATGAGTAGAAATCTCGTGGAACATGATTTCTTAGGCATATTAGCATCACCAGTAACCAATTGCCTGGGCCTCTGAATACTTGTAAATTCTTTCGTATTATTGCGTTCAAGATATCCTCAGGCATTTGTCACTTAAATTGCATCTGTTAGTCCTTGAATTGGAGGAAACTTTTTTTTTTAGGAATGTGGGGTTGGCGTGAGCCTCTTCTGACACAGCGGAGCACGTTCACCGGGTGTAGCCGGAAGTTTGAGGAAAGTGGCACTGTGCAGAGCCAAAAGAGTCCTGAGATCCTGGGTTTCCTTCCCTCCCTGCCATAACTCAGTTCTCTTTCTCTCCTTTTCTTAATGTTTGTTTATTTTTGAGAGAGAGAGACAGAGACAGAGCAACATGAGTGGGGGGGGGGGTGCAGAAAGAGAGGGAGACAGAATCGGAAGACAGGCTCCAGGCTCTGGGTTTGAACTCATGAGCCATAAGATCATGACCTGAGCCGTAGTCGGATGCTCAACTGACTGAGCCCCAGGCGCCCCTGCCACAGCTCAGTTCTACTTTGGGATGGAATTAGGGGTGGAATTGGGGTGGTTAGTTGGCTCCATGTCTGCCTGGTCTTCCATTTCCTTAGTGAAAGGAAGAGTTTCCCACCAACCCTGGCTTTCTCCCGACACCACAGCTGGCGTGTGCAGTTCAGACCTACCCAAGCAGAGGTGGGACGCTTTGGGTGTGGTTATTTGGTTAATTGGCTGTTTGTTTACTTGTTTGTTGACCTGCCCGGCCCCTTTTAAGTACTAGTGGTACTGCCTTGTGTGAACAGAGCTACCAGCTTTGTTTCCTGCCCGAAAATGATAATACCTGTGGTTGCCAGGGAGGGAATAAGATTCTAGTTTTTATCATCTCCTATGGTTGGAGGGGTGGGGGGTGGGGGCAGGAACAAAGTAGATGCCTTACTTCCTTTCTTTCCCTCCTGTCATCTTTGCCATTCGTAGGAACGTGAGTTATGAAAACATGCACCACTGTCACAAGCTGTTGGTGCATTATTTAGAAGTGTCATCACTGCTGACCCCACACACTTGTAGGATCGTGCTGACCAATAGTAAACCACAGTTCAAGAATTAACTCTGTCCTAGGGCACCCAGGGGGCTCAGTTGGTTGAGTGTCTGACTTTTGATTTTGGCTCAGGTCATGATCTCATGGTTCATGGGATTGAGCCGCACATTGGCTTCTGTGCTGACAACATGGAGCCTGCTTGAGATTTCCTCTCTCTCTCTCTTTCTCTTTCTCTCTCTCTCAAAATAAATAAATAAAACATTAAAAAATTTTAACACTGTCCTTTTTTCCAAAAAAGACATACAACGGACACATGAAAAGATGCTCAAAATCAAACATCAGAGAAATGCAAATCAAAACTGCAATGATATATCACCTCATACCTGTTAGAAGGATTAAATTTTTAAAAAATTAAAAAAAAAAAGAAGAGCAAGTGTTGGCCAGAATGTGGAGAAGGGCCCCTGTGCACTGTTGCCGGGAATGTAAATTGGTAGGTCACTGTGGAAAACAGTGTGGAGGTTCCTCAAAAATTTAAAAATACAAAGGCCATATTATCCAATAAGTCCACTACTGAATGTTTATCCAAAGAAAACGAAAACATGAATTTGAAAGATACATGCACCCCTACATTTACTGCAGCACTATTTACGGTAGCCAAGGTATGTGAGGAACCTAAGTGTCCATCAGTAGACGTGTGGATAACGAACATGACGTGTGCATACACAGTAGAACGTTCTGCAGCCGTAACAAAGGACGAACGAAATCCTGCCATTTGAGACAACGTGGATGGACCTAAAAGGTATTATGCTCATGAAGTAAGTCATACTGAGAAAGGCAGATGCCATATGATTTCACTCATAAGTGAAATCTAAAATCAAAACAAACGAAACAACACAAAAAGCAAAATAGCAGATGTATAAACACAGAGAAATAAACTGATGGTTGCCAGAAGGGCAGGGGCCTAGGAGATTGGGCAAAATGAGTTCAGAGGATACAAGATGAGTGAAGAGGGTACCGGGCTCTCGTTACGGATGAGTAAGTCACGGGAATGAAAGGCAGAGCCTAAGGAAGATAGGCAGTAGCATCGCAATGTATGGGGCCGGGAGGGGGCCACGCCTCTGGTGAGCGTTGCATTGTGTACAAACTTGTTGAATTGCTGTGAAACTAATGGAACATTGAGTGACAACTAAACTAAGAAAAGAAATTCCTTTTTTTTTTTAATGTTTATCTTTGAAAGAGAGACACACAGAGTGTGAGGGGGGAGGTTCAGAGACAGAGGGGGACACAGAATCTAAAGGAGGCTCCAGGCTCTGAGCCATCAGCACAGAGCCCAACGCAAGGCTCGAACCTGAGTCAGAGTCGGACGCTTAACTCACTGAGCCACCCAGGTCCCCAAGAAATTAAATTTTCAAAAAGTCAGCATCCATCTAAAAGTATTGAAATGTCTGTGTATTAACTCACCACGGCGAGAGTTGGCAGTAGATGGACGTCACATCCTCAGCGTTAACTATTTAGAGACTTGATTATAGGTTTCGCCATTTGTTCTCAAATCCACAAGAAGATTCTCAGTGGGGCGCCTGGGTGGCTCAGTCGGTTGAGCCTCCGGCTTCGGCTGAGGTCATGATCTTGCAGTTTGTGGGTTTGAGCCCCACGTCAGGCTCTGTGCTGACAGCTCGGAGCCTGGAGCCTGTCCTGCTCACACTGTCTCTCTCTCAAAATAAATAAAACATTAAAAAAATTTAATAGAAGATTCTCAGTGACAGCTGGGCGCTGGGGGGACTCTTGTGACAGCAGACCGACAAGGGAGCTCACTCGTGGACAGAGTCTGGCACCGCCTGGGGCTTCCTTTTCCTTCTCACGTGCCAGCTGCTGTTTGAGAGCACTGCCCACAAACAGTGTCAAAATTGAGCCGTGTATGTAGAGACCGAAGTCACTCAATTTAGTTTTTCCACCTCTCTGGGGCCAGTAAAGGAAATGAACCTAGAACGAAGGACTTTTCAGCTTATTTCTGACGTTCACTTAAATTCTCAGTGCTGTGTATGTGTATCCAAATGCTGTGCAGTGGTATCAGTTTCAAGAATGGGGAAAGAATAGATTGACTTTATTTTTGGAGTAGGTCATTCTGAAAGTCTGCTCCAAAAAGAGATTCATTTATTTGTTTGTTTATTATTTTAAAGAACTTCTGCGTTTTTTTGGTGTATTTGTTTTTGAGAGAGAGAGAGAGCACAGGGAGGAGCAGAGAGAGAGGGAGACACAGAATTTGAAGCAGACTCCAGGCTTTGCGCTGTCAGCACAGAGCCCGACGTAGGCCTTCAACCCATGAACTGCGAGATCTTGACCTGAGCTGAAATTGGACGCTTAACTGACTGAGCCACCTGGGCACCCTTCCAAAAATATATTTAAGTGGCCCATCTGATCATTCACTACTACAGTAGTGACCCCAGTTAATCACATTTTCAGAAACAGCTATCTTTTTTTTTTAATGTTTATTTTTGAGAAAGAGCATGAGTGGGGGAGGGCCAGAGAGAGAGGGAGACACAGAATCCGAAGCAGCTCCAGGCTCTGAGCTGTCAGCACAGAGCCTGACGCGGGGCTCGAACCCATGAACTGTGAGATCATGACCTGAGCCCAAGTCAGATGCTCAACTGACTGAACCCCCCAGGCGTGCCAACAGTTGTCTTTAAGTGGAGAACATGGATTCTTGGTCAAGTGTCTCTAATATGCTTGTTCATTCAGTAAGTGAACAGCGGTGCCCTGGGCACAGAGAGCCCGCCAGAGGAGCCAGACAAGAAGTCTGGATGTGGTTGCTGCTACAGTATGGGTGAGGGACACCCCCCCCCAACTGTGCGGCTCTGAAGGTGGAGGAGGATGGGGAGGCTCTGATGTGAGCCCGGTTGGGGGGTGGGTAGGGCAGGGATAATGTGAGGGGCACAGAAAACAGAAGTGCTGTGTGGTCCGGAGACCAGGCCAGGCTGGCACACAAGACTGAAGAGCGAAAGGCCACCATCACAACAAGATGGTGAGCGGTGGGTGACGAGACTCGGGGAGCGGGCAGGCCCTGTTGTTCCCGGTCGGCTCTCACACTGCTCTCCGGGAGGACTGCCCTTCCCCTGCAGCATCTCCCTGAGCTGTGAGTGCCGATTGAGGAGCTGACTGGGTGGCGGTCCCAGTGTAATCTTCCAGCAGGGTGTAGTCCGGGCGAGAGTTGAGGTTTTATTTTAAGGGTTGTGTGGTTAGATGTAGAGGGGCTTTAAGGAGGAGAGGATGAGGTCTTACTTTGGAGGGCGCTGCAGTTGTGGGGACGGGGAATGAGGTGGCCCTGGACTGGGGTGTGTCGGTGAGTCGGGTGCGGGGTCTGGATTAGAGATGGTAGCCGTAGGACTGACTTGTCGGCGAGAAAACGGAGAGACCGAGGAGAGTGTAGGTTCCTGTCTTCATGATCCCAGTAAACGGTGCTCATCACTTACTGCCAGGATTAAACTGGGGATAGTTTTAAAAGATTCTGAACAGCACAGAACCTGTTATCAAAGCTTCCAGCTTAGTCGTGCAAAGTTGTGTCCTTGGTTATAGGACAGAAGCCGTTTTCATTGCACTGCTGGTAGCAGTCCTGTGAACAGTGCGCCCCTTGACGGAGGTGACGTAGCTGTGTGTCCGCAGGACGGGAGGGACTGGGTGCTGGCTGACGTGGGTAGCCCCCCACGGCAGTGTCCTGGGCCCCAGGCCGTGGCCAGTGGCCAGAATTAGAGAAGAAAGCAGTCTGCCGCTCCCTGAATGTGGGAACTGAGGACGAGGGAGGAGGAGGAGATATTAGCTTGTTTGAGCCGGGCTGCTTCGGGCAAGGGGGGGACATAGCCTTCTGTTTTTGTGTTGAGTTTGGAATAACATTGCTGAGTAAACATCTCAATTATGCTGTCCCGGTGCTTGGAAATTCCACAAGTGCCTCGCAGATCTGTGCGTATGTGTGTCTATATTTGCACGTGTTTCTTGTCTCTGCTTTTCTCGACCCCCTCTTCTCTGGCAGATACATTTGTATTCATCCTTCAGGGCCTGGTTCCAATATCCCTTCTTTTGGAACATTTTCTCAGCTCTACCAAATAATTACTCCGTCCTCCAGGCTCCCGTAGTGTGTGTGGCCTGTGCCTTCAGCATGGCCTGTCTTTCATTCCATGGGGAGAAATAGAACAGACAGGCGGACTGGGTGCTTTCAGAGGCCTCGTGTTTATCTCCAGGGCCAGAGGCACTAAGTCCATTACTGGAAACCTCGTCCACGGGAGGGTTGAGTTGACTGCCGTCTGTAAGCACTGACGATGCGTGAAGATCAGAGTTCGGGATGCTGGACACGCCGCTTCCAGACACGGTTCCGCTTTTTGCTGTAACGTTTCACTGGGTCGCTGGCTGTGCACTGGACGTGGCGGAGAGGGGCAGAGTGGACTGCCCTGCAGCGGAGGGTGCCCCAGGAGAGTCTTTAATTCGCCCTGTTTGAGATGCGCAATCAACCCAACAGGCCCTTCCTGGTGCCAAGAAGCCCGGGAGAAGAAGGGACCAGATTTCTTTATTCCGAAGGAGCAGCTCCAGTGAGAAAGCTTTTGTTGCGACAGGGCCAAAGAATTAATGGAGAAGCATTCATTCCCTTGACAACATTTTGGAAGGCACTTTCAGCTTCAAGTTGTTTCGAGAAGTTTGTAACAGTGCATTGTAAATTTCGGAGGCGCCAGGAGCCAGAAGGCAGCTCGAAGCTGCTGGAGGCAAGTGCAGCCCCGCCTGGTTTAAGGGAGGCAGTGTTTGCACGTTCGTTTTTCCTACCACCACTGTCTCCTTTTTAAAAAGGGGGGGAATCTAACTATTTCCTTCCCTTCCCTTAATGCTTGGTTTGAACTGCCTTAAAAGGATGAATACAAAGACCATAATAAATACGTATCGATTCTTACTTTTCCTTTGAACTTTTTCAGGAGTTCCATTTTCTCTGCCTTTGAACAGGCATAAAGCCTCCCTCTAACTCTGTGCGTTGGGGAAGAGAACGGAAAGTGAGTAGAGACGCGGAAGGGAAGTGTGCCGTTTGTATCCCGCAGCAGACAGGGAGCAGGGGAGCCCGTTTTCGATCTGAGCGCTCTGTGCGAAGCGCCCCCAGATGGCAGGGCTGGCGCTGGACGTGACCGTGCTGCGTGGGGTCCTCTGGGCACCGAAGGCGCCTCTCTCGGAGCCTCTGAGAGTGCATTCTGGGTAGAGAATCTGGAACCGTCTGACAGGTCGTGGCATGAATGTCTTTGTTTTATGTGCCTTTCCAAAAGGTCAGGGCGTGACCGGGACTTCGGCTTGCTTCATTCTAGAGGAATTTTTTGCTTCACAAGTTGCTGCATCATGATCCTGCCTTTGAACTCGTCTTAAAATTTTAACGTGCATTTTCAAACCTTGTCTTCTAAGAGATAACTTTTATTGACTGCTTTACTTGCAAAATGACAAGAACCAGATTTAAATTTTAAGAATTTTTTCTTATCACACAAAAAAAATCACAGAAAATCCCAGGAGAGTTACTTGTGTGACCCTGAATTCTGGCTGTGAGCAGGGGAGTTCATGGTTGTTGTGATCCAAGTGGACCTGTCACTTTCGGTTCCTCTCTCCTTTCAGGTCGGTTTATAGCCCTCATGTCTGACAGCTCAGTGTAACGCCCGTACCGGCGCTTTAAATAGCTGGCTGTTACTACATCGTATGGCTGCATGATGCATTGGCTTCCTCATTCCCCTTTGACATTTTAATTTCCAGTTCTTTTTTCTTCTGAATAGTGACTCTGTAATCAAATCAGAAAAAAAAAAAACAACAACCTTCGGGGTTCTTTTTTCTTTGTATTTTTTTGTAGGTGCGTGTAAACCCACTGTGGGGCTCTGACCCTAGTACATCTGTTTCTGAACGTAGACACTGCTCAGGACGCCTGGAATACCATGGAAAGACCCTGGCGGCGCATCTGATGGACCTCTTCCCCCTCCGGTCCATCACGATGGCCTTGTCACTTTTACAAGTGTTTTCTCAAAGTTACTGCTCTTTTGAGTATCTGTTAGACTGGGGTTTTACGTGCTGGATGCTTGCTTCTGTAGAAAATATTTAGGGGGGCCTGGGTGGCGCGGTTGGTTAAGCATGCGACTCTCGGTTCTGGCTCGGATCACCGTCTTGCGGCGTCGTGAGTCTGAGCCCCCGTCGGACTCCGCCCTGACCATGGTGGAGCTGCTTGCGATTCTCTCTCCCTCCCTCTCTGGCCCTCCCCCAGTCACACCATCTCTGTTTCTCCCAAAATATATACATAAACTTAGTTAAAAAAATTTTTTTTTAATATTTAGAGCAGGGCTTGGTAGAGTTTTTCTGTAAAGAGTCAGAAATATTTTAGGGGGCACCTGGGTGGCTCAGTTGGTTGAGTGGCTGACTTGGCTCAGATCATGATCTCACGGTCCATGAGTTTGAGCCCTGCATCGGGCTCTCTGCTATCCTCACAGAGCCTGCTTCGGGTCCTCTGTCTCCCTCTCTCTCTGCCCCTTCCCTGCTCATGCTCTCTCAGAAATGAAACAGAACATTGAAAAAAAATATTTTAGGCTTTTCAGGCCAAGGTGGCCTCTGTCACATGTTCTTTGTTTCTGTTTTAAGAGCCTCTGAAAAATATAAAAGCCACTTGTAACTCAAAGGACGTACAGAAATAGGCTGTAGGATGCAGTTTTTGTTGACGTTGATCCTGGAGTATTAACATTTTTAAACCTCGGACCTGGAAACCCTAACTCTGAAGAGCGTGTGGAAAGCTGTTTACATCAGGCGGTGATGATTTGTAGGCCCGCCTCGTGTGGAGCAGAAATCAGAAATCACGGTCGACCGCTTCTCCCGGGCCCGCCCTCCCGTCCTCTCTTCCTTCTCGGGTGTTGTTGTGTTGCTTGTCTGCTCCTTCCGTAGTTCTTATTTTGTCCCTTCTCTTCTGGCTCCTTTTCCTCAGCACAGAGACGTGCTTGCGTCGCCTCCGTGGCCTGACTCTCGAGAGACGTGCAAATGTCCAGTGGCTGCATCTCTGCGTCCTCTGCTACCACGGCCTGATCCTTCAAACAAGAGTCTGTTTATCTTGTCCATGGCCTTCCCTCCTTTCTTCCTTCCCTCTGCTCCTGTCTTATCACTCCATTACAACTGTTCTCTTAAAATTGCTACAGGGCACCTGGTGGCTCAGTGGGTTAAGCTTCCAGCTTTGGCTCAGGTCATGATCTCACAGTTTGTGGGTTCTGGCCCCACATCAGGATTTGTGCCGATGGCTCAGAGCCTGGGGCCTGCTTCGGATTCTGTGTCTCCCTCTCTCTGCCCCTCCCCCACTCGTTTCTCTTTCTCTCTCTCTCTCTCTCTCTCTCTCTCTCTCTCTCTCTCAAAAATAAACGTAATTTTTTTTAATTGCTAAAATAGAATTGCCAAAATAGCGAAAACCTTGAAAAGTTTGCCTGACTTGGCCTGCCTGCTGTGTGACTCTTGGTCATTCTCTGGACACCCAGTCCCTCCAGGCTTCTGGGATGCCTCTTGTCCGTTTCACGACAGTCAGCTTTGCTGGCTGCCTTCTCCGTCTGTCCCTGTGCGGGAGCAGGCGATGTGGCCCACGTCTCTGTCTGCCCGTCCGCACTCCCACACCGTCATCTACTCCAGAGATGCCGCCTCTCCCCTGAGCGCCAGGCCAGCTCCCCCCCCCCCAGGTGGGTGGCCCTCCCTTCACCGGGTGAACCTGGGGGTCCTCGGGATGCACCTCCCTCTCCCTCCGCCCCTGAGTGATGCCGCGGCCCATCGTTTTGACTCTCAGAGCCCTGCAGCCGCGTCCTCTCCTCCATCACTGCTGCTCACCGCCGGCTGTTAGTAGTTCCGAATGGTGACAGAACTGGTCTGCTGGGCTCTGTGCTCCGTCCCCATCAGTCTTCCACACTACTGTCTACACAGCGATGCTTCTAGAATGTACGTCATTTCATAGGGCTTAAAACCAATGTCTTCTGAGATGTGGGTGGTTCAGGTACTGGAGCAGGAGCAGGAAAAATACACTCGGAGCCTGGAGTATTTGTGCCAGAAAGTAAGGAGGTGCTCTAAGGACGGTAGAGACGAAGTCTCCGTGGCCAAGGCTGTGGCAGTTTGAGCAAGGAAATGAGTATCAGTAACACTGGGATAAAAGCTGTAGAATCGAAGAAACATCCCTGTGTGTAGGCATGAGTGAATAAATGAGTGGATGAGTAAATAAATGGAGAGAAGAAACAGCTCTTTCTTACCAAAGAATTTACATTAATAAATGTATGCAGAATAAGAGAATAGAAAGTCACGGGGCACCTGGGGGGCTCAGTCAGTTAAGCGTCCAACTTCAGCTCAGGTCATCTCACAGTGAGTTCAAGTCCCACATCAGGCTCTGTGCCGACAGCTCAGAGCCTGGACTGGAGCCTTTGGATTCTGTGTCCCCGTCTCTCTGCCCCTCCCCTGCTTGTGTGCTTGCGCACGCTCTCTCTCTCTCAAAAGTAAATAAACGCTAAAAAATTTTTTTTAATGGAAAATCATCATTTGAATACCGTACTAATAATTGTTACAGGCAAGATCCACCAGTGGGTACTAAAATTAGTGGGCAGGAGTTTGAGGAGAAAAAAGGATATTTGTATAGTCTCACTTATGTCCTCTGTTAGATGTACTAATAACAAAGGATAAACAGTGACTTTAACTTCGTAGGGAGAAACCCAGACACTGTCTTAGCCGAGTGGCCAGGGTTCACGTCCTACACATCAGCATCATGACGCAGTGTGCAGTGTGGCATCACGTCTGTAGATTCCTGCCCAAAATACACAGCCTCCCTCTAATTATAAGAAATTAAACCCAAGTTGAGGGACATTGTACAAAATAACTACAAGTACTCACCGAAGAGCCAGGGTCTTGAACGATGGACTGGCCCAGTTTAGAGACACAATCATAAAGTGAGGATGGGAACCCTGGACCACAGCCCGGGACAGAGAGAGGGCATTAGAGGGAAACTGGGGAGATCCGAACGCAGTCCACAGTTTGCGTAACAGTATCGCGCCAGTCTTTCGTTCTTAGTGTTGACAGCGGTCGTAAGATTATTTAAGCTGTTACTGTTGACAGAAGCTAGATGAAGGCCATACAGGAACTCTACGAATAAACATTTTTTTTGTAAGTCTAAAATTATTTTAAAATGAAAAGATTGGGGGCACCTGGGTGGCTCGGTAGGTTGAGTGTCTGACTCCTGTTTTCGGCTCAGGTCACAATCCCAGGGTTATGAGATCAAGCCCCACGTCGGGCTCTGCACTGAGTGTGGAGCCTGCTTGGGATTCTCTCTCTTTCTCTGCCCCTCCCCAGCCTCAAAAGAAATAAACATTACAAATACAGATCTAAAAGTTTTTTTAATAAAAAAATTACAAAATTAAAAACAACAACTCATGTGCAGCTCCGTTTCCCTCGGGGTGAGGCCCGCACGTGTGTGTGTGTGTGTGTGTGCGTGTGCACGTGTGTGTGCATGCTCCCGTGTGCGCAGGCCCTCCGGGAGCCGGCTGGGCTCCGTGCCTGCGGTGCTTCTGCTCCGCGCTCCGGCCTCGCAGAGCTACCTGCCCTGTCGTCCGCTGACTGGACAGTGCGTACGTCACTGCCTTTACCGTCCCCCCTTCTCAGGGGAAAGCACTCAGCTGCGGCCCGGGGCAGGTGACACCTCCGTGAAGCCTCTTCTGACCCCTCCCTCTCCCCAGAGAGCTGACTTTCTGCCTCCCTTGTACTCAGCACAGCGCCTGCTCCGCAGCACTTGCAGTGTAGTACTACAGTGTCCCCTTGGTCTCCTCCTGTGTCACTCCTGTGACAGTTCCTCAGTCTCCCCTTAGCTCTCTTGGCCTTGGCACTTGGGGTGGGTATCTTCTGTTATTGGTAGACTGTCCCTCCCCTTGGGTTTGTTTGATTTCTTACAGTTAGACTGAGGCTATTGCATTTGTGACAGGAATACCACAGGTGTCTACAGTGTCCTCCGTGCGTCCAGGAGGGCCCCGTAGTGTTGGTTTGTCCTCACAGGGCTAATGATGGTTGGATCACGTGGTTAGAGATGGCATTCACTGTTTCTGTGTAGTTAATAAGCCAACTACGGGGCGATACTTTGAGACATGGAAGTATTCCACGTCTCATCAACTTTCGCTCACTCACTTTCCTGTCCACTTGTGCTTTGTAGCTTAGTCACTCCATCTGTTATTTATTAGTTAGACTCCTGACTCTCCGGCTTACGCAGCTGCATAAATAGCACCACATCCTAAGATGGGGTCAACCTGGGGAAGAGCAGGCGTCCAGCAGGCTGGGAGAGAGGTGTATTGTGGGATATAATGCTAGAGGCTTCAGACTCCTAGAACTAAATGACTGTAACATTTCATTTTACTGACCTGAAGCCCATGGTTAGAGGTAATGGTTTGTCAGTTCCTCGAGATCAGGGCCCGCCAGCTGGTTGAATCCATACCTAGGGATTGTTCTGTGCCTGGAACAGCAGAGGGCTCAGCAACCACGCTGGCCTCGCAGTTTTTATTGGGTTGGTCACACTGCACGTCTCTCCCGCCAGGGGTCGCCGTGCTTGTGCAGGTGTGAGTGATGTCACTTGTAGCTGTGCGTGTCCACAGTCCCTGTGGTGGCCCCACCCCTCCTGCTGAAGGTGGCTCCCACTTTGTGTGTTCTCTTTTCCAAAAACATTATCTTCCTTCAGATACATTTTCCTTTTTTCAGGTCACATGACCAAAGGCATACCCTTTCTGTTCTCGTATCTCTTCCAGATAGTGATGTAATTGGTTAGTCAGAGCAGATCTCAATAGGAACACTGCACTTCATCTGCAGAGTGGATGATGTGCTGTCGGAAGAATGGGAGACGTTTTTGTGACTCCTTGTGTGCCACCCGGTCGGCGGTAGGGGGCAGGGAGGTGGCTTGGATAGCGCTGTGGCCGGGACCTCTCTGGACTTGTTCCTGCATCTTCTAGGGTGAAGGGCTGTTTCAGCGTCAGTGCTGTGGGGCTGATTGGCGGGTGACACCTGAACAGTAAACCCTTGGTTTTCTGGAAACCTTTCCCAGTCTCTGCATTCGTCCTTGCAGGTCCCTTGCGGGGGTGAGCAGAGTGAGGGGGGCCAGGGGCCATATGGTCGAGTCTGTTTACAGACCACAGACCTCCCACACAGGCGACCTCAGAGTCCAGCGTGCACGCGGCCCGAGCCCACGGGCAGGTGAGGGCACCGTGGGCATTCGGGTAGCCTTGCCATAGTGGAACACCGGCTTCCTGAATCGCTGACTACAGCACACGGTCTATAGGGTGCTCCCCTCAGTGTGGACGAACCAGCCGGATGCCGTGCAGAACAGCTCACAACTGTTCGGCTGGTCAGTAATGCCGTTTCTACACAGGCTGCCCGTGTGCTGCTGTATCAGGTGCCTGTTCAGTACCAGGCACTTGATGAGGTAAGGGAGTAGAGCGGGAGACAAGACGGAGTCCCTGTTGTCATGGATCTAGACGTGAGACCCATGCGGTTCATGAGACGACGCTGAATTCTCTGCAGAAATAAACCAGGGAAAGGAGGAGTGGTGTCATTTCGAGAGTGCGGTGCCTGCTCTTTGGAGCAGAGACCTGAAGTGAGTGAGGTTCTAAACCACGTGCCTGGGGAGTTGGGGGGCGGAGGGAACACTCCAGGCGGGAGGGACGTGTCACAGTCCGCTGAGGGACTTTTTAAATGTATAGTCTTGGATCTGACTCAGTTGCTCTGGGATGGGACCCAGGGATCTGTTTTTCTAGAAGAGCTTGCCAGAAGATTCTGGGAAGCCAGGTTCAGGAGCTGCTCTTATAACCCATTCATATTATGAGTCACTGCAGGATCTGTGTGCGGAAGGAGGTTTTGGTGGTAGGCAAGTGCCCGGGGTGCCCTGTCTAGGTAAGGAGAGCTGGAGGCCAAGAGAAGGGAGTGGAGGGAGGTTAGAGGAAGTAATGAAGGAGGAGAGACAGTGCGGAGCCTCCGTCAGCCGGTGCCCCGCTGCTGTCCTGCTAGCCTGAGGGAGGAGTGTGGCCCCACCGCCTTCTGGTCTGCTCCCTCGCTGTGCGGGCTTGGGCTGGGGGCACTCCCTGGCCGCGGCCTGTGGCATCGCCTGCCGGAACCGGCCCAACTCAGGCCCTGGAGGGAGAGTGTGGAGGTGACCAGCTCGTTAGCCCGTGCCAGTGCCGGTGCTGTGGGCGGGGGCTCACCCAGAGGCCCTGGGCACCTGCTTCTTCTCCCACCGGGGCACTGGGGGCTTCCATGGGCTTCCCACCGGGACCCCTGCTGCTGTCTCAGGTACCATGTAAATGCTTTTCTCTCACGGAGATGGCATTCTTGGGTGGCAGGGTGGTAAGGACAGGCTCCAGTCCCCGCCCTCCCCCCCCCCCCGTAGGAAAGCAGGATGCCATCTGTTGATGGAAATCTGACCTGAAAACTTGCATTTCATTAAGTCGAAATGGGACTTAAACAATACATTATTAAAATAGACTTTACTTTTCTGAGCAGTAAGGTTCCTCGCAAAATTGGAAGAAAGGTACAGGGATGTCCCGTGCGCTCCCGCTTCCCCACGCGTGCACAGCTTCTCCCGTTATCGATGCTCCCACCAGAGTGGTACGTTTGTTACAGTCGATGGATCTACCCTGACCTCTCGCTGGCACCCAGACGGTGGCTTATGCTCATGTTCACTTCCGGGGGGGCCACGTCTTGGGGGTTCAGGCAAATGTATGCTGACATTCTGTATAGCAGCGTACAGAATCGTTTTGCTGCCCTGAACATCCATTTTTGAGGTGGCTTTAGGCACTCAGGAAGATGAAAAAGGAGGGGGGAGCATCTGTAAACAGATGCCCCCCAGGAACATAAATTAGCCTGGCACAAGAGGGCAAGTGAAATGGGGAGCCTAAGCCCCTCCACACATATCTCGAAGCGCCTGCTGCCGTTAGCTGCACAATTTAACGTGACATGAATCATTTAAAACCACGTGAGTAATGCCCGTGAGTCACCCCAGGATTTCTGTAAATCTTGCCTTAAACATTACATTCTCTTGCGTTCTATTTGAGTACGTTTCTTTGCTTTTAGACTTATCCTCTATCCCTGTTACATCAGATCCCATTCCAATGATGTCTGAAGTGGCTCTTGGAAGAGGAGGACCAGGCCTGGTCACCTGGGCATTAGACACCCTGAACTTTCTGAGCAGTTGGCGGCCAGTGAGAACAGAGCTATTACACCAGCTTCTTAGCCAGTAGCCAACAACTTTTTCCTTACAAAGTTTCTCTTCAGTGTTGTCAAGGGAAAAAGAAAGAAAGAAAAATTGATTTTGTTTCACACCTGTTCACTTCAATAGGATGGAAAATAAATGCTCGCCCAGAGGAAAAATACACTTGCGCGGCACAGCGCGCAGAAGGCCCGTCGTAAGCCGCAGCTGGCTGGCCGGGCTGTGGGGCTCCGCGGGGCGCCCCACAGCTGCGTGTCTGCGCTGACTCCATGGCCTGTTGCAGCAGTTTTGTCCAGAAACGTTTGGGGCAGGAGAGCCCCCAGGTCGCCTTATCTAACCTCCGCTTTTTACAAACGAGAAAACAGGGGCAGAGAGGGGAAATGTCTTGCCCTAGAAATAAAACTGGGGGAGAATGTGACAGGCATGGGTATTTATATCTGAACACCCGAGGCCCAGTTATTTCTAGTTGTTTCAGAGTGTGACGAAATTCTCCAAAGTGATGTGTTAAGGCTATTGCATTTTCCAGGAGAGAGCTTGTAAATTGACATCACGTCAGAATAAAACCAAGGCTATTGTGACTTCCAGTAAGTTTACATCTGACCCACAGCTTCCTAGGGCGAAGATGAGGAACATAGAAAAGAACAGTTGATTTACCTCCTGTTGTTGTTGTTTTATGAGCTTTCAAAACAGAACTCAGTTACGAACACTTTGGGTTAGCTTTTTTTTTTTTTTAAGTCCTTAACGCATTCAGTCCAGTTCACTGACTTACCAGTTGTCTGTGGCAGAGGAAAGAGAAGTGGTGTGTGCAAGACAAGAAAATTCTAGATCAAAAGGGGAAAGCTAGGGAGAAAATGTGTTGGTTTGGAGAGTGAGAAGGATAGTTAATTGGTGGGTTTTGTACAAATTAAGGTATTTACTGAAGGAAATAGATATAAGACAGAATGGAACAAAAACCAAAGCGATTAAGAGACTTAGCTGGGGAGTCAGAAAAAAATGAAGACAAAAAAGAGGGAGTGGGACACCTGGGTGGCTCAGTCGGTTAAGTGTCTGACTCTTGGTTTCAGTTCCAGTCATGATCTCACGGTTTTGTGGGTTTGAGCCCCGCATCCGGCTCCGTGCTGACAGCGGAGCCTGCTTGGGATTCTCTCTCCCCCATCCCCTCTCCCTCTCTCTGTCCCTTCTCCACTTATGCTGTCTCTGTCTCTCTCAAAATAAATAAACGTAAAAAAAAAAAAAAAGAGAGAGAGAGAGGGAGAATAAGACGTTTGAGGTTACTGAGTTGGAAAGGGATGGCAGCTCTCCAAAAAAAGAGAAGAAAGAACAGAATGACGGTAGGCTCTGAGGCAAGACTATTTCAAAATAGATTTGAGTGGCTCTCCCCAGCTAGGACTGGAGGAGACTCGAGACCAGCTTTCATTGTGTTCCTGACAGACCGGTGGCCTCCCGGTCCACTGGGACCTCACCTGCAGGCCGGTGATGGTCCGTGACTGTTCCCCGCCGTGACACAGGTGCACGCGTGGAGGGCCGGAATTTAGAAACTTGTCACATTTGACAGAGTAATTGTATGTCTGTTGAATCTGATGATAAGATAATTGGGGCCTGCATTTTTTTATGTGTCTTTTTTATTCCATTTTTTAAAAATAATTCATGTTTTAATTGAGGTATAATTGACATTATATTAGCTTTTGGTGTACAACAGAATGATTTGATACTTGTACACATTGCAAAATGATTGCCACGGTAAGTCTAGTTAACACCTGTCACCGTACATAATTACACATTTTTTTCTTGTGATGAGAACTTTTAGGATCTACTCTTTTAGCAACTTTCAAGTATGCAGTAAATTAACTAGTTGCCATGTGGTTCATTATATCCCCTATACTTTTTTTTTTTTAATGTTTGTTTACTTTTGAAAGAGAGCACAAGCAGGGAAAGGGCAGAGAGAGGGAGATAGGATCTGAAGCAGGCTCTAAGCTGTCAGCACAGAGCCCAACGCGGGGCTCAAACTCACGAACCGCAAGATCATGACCTGAGACGAAGTTGGACACTTAGCCGACTGAGCCGCCCAGGTGCCCCTCCCCATTATATTTCTGTTTTACAAAAATATTCATCCAGGTTGTGCCACACCCACCATGGGGAACTGGGGAGGCATCAATTTGCCGCTCGGAGGGGTCTGGGGACCAGCAGCATCCGCATTGCCTGAGACCTTGTTACAAATGCAGAAACTCAGGCCCCACAAAGAGCTTCTGAATCAAGACCCCTGGATGGCTCTTAGGAACACTGAGGCTTCTAAAGCCGTGTGCTTCAGGCCTGTGAGCGGTGGACAGGTGAAGTCATTCAGAGGCCTTCCTCATGCTGCTTCTGGTCCCGCCTCACCGCACCTGACATCACGCAGGAAGGGGGTCTCCTGTGAGGACCGCTATCAATTCAAACGCGTGCTCTACAAATAATTGTTGAACATCTATTCTTAGCGAACCTCTGGGCTACATTGTAGGGCTACAGTGACAAAGAGGGCCCTGGCCTCAAGGACTTCCAGTTAAACAGAGGGGATGGGAAATGGGGCATGTACTTAAATACCGCAATAAAAACCGAACTTGATGAACCCTAATATAAAGTGCTTGGGAAATTTCTAGCAGGAGAAATTATTCTTACCTGCGTGGAGGTGAGGGTGGGGGTGCAGCCTGTGCAGGACGAGTGCGGCGAAGGACTTTGTGTAGAACTGGCATTTCTTGCAGTCCTTACGAGACAGGAAGGAAGTGAATGTGCACCCATGGCACCAGGAGAGACCAGAGGCAGGATGGGAGGACGGGGGGCAGGTGTAGGGATCAAAACTGAGACCATAATGAAAGTTTTGTCGTTAGCCTTCAGATGTTTAGAGACTTCGATAGTGATTCATTTTCCATGGGCTTTGGAAAGAATCCGATTTGAGAGAAGTCTGAAATGGTCAGCGCTTTAATCTACAGGAATCTTTTCTCTGTCCTCCTAGCCACTTCTCACTGCCACTCTGTGCTCTTTAGAAGGGATCCTTCTTCACTGTGAAACATAAGACAGCATAGTCAACTTTTTTTTTTTAATATCTTATTGTCAAATTGGTTTCCATACAACACCCAGTGCTCTTCCCCACAAGTGCCCTGCTCCATCACCACCACCTCTTTTCCCCCCTCCCCCTTTCCCTTCAACCCTCAGTTCATTTTCAGCATTCAGTAGTCTCTCAGGTTTTACGTCCCTCTCTCTCCCCAACTCTGTTTCCCTCTTCCCCTCCCCCTGGTCCTCCATTAGGTCTCTCCTCTTTTCCTGTTAGACCTATGAGTGCAAACATATGGTATCTGTCCTTCTCTGCCTGGCTTATTTCGCTTAGCATGACACCCTCAAAGTCCATCCTCTTTCCTACAAATGGCCATATTTCATTCTTTCTCATTGCCATGTAGTACTCCATTGTGTATATATATACCACATCTTCTTGATCCACTCATCAGGTGATGGACATTTAGGCTTTTTCCACGTTTTGGCTATTGTAGTCAACTTTTTTTTAATGTGTATTTTTTGAGAGAGAGCGCGAGCTGGGGTGGGCAGAGAAAGAGGGGGACAGAGGACCCAAAGTGGGCTCTGCACGGACAGCAGCGCACCTGCTGTGGGGCTCGAACTCACAAACCACGAGATCCTGACCTGAGCCAGAGACCGGCGCTCAACCGACTGACCCACCCAGGTCCCCCCCACCCAATTTGTTTCTTAAAATATAGTCAACTTAAAAAAAATCAAAACTGAGCAAAACAACAGTCCGGCCACAGTTGAACACTGGAAGGGGGCAGCAAGGATGGTCTCCTGGTAGCCCCATTCCCACCAGCCCAGCCCCTCTCCTCCAGCTCTTGTGTGAACATGGGTTACTTTTTTCTTAAATTTTTAACGTTTTATTTATTTTTGAGAAAGAGGGGGAGGCAGAGGATCAGAAGCAGGCTCCAAGTTGACAGGAAGGAGCCCAATGGTGGGGCTCAAAGTCACTAACCGTGATCATGATTTGAGCCAAAGTCAGGCACTTAGCTGACTGAGCCACCGAGGTGCCCCTGAAATACCTTTTGAGTGAAACAGTTCAGTAGAAACTATGGAGGCAGAAAAGAGCAGACATGAACTATGGGGAGGAAACCAGGCTAAGTACCTTCTTCATGCCTCCAGATACATTATCTGTCCTTCAGTTTCATCTTGGCGGGGTCTTCGGGGTCTGTCAAGACATCTTCCGCTCTCTGCAGCTGCCCCCATTCCCAGCTTCGCTTCGCTCCCTTCCAGTGTTGGGTCGTGTTTCTCATCTGAAACCTTCCTCCTCCTTGATGCACTCATTTGTATGTTGGGTCATGTTTTCCAGCAGCGCACTGAGAAAGGTCACGTGGGAGATGATTTGTTTTGAGACCATGTATAGCTGGAAATACCTATCCTATCCTGACATTTGGCTGGTTATAAAAATGTAGGTTGGAAATCATTTTCCTTCAGAATTTTGAAGTCATGTTCTCTTGGGGTGGACGTATATATCCTTATCTTTGGGCCTTTCCTTTCGGGGCTAATCAAGCCCTCCAGTTTTTTGTTTTTGTTTTTGTTTTTTTTTTTTTTTTGGTCTGGAGAATATAGGTCTGGCTTTCAACATTTTAAGAGCAGAATTAGAGGGGAAGAAAAGATTGATGGTCTCAGCATTCAGTATGTAAACAGCACTTTGCTCTCTCTTTTTGGTGCACCCTCAAATGTGCCTGATACCCACTCCCCACCCCCCACCCCCTGTCCAGATGCAGCCTCAGTCGTACACTCTTGAAGGTGTAAATCACGTCTCTTCCGCTCGTGCCAGGGAGGGCCTTGCAGGGAAGTCACATAGATACGTGAAGGCAGGACCTGGGAATTCAGCTCCTTATTCCCACCGTCGTCAACCTGTGTGTATTTTCAGCTCATCTCTCACCCTCCTTTTCACAACTGCCTCTTACGACCATTCCCAGCCTCCAGGGGTGGGGTTGGGCTCCTAAGTCAAATTTAGGTTCACTGCTAAATTACAAACGTCTTTTAGACGTTGGGCAGGGTACCAGCTCTTAAACAAGACCTAAAAGGCGCTCGCTGTGAAAAATTATTCCTCATGTTCTTCATCGCCTTAAACAGAAGTGCGAAGTCTGCCAAAGGATTAATGTCAAGAATATAATACAGAACTCCTACACCCCAATACGAAGACAATAAACTCAATTTAAAAAACCGAACAAGAGATTTGAGCTTAGCGTGTGTTTCACAGAAGAGGAAACACATGTGGCCACAAACAAGAGGAGATGTTCAGCACCTGTGTGACAGGGGCGCTGCAGCCCGCACCCCCCAGGAGAGCCGCCCCGTGGGTCCGGCGATAACATGGAAACCCAGGAAAACCAAACCCAGGAGTTAGGACGGTAGTCACTGCAGCGGGGGAAGCAGGTAGAAGTCAAGGTCCCCGCTTTCGTTTTGGGTGGTAGGTTTGTGCGGTCCTTGTCACATTATTGAAAATAGATAATTAAATATGTGAAAAGAATAAGCCTAATGGGGTTGGGGCTCCCGAGGTGATGCAGGACAGACCGTTGCTCGGGTGGATCCCAATTCTGTGGTTGTCTGCTCTGGTTTGTAAGAAGTCACTCTGAATCCTGGAACAAGTGTTTTGTAGTCGGAAGTTATGAAAATACCTATATATTAACCTAAAGTTAAGAAACTACATTTCCTAGCTGGGGTTCATATGCTGATAAATAATCTACTTTGTAGAGTTTTAGTGCATAAATATTTGTAGCTGTTTCTGTTCTTTCATAGAAATTTTACATTTTTTTCCCTTTCTTAGGACAAAGTTAAACTATAATCCTCCAAAAGATGATGGATCAACCTATAAGATTGAACTTGAAGGGATATCGGTAATGGTTATGAGAGAGATCCTGGATTACATCTTCAGTGGGCAGGTATGATGAGACGCCAGGGAGCAAGACTCAGGAGAGGCCTCCAAGCGCAGGGTGAGGGGCTCCTTCATCCGTTCTGTGACCGGGTGGCACCACCCTCTTCATCTGTCATTGTCCGCGTGAGCGTGTCTCCTGCCGGGAATGGCACCCAACTCTGCGGGTCCAGGGCTCTGCTCTTTAAAGCAGACTGGGTAAACGCTTAGCCGAGTCCCGCTTTCTGTACGTACCATTTCGGGCTCCGCCTTCCATCGTGAGAGAGGAGGAACCTGGGCGCTCCTTGTGCGGCTGTCTTTTTTTTGTTTGTTTTTAAATCTCAATCCCCATCTTACTCTGTACCCACAGTCTGGAAATGGGAGCTTCGCTGGGTGGGGGGAGCTTATTTTGTAGAAATAAAGAGGTTGAGATTTACGCTAATGACCAGCACCTGCGCTGTATTCATGATTCCTGGGTCCAGTTGCCTCCGCGGGACCAGTACCCCCGTTGTGCCCATTCTCGGAGGTTCCTTTACTCTCTGTGTGAAAGCGAGTGAGGAGACTTCTTTCTCTTTTGCCGCCATCCCCATGCCCCCAGTCCCTGGTTGTGTGGCTGGAGGTGTAGCCGGGGGGCGCTCAGGCGGGCACCGGGGCTGGTTTTCGACGGGAGGGAGGTAGCGCATCTTACATGTAGTTATGTGAGCGTGCGTTTTATCTCTACTCTTTGAGGGCTTCTTTCCTACTCTCTCCCTTACTCCTTCTCCTTGTTTGTAAGCGCCAACTCCTCCATGTTTTCTAAGTATCCTGGACACCCTGACTGCCTTCTCTGAATACATTCATTCGGTCAACCTCAGTGATTGTCATTCCTTTTGAAGTTTTGGGGTTAATTTCATGATGTCCTCCCCTTTTCTTTTCTCTGAACACTCTTCTCTGAATACTCTTCTCTTTTCTCTGAGCACTAAGTGGGGTGGGGGGGTGTGGGCATGTGAGGTGTTGTGTGTGATTGTTAAAAATAAATGAAGTTAGATGAATTTTGGGATGGTCCTTAAAATACCGAAGCATCACAAAATCAGGAGCCTCGCAAAACCAGGCTGAGGACCAGCCTCTCATCTCACTTTTAAAATCAGTTCAGCAGCAGCCATAAAAAGTTTTAAGCCAATGAGAGCATATTCCTTTTCCGGCTTGGATTGGAATCTTGAAACCTTATTTATAGGTTGACTTCTGTGTTTTGTTCCCAATTTAAATGAATTACAGTTTAAACCCATAACTGCAGCCTAAGTTATAACAAACTCTTGATTTGTCAGTCCGGTCTTAGCGAGGGGGAATTCAGCGGTGTTTTCGCGTGCCTGCGTCTGACTGGTGGACAGCTGGCTGCTGTTCTGTGGCTGAATCTCCTACGTCACAGAACCGGGAAAGGCTTCCTGACGTGTGGCCTGCTCCACACACTTGTTTGCAGTGTTGTTGCTCAGTTTCTAGGGTGATTGGCAGCCATACGTTCTTTTCCTGCGTCTGCGGCACAAAGCGTGTAAAGTGCTTCTTGTGGTCCTGGAACCCGGAATCCCTCCCTCGCATGTCCGAGGGCGGGAGAAGCACCTGTTCTTTGGGAGAGGAGAGTCTGGGCTGCTGTGATGGTGACAGTGTGTCAGAGGCTGGCTTCCTCGCGTCGCCTGACTGTTGGACGCAGCAGCTGTCAGGTGGAGGGAGGAAGAGGCATCAGAAGGTTACGGAAAAGTGAAGTTCATAATGATAAACAAGAAGTGTTACCGTAGGGATTTACTCCAGAGAGTGCCTTTGAGACCAGAATGCATGTGTCGAGCGAGCGCGATGTTTGGCATTTGGCACGCGGTCCTCGGGCAGCGCGGCCCTTCCCCCCACCCCCAAGGGGCTAGAGTGGCATGTCTGGCACACCATCTGGCAAAAGACAGACAGTGACACATCTGGAGGCAAGATTCGCCACGGTTCCGGGGCTGGTGATTAAAGACACCTCCTCAGTTGACCGCAGAATGCAGACCTTTCCACTCCCAAGCGTTCAGTCCCGTAGGCCTAGAAGTGAGCAGTGTGGATAGCTCGCCCGCGAAGGGGTCACAGTAGTTCATGTCGGTAAAGGAAGGGGAGCGCTGGGAAGTCAGCCACGTGCTGCTCCTGGTGTGCGGGGCTCACTGGTGCCCTCAGACTCCTCTTGCAAAAGAAGCCCTAGGCTGGACCCTGTGACATTGCCAACATTCGATCTTTGACCTTCACAAGTGGAGCCTCCCCTCATGTGGTTCAGCCTGATAGGTTAGCGGTCTGGGTTTCCGATCTGTACGTTCCGATGTAAAAGGTCGATGGTCCTCTTGCAGATCCGGCTGAACGAAGATACAATCCAAGATGTTGTGCAGGCAGCGGACCTGCTCCTGCTGACGGATCTGAAAACCCTGTGCTGCGAGTTCTTGGAAGGCTGCATTGCCGCCGAGAACTGCATCGGGATCCGCGACTTTGCCCTCCATTACTGCCTGCACCACGTCCACTACCTGGCCACGGAGTACCTGGAGACCCACTTCCGGGACGTCAGCAGCACCGAGGAGTTCCTGGAACTCAGTCCGCAGAAGCTGAAAGAAGTGATTTCTCTGGAGAAGTTAAATGTCGGCAACGAGAGATACGTGTTTGAAGCCGTGATCCGATGGATAGCGCACGATACAGAGCTGAGAAAGGTACCTGCGGTGCGGTCTGACTTGCCTCTGTGCTTGACTTGGGTCAGTCGTGTGTTCGTTCACTCCAAAGCGTAGGTGTGTGACCCTCCCCTTCAACTTGGCAGACTTACGAAGTTGTGATCCAAAACATGTCTGTGGGGGGGCACCAGGGTGGCTCAGTCGGTGACGCGTCAGACTTTGCACTTGGGTCGTGATCTCATGGTTCGTGATCTCAGTGTAGAGCCCACTTCGGGTCCTCAGTCTTCCTCTCCCCATCTCCCTCCCCCACTCTCCCTTGCTCTCTTGCCCTCTCTCAAAAATAAGTCAAACTTTTGAAGAAATAAAAGGTGTCTATGGTACATCTTTGCATCAGGATCATTGAAGTGGTTGTTTTCCAGACCTGACCACAAAAGCTCACGGACCTCGTAATACAGCAATGAAACTATCAATACCTGTAAGGAACGTGGTATCTCTTGTACATTGTTTTTAATGGGAAAAGGCGTTTCAGGCTTACGCTGGAGATTATAGAAATTCGGCATCCTTCCGTCCACCATTACTGGGCTAATCCATGGGGGGACTCTGACAGAGGCCGTGGAGTGAGAAGAGGGCACAGGGCTCTGGCAGACGGGTGAGGGGGTGATTGGCACCACTCAGCACCAGGCAGGAGAGCTCCCTGCAGTTGTCCCGGGGCTGCGGTTCCAGATGGGAAGACCTGGGAGCAGTATCTGGGAAGGAAGGGCCTCAGATCCAAACTCTTTCCACACTGGGGGTGTGGGCCAAATCCCAGAGCCGTGACTCCGGTGTTGATAGACGCTAGTTTCAATTACTGCGTTCAAACTGAGAACTGTTAGGTTTTTAAGTAGTTTTCCAAATGTATACTTGCATTGTTCATTGTTCTCGGTAACTGTTGACTGAGGTACTAGTGAATATCCTGTAATTTTGAAAATTCTGTAGGGCTAGTGGGGCACCTGGGTGGCTCAGTCAGTTGAGTGTCTGAATCTTGATTTTGGCTCAGGTCACGATCTCAAGGTTTGTGGGTTCAAGTCCTGCATCAGGCTCTGCTCTGACAGTGCCGAGCCTGCTTGGAATTCTCTCTCTCTCTCTCTCTCTCTCTCTCTCTCTCTCTCTCTCTCTCTCTCTCTGCCCTTCCCTGCTCACATGTGCATGCTCGCTCTCTTGCTCTCAATAAATAAAAAAAATTCTTTTTACTTCCATAGGCCTATTTAGAAATGATGGGCTGCTATACTGCAGGTAGAAGCCCTTGCCCGGTAGCGGTGTAGAAGCACACAGGGCTGTGGGATTGTAGTCGCGCTGTGGGGGTGAGCGCTCACTTTCCCACGTTGCGGGGGCGGATGAGGAGAGGAGATCGGAGCGGTCCCAGTTCGCTGCCGCTTCCTTTCCTCTTCAAGTGACGAGGCTGCCGGGGAAACAAGAGGCATTTCTTCCTCCTTTTACAGACTTCATTCCATAAAAGCTTTTGCCACTTTGGATATGGAAGAGTATACTCTAAAACAACTATTGCGAAACCAAGAAAATCTCTTCATTAAGGAGTTTCACCTCATGTGTGTAGAATGCTGTTGTCTGTTCAAGTTTAATGATCCATCATGAAAAGCATATAATTCATATCATGCGTGTTAGATATTTTTTAACAAAAATAATTGAAGAAATACAGAATACTCGGGATTCTTCTGAACTTTGGCTTTTCTAGATATTCTTGTAATGTTTAAAAAAATACTAATTTTTTTTACCGTTTATTTTTGAGAGAAAGAAAAACACGGGGGAGGGGCAGAGAGGGAGACCCAGAATCTGAAGCAGGCTCCAGGCTCTGAGCCGTCAGCACAGAGCCCGATGCGGGTGTCTGCACGAACCGTGAAATCGTGACCTGAGCTGAAGTCAGACACTTAACCGACTAAGCCCCCCAGGCGCCCCAATCTTGTGATGTTAATGTCGATCCGTTTTCATTATCTGTTTCACCGTATCGAGTCAAGCCATTACTGTGTCTGACGTTTCCATAAATGTGACTGGACTCTCAGCACATCCAGCCACGTGAAATAAATAAGGCCACCACAGCTGAGCTCCAAGGTTTCCTGTGGCTAAGGTGACCCCTTGAGCGTGTAAAGAAAGCCGCCTGAAACTCCTCGGTGCTACATCAAATATAAATCTGAACTGATAGTTTTTTAAGTTAAACTTGTCTTGTTTATCAAGGCCACAGGACATAGAGAGGAAAGGGGCGGTAAACCGTGTTCACGCGGTGCTGGCACTTGTGACTTGCCCACCGATGGTGTGTTCATCACTTCAGGTTTCCGTGAGTCGGAAAAGGGATGTTCTGAAAACCGTGTGTTGCGTCCTTCATTTTTTTCTTTCTCCCCATTCTTCCCACCCTCCCGGGCAGGTCCACATGAAGGACGTGATGTCAGCCCTGTGGGTTTCAGGGTTAGACTCCAGCTACTTACGGGAACAGATGCTGAATGAACCGCTGGTGCGCGAAATCGTCAAGGAGTGCAGCAACATCCCGCTGAGCCAGCCGCAGCAGGGGGAGGCCATGCTGGCCAACTTCAAGCCCCGGGGTTACTCGGAGTGCATTGTGACCGTCGGCGGGGAGGAAAGAGTGTGAGTACTGGGCCGGAATCGTCTCAGCCCTCGTAAGGGGAGAGCCATTTCCATGTAAGCAGGAATTCGTAGTATTTTTTTTTTGGTATCGGAGCATAATAGCAATGGATTTTTAAAAATGTCTTAAACGTTCTTTAGAGCAATGAAAGTAGTCATAGTTATTATAAAGCACATTAACTGCTAATCAATTATTTATTTCCCTAGTTCACGGAAACCAACAGCAGCGATGCGGTGTATGTGCCCTCTTTATGACCCTAATAGGCAGCTTTGGATTGAACTGGCCCCTTTAAGCATGCCAAGAATTAACCACGGAGTTCTCTCAGCAGGTACCATTCTGCGGTCAATTTTACTTAAACACAAGATCAAGTAACATGTAATTTCAGGGTTGTACGGAATGACGCAAAGCCTTCCAGAGATTTAATTTTAATTTTAAGAGATAATTTTATTATCTCTATGATGACATCTTCTGGCTAGTTCTAGCCTTCCAGACTCTGGAAGGAGGAGAGAGTCTTTGGTCATCGTTCATGTTCCCAAATCTTTCATACTTGGCTATTTTAAGAATTTGAGTAGAGGTGCTGTTTCACTTGACGACGTGATGGATAGAAGAGCGTCCCTCAGGGACTCTTCCCGTCAGTGGCCTGCGCGGCCATACCCACAACCCAGAGTTCCCGTTTTTGAGATTCATGCCATTCTGAATTATAGTAACGGTATCAAAAGTAAAGCTGTCGCATAAAAGCAGGCATTTCACGTGAGACTTTAGAAAATATTACTTTCATTAGCAAAGGATTAAAGTTATTTTACAACAGAAAGTATCTTTCACTGACCTTTGCAAGTTTGAAAACCGCACCACGTCATTCAAAGTTCTCACTCGAGGTGATGGGAAAGGTTGTCCTTGCTGCCTTCTGAGCGTGTGCTGCCTCTCTCTCTACCTGGGTCTTCTGCTTGGGTTCACCCACAGGTACCGTTCCACTAAATTCTAATGACTGCCAACCATCTTCCTGGAATCCTCCTTATTTTACAGTCTCTGCTTGCCTACTAACATGGCTGTAAAGATTTTTGAAAGCTACCCCAGATTAGAGAGATGGCTAAAGCTAAACTATAGTACAGAGGGGAGTCATTCTGTGGGTTCCAAGGTTATTGAAGTTAATTGTTAGTAATAAGCAGCAGGAGGCTGTGATGTAGCCAACAGGATGTGGGTGTGGTTTCCCCGTTCTACCTTCTTACAATTAGCTTCCTCACATTTTCTTCTCATAGTACGTACATATATCCATGATTTCCACACACGCATACCTACTGCAGTGGTTCCAATGTCACACACATTTCCCAAGGTTTCCTGGAGGGGCTGGTGCTCCAGAAACGTTGAGCAGTGAGGATGGGGTTGTGTCCCGCTGTAGTGAGTGTGGCTGTAGGTGCCCAAGTGGCTCCTGCTTGGCCAGCTTGCACTGCGTTGCCTCTTTCCCTGTCCCCCTCCTGTCTTTTTTGCTTTAACTGATGGACTTTTTTCTGTGTGTGTCACTCACTTTTTTCCCTCTCTTTTAGGTTAGAAGTTATAGTCTTTGTCTATGTTCCTTTGAAAGCCATCAAAGAAACCATAGCCTGTATTCTTGTCAAAGCCTAAGTGCATTTCTGCTGTGTTTCGTGTTCCACAGTCTTGCAGTATTAAAACACGACTATTTATGAATAAATATTTACATATAAACAGGTTTTATTCACCTATGTTTTATCTGTGTATCTGTGGAGTGTCTGTTTAGATTTACCTGCCTATCTTACACTTTCTTTATTTTTCCTTCTTAGTCCTCCGACCTTCCATCTAGGATTATTTTTCTTCTCTCTGAAGTTCATCCTTTTGAATTTCCTTTAATGTGGGTCTACAGCTAGCAAACTCTTGGATGTGTTTGTCCAAAAATGCCATTATTTTGACTTCATTCCTAAAGGATACTTGTGCTGGGTATAGAATTCTAGGGTGTTTTAACTCTGTGGCTTGGGCTTTCCTCAAATGTGGAAAATTCTTACTCATATTTATGTCTTTAAATATTGCCTCTGTTTCATTGTCATCTCTCTCTCCTCTTGCCTTTTGGAAGTCAGATTAAACATGGCTACACCTTTTTGGAATGTCCTCAGCCTCCTGCCTTTATTTTGTTTTGTTTTCTGAGTTTTTGTCTCTCCATATGTTGCCCTCTTGGTGATTTCTCTTGATTTGCCCTCCATTTAATGAGTTATCTCTTTAACACCAACAGATCTGCCATTTGACCCACCTACCGGATTTTTTCACCTAGTTTATTGTTTTTATTACGAGAACTTTAAATCTTTTTTAAATCTGCTGTGTCACTTCTGTAGTCCCCTTTTTCCAAGAGTTACCTTAAAAATTGTCTTTTAGTTTTTAAACATAGTAATAAGCATTGTCATTTTATTGGCTTTCTGATGAGTCCTGTATTTGAAATTTGAAGTCTCTGCAACACTGCTTCTTATTGTCTTCTGTTGCTGGTTCTACTTTATAGTCTGCTTTCTATGTCCTAGTATCTTTGGGTGGGTGCTGATCATTTTATTAAAAAGTATTTGTAGGAATAACTTGATGCTTTAGAATCTTAGAATAGTCTGATCTAAGGATTAGATAAAGGTATTTTCTTCCACATAAGTTTTAAATTTATTTCTTCCAGTTGCCTGTAAACACTACCAATTTGGAATTACCATAAATCAAATTCAAACCTTGAGATCTTCCAGACAAGCAAGGAGATTTAAATTTGGGCTCTGGTTCTGGGTGAACTTGGGAGAGGCTCTCCTGCCAGGAGCCATACTTCCTATGAGCCTGGTGTTTTGATTTCTGTCTTTTTCATGCCCTCAAAGCCACTACAAGATAGTCTAGAAATTTCCCAGATTGGTAAATGCCCCCAGAGGTTGGTAACCTCTCCAGCTCCCACTTTTCTCTCAGGCTCTGCCATATTGTCCTGTTGGCCCCTTCTCTTTTCAGAAGGTTATTCCATTTCAAAACTGTTTTGCACAGTTGGTGCGAATAAACTGATCCTCCCATTACCTGAAACAGGAAGCTCAACAGTGACTCTTAGATCCTGTTTTGAATACAAAGTGCGCCCAGGTGCCCTGGGTCTGAGCGCTCCTGGGTCCTGAAGGAGCACATGTGGGCTGTCGATCAGAAGCCGTTTGAGAATCCCAGAGGGGAAGTAGAACTGATGGAGCTGCCCGCTGTCCGCGTGGGCGGTATCGGTCTGGCCCTGCGCTGTAGCAGCGGGAGCCCTCTCCGATGCTGAGTGAGAGCAAAGGGTCATAGTGACGCGCAGAAGTGGATTAGGCTCCCTCACTCGGGATCAGGACCGAAGGAGTTGTGCTCAAGCCCTCACCCCCACTGCTGTTGTTCTTAGAGAAGTTGTCTCCACAAACTGCCTCTCCAGCTGGGGCATTTGTATTCGGCAGAGAGGGGTGCGGAGACCAAGTTCAACTTCCCTGTGTGTCTCCTTCGATGTTTGCAGAGGGATTCTTGTTTGTATTTGGGGGCCAAGATGAAAACAAGCAGACCCTGAGCTCCGGAGAAAAATACGACCCAGATGCAAATACATGGACTGCGTTGCCACCAATGAATGAGGTAAAAAGTCCTTTTTCATTTGCTTTGATAGTGTGTCTTTCTTCCCTTTAGCGCTTTTGTTTTGTGTCTGCCAACGTGTAAGGGGGGAAGCAGCGGCCGTGCCACGCGCCGCCACCCCCCCATGCTGGTGCCCCCGGTCCCGCCCGTGCCTGCCGTCGCTCCGTGGGCCCCCCTCGTGGTTTCTGCAGCCTGCCCACGCTCTCGCTGCGGGGCCTTTCCCAGGCGCCCGTGCACCTCGCTCCTTGGTCCCACTGGTGTCCGCACAGCGCGCCCCGGGGAGGCCTTCCGTCCGGCCCCGCAGCCCTCCCCACAAGTCCCTTGGCGGCCGGGGGTTTCGTCCTTGTGCTGAGGACTCTGTCTGCAGTGCTACGACAACACCGGGCACAGGGGGCAGCGGGACGCTGAGGAAATGTCTGCCGACGAACGAGCCTGAGGCGCCTCGGGCTCCCGTCATCCCCGATGGCCCGCGCGCGCCGCTCCCAGCCTCCGGCGGCCCTGCTGCCGTGGCCATTGCGTGTCTTCCACACACCAACAGCAGCCCGTTGCTAAACGCACGTAATTGTATTGACCCAGAAGGTCCCGTTGTTGAGAGCCCTGCTGAGTGGAAAATGATGATTGTTCCGGTGAATTTATCACGCCCGTAACTCCCTGGTTCAGAGTCAGCTCCGGGACGGGGGTTCTCTGTTGGGGCAGGAGGGCGAGCTGCTGGGGAAGTCACAGGCGTCTGAGAGCCGTGGCCGTGGGCCCGGGAGCCTGGCACATCGCGGTGTCTGTGACTTGCGTGCAGCGTGGGGCCCCCTCTTTCCGGCCGGCAGCGGGCCTTCCGTGTGCAGAGGTCTTCGGTGTCTTTTCAGCCGCGGCATAATTTTGGAATTGTGGAGATCGACGGAATGCTGTACATTTTAGGAGGCGAGGACGGAGAAAAAGAGCTGATTTCCATGGAGTGCTACGACATTTATTCTAAAACCTGGACAAAGCAGCCGGACCTGACCATGGTGAGAAAGGTGAGAACCACGTCTTGTGATGACACATTGGGACTTAAAGTCAGCATTTCTTCGTTTCCCACACTCACCCTCCAGTACGATCGATAGTGTTAAAAGAATTCGTGTTGTAGGCTTGTGTCGTGTTGGTGGCTTGCCTCTGTCGGCGTCAGCCGTCCGCCAGCGCTCACGCTGACGGGGGGCCCTGCAGCGTCCACCCGTGCTTGCCCGCTGCACCCTGCGGGTGCTCACCTAGGAAGCACCCAGGTCTTCCAGACCTGCTTGCCCAGTCGCCGCGCAGGCCCGAGGAGAGGCAGGCCGCAGGCAGGAGTGGCCCTTGCGCACCGAGTGGAGTGAATACATAAATCCCGTTGGCTGTTGAGAGCACGACTGCCACGCTCCCGTCCCGTGGGACGCAGGGGCCCTTCGTCAGGCCAGACCTTCGTGCAGCCCCCGGACTTCACGTGCTGTGTTCCCATGCTCTGTGCCAGCTCCGCTCAGGGCAGGAGCTGAGGGACGTCTTGCTCGATGGAATCTAAATCTCGGGATCTTCTTTTTTTATGTCTTTTTTAAAATTTTTGTTAATTTTTGAGAGACGGAGAGAGATAGCATGAGCAGGGGAGGGTCAGAGAGAGGGGGAGACACAGAATCCGAAGCAGGCTCCAGGCTCTGAGCTGTCAGCCCAGAGCCCGACACGGGGCTCGAACCCATGAACCATGAGATCATGACCTGAGCCAAAGCCGGATGCTTAACCGACTGAGCCACCCAGGCACCCCAAGATCTCGGGATCTTCAAAGAGCAGTGGAAGGATAGAGAACCTGGAAAGCCCCTTTAAAAATTAGGGTTGGGGCACCTGGGCGGGTCGGGGGGCTCAGTCCGTTAAGTGTCTGGCTTTTGATTTTGGCTCAGATCGTGATCTCACAGTTTGTGAGATCAAGCCCTGCTTCAGACCCTGCATGGACAGTGCAGAGCCTGCTTAGGATTCTTTCTCTCTCTGCCTCTCCCCTGCTTGCGTGTGCACACACATTTGCTCTCTCTCTCTCTCCCTCTCTGTCTCAATAATAAATAAACTTAAAAAAATGTTTTTAATGTTTATTCTTGAGAGAGAGAGACAGAGTGTGTGCCGGGGAGGGGCAGAGAGAGAGGAAGACACAGAATGTGAAGCAGGCTCCACGCTCTGACCTGTCAACACAGAGCCCGACGCGGGGCTCTAACTCACAAACCACGAGATCATGACCTGAACCAAACTTGGCACTTAACCAGCTGAGCCAGTCAGGCGCCCCAGCAAACAAACTTTTAAAAATTAGAGTCTTTCTATATCTCACTTAGTGGAATCATATTAGATGGAGTTAACAGACAGTATTTGTGCCTCCTCCTCTTCTTGATTTTAAAATCCTGCGTTCATGGTGTTGGAAAGCACCATTGTTTCGCTGTTAGAAATCACATCCTTTCCCAGATACCCTATGGTGCTCCCTAGACTACAGGTAGCATTTTTCTAGCTTGAATGATCAGTCTTGCCTCCCTCTGTTGCTTTCTCCTTTCAGATTGGCTGCTATGCAGCTATGAAAAAGAAAATCTATGCCATGGGCGGAGGCTCGTATGGGAAGCTCTTCGAATCTGTGGAATGTTACGACCCAAGGACCCAGCAGTGGACCGCTATCTGCCCGCTAAAGGAGAGGAGGTACGAGGGCGTGGATGTGGGCTTCCCGAGTCTCCCTTTCTTTCAAGTGAAACTTTCCCTTGACTTGGCGTTTGGTTTCTATAAAAAAGTAAATGAGGGGTGCCTGGGTGGTTCAGTCAGTTAAGCGTCTGATTCCCGCTCAAGTCATGATCTTCCCGTTCATGAGTTTCAGCCCCGCGTCCGGCTGAGCGTTAACAGTTGGAGCCTGCTGCGGATCCTCCATCCCCGGCTCTCTCTGTCCCTCCCCCACTTCCCAAAAAGAAACAACCCTTTTTTAAAAAAGTAAATGAACAATCCATTCCCTGAAAAGGAAGACCCACACATTCTTGAAACCCTGAATGTCGTGGCATTAAAACAAGCATGCGAGGAGTTAGGGGCTCCGTTTACAACCACGGGCTGCAGATCCAGTAGCTGGTGCGCTCTGTGTGGCTTTTCAGGTTTGGAGCTGTGGCCTGTGGAGTGGCCATGGAGCTCTACGTGTTCGGCGGAGTCAGGAGCCGTGAAGACATCCAGGGGAATGAGATGGTCACTTGCAAGTCTGAATTCTACCACGATGAGTTTAAAAGGTAACGACGAGCGGCCTCACCTAACTTCTGCAGCTTCTCCTTTATGCTTTCAAAGTCGCGTCTCCGACTTGTTTAGTTTTGTTTTCGAGTTACTTTACTGAATCCCCTCATCTATTTAGGACATAACGCCTGATGCCCACTAGATATGTAGTTAGTGACCTCAGAAGTGTTTGTACTTAAAACCATTGAAAAGTGTTTCTGAAATCTATATCAGAGCTTGATGTAGCTTTTCAAGTTTAAACTCCTTAACCTAGCATCTATGGCCTTTTGTGATATGGTCTTGGTCTGTTCTTTCTGCTACTGTTCAACACAGATGCTTTACTTGAGTCACGCCAAGCAACATTTTTCTTCCAAAACACGTTATGATTATCTCAGCTCTATGCTTTTGCTGCCTAAAATTCATGCTGCCTAAAATTTCCCTTCCAGTATTTATCCAGTTAATTTAACCTCTTCCAAAACGGTGCTTAATGATCTGCTGCCTAGATAAAGCCTTCTCACACCTCCCAGTCTGCTTTAGGTTCCTCGGTCTGTGATGCCATGACACTGAATTCCGGAGTCTTGGATTGTCATCGTTAACCGTGAGGTTCTGAAGGGCAGGATTCGGCTCAGCCAGCTCCGGGTCCTGGCTGTGGCGGTGCGCCGACCCGTGTCAGCCGCGCAGTGAAAGGCTGGTTCCGCGGATGAAGGGCGGTGCCGCAGAGTCTCCAGACATCCGATAGGCTGCCGCGCCCGTCCTGTGGAGCAGGCACCCCCTCCCCCCCTCCCCTTCTCTCCTCTCACACATCTTACTGTGATGCCACTAAGCAGGGCTCTTATGTTCAAATCCTGGAGGGAAATGGTCATGGGAAAACTCATCTTGTTACAGTATTTCAGTCGAGCTACCAGAAGGGGGTGCTATAATGCAACGTTTAATTTCTTACTGTTTTAGATTAGGGCCAACAAGGTGCAGTTTCCAAGATTTTAGAGATACAAATAAATGATACTTAACTTTTAATGTATTTTATATTCAGGACATTTGCATAGCCTTTTTCTCTCCTTTGATTACAAGGATAGACAGTGTTGGGAGAATTTATTAGACAAACTATGAGAGCAATTGAGAGAATGTCTGCTATGGGGTTGGGGTGAGGGGCAGATTTCAAAGACTTCCTACATCTCTCTTGATACATTGCTGTGAGGGCTGACTGTCCAAGGTGGAACGCACTGTGGTGACTCATTCCTGCCCGAGTGCCTCTCGGGAGCCTCCGCCCAGCTTCGCCTGTAAGCAGTGGTCAGTGTGTTTGGTTCCTGATGAAATATTGACGCGCACCTTTCTCGTAACGGTTGAGTTACTGTTGAGGCGGCGTGAGCTACAGGCCGCCACCGGCCCGCCGACGCCTCCCTCTTCCCTGGCCGCGTTTGTTTCCAGGACTTCCGTCTTGCTGCACGGTTTCTCAGTCCGTCCTTGAGATGCCATAAATCGCCAGAACCTTTATGTCTCTATCAGGCTTTGTCTTACTTGTAGTGGATAAGCTTTAAACATCACTGTATCACTTGCTCTCAGTTCATAAGTGTTAGACAGGGAGCATGGCTCCTTCCTTGCTACTTAAAAGCACTTCCAAATGAATTTAGGGGTCAGTAGTTTCCTTATTTCTAAGGTGTTCAATTATTTATTTATTTTGAGAGGGAAGCAGAGAGAGAGAGCACACGTACACACGCAGGGAAAGGGGAGAGAGAGAGTCCCAAGCAGGCTCCACACTGTCGGTGCAGAGCCCAACACAGGGCTGGAACTCACGAACCGTAAGGTCATGATCTGAGGGAATATCAAAAGTCGGACACTTAACCGACTGAGCCACCCAGGCACCCCTGTCCATTGTTTATAAAGTAAGCTCTAGGCCCCAGGTAGGAGATCAGGAATTGCATGCTCTACCCACTGAGCCAGCCAAGCACCCACCAGTGTTAATTTTTAAGTAATAGAACAGGAAAAGCTGAATTCCCCTTGTCAGTATAACGTCTAGGATTCTTCCTTGTTATATATGTAACACTAAGTGCCGTGTATTAACTCATCCATAACTCATTCGGTCTTCAGAAAGCAACTCTCTGAGTATTGGTGCTCCTTTTATTCCAATTTTACACTGAAACACAGAGAGGTTAAGTAATACGCCCAAAGACACACAGGTCACAAGTGACGGAGCTGGAACTTGAACTCGGGCACTCTGGCCCCACAGTACACCTTTCCAGCCACCATACCATACGGCCTTAAAAACACAGGCTTTCCTGTAAATCTTTACAGGAAGAAACTTACATACAGCAGTAGTTTATTTCCCCAAAGAGCAGATGTTTCCAAATATGTTATATTTGCATACCGTGGAAACTGTTGCCAGATGAGCAATCTGTATTAGATTGGAGAACATTTATTGTTTCTAAGTAATCTCTTGTCTTTCCTGTCTTTGTTCCCTATTTTTAGGTTAAAACTTTCCTGGAAAAATGCCATATCTTACTTTCTGTGTTTCTGACTAAAAACAAAACTGTCTGAAGGAGAGCAAAGAAACTGCCCAAAGCTATGCCACGTCGTAGTGACCGCCTGGCGAGTCCAGAACAACAGGCACCCCTGTCCCCGCCCGGGGCCGCGGCTCCCTGACACCGCCGCCCTCCTGGTGACACACACCCGAGAACGCTCACCTTCGGTGTCTCTTGTGCTTCACGTCCCGTCTGTCGCCCAGGCTTGACCCCTTCTTTTAGTCTCTGGAATATTTCCCACGTCTCCCGCCTTCGCTTCTCTGCCCCTGCCCCGCTGGGCCCTCGTGTGTGCAGTGTCAGTACCCGTCCAGCCAGGCTTCCCGTACCTTGTCCCTATTGGTGTTCCTGAAAGATGGATCTGGCTTTGGTCACTTCATTCTCCCGCTGGCACTTCCTGGTGTTTCCCCGTCGCGCACTGAGCAGAGGCGGCAGGCGTGCCCTCCCACCAGGCTCTCGCTCTCTCAGGTTGAGAGAAGTGTGCAGCCTTTCCAGGCTCCTCCTTCCCATGCCCCGCACTCCAGCCCCTTCTTCGTGCGTCCCGTGTTTGACGCCTCCCCGCGCGCTCAGCCCGGATGCCCCCCTTCGTTTCACAGGCCTGTCATGGTGACTGTTGACATCAGGACCTGTCAGCCTCATGTATAACTGGGCAGATGAACTTGACAAGCGCAGAATCCCCGTGTTGGGTCTCTGACCCTCGGGTTGGGGGCCGTTGTGGTAGGAAGGGCTACGTGCAAGTCCACTACAACTTTCCTTCCCCCCAAGACAGAAAACCAGAAGCGGTTCTGCATCCTTGAACAATTTGCAGGATTTAGTGCCCCCTTCGAAGACTTGAGCGTGCCAGAGTGGCGCTGCCTCTCACATCCCCACCTAAGGCACTTGGAAACGTAGAAAAGACAGTTGGGATTTTGGACAGTAACTGTGTGTTTCATAAACATAATCAGATGGTTACATGGATCTAAGACTAAGTCCCAGATGTGGTGTCCTTATGCAGCGCAGCCCCTGGCCTTGGTTTGTGGCTGTTGACCTAGCTCTGCTTTTCCTTCGTACCCATTTGCACGGGCCCCTGGAAGCAGTTTTCCTGGCGCTGCCTGGCCTCAGGGCCCCCAGTCCTGCTGTCTGCCCTGTCAGTACAGGGAGATTCCGGTCATCTTGGTGTTCCTTTAAAACATCATATTGGTCTGCCCCGTTGGCATTACGCTATTTGAATCTGATGGTTAGGAAGTAGCAGGTGCTACTTTATGAGACATGGGGAGATGAACCGCACTCCTGACCACATCTGTTTCCGTCGTGGTCCAGTCAAGGGGCAGAGAGCACACCAGTCATCTGAATGGGGAAAATTTGATTCACGTAGTCATTAACTAGTAAGAGGTGGCTAACTGCTAACCGGTGTAAGTGAGCTCTGAGGAGGCAGAAGGCGCTGGTTTGGGAAGTGCTCCCTTTAGGGCTGTGGGAAGGACCCGAAGAAGGAGCGTATTGGGAAGAGGCCACCCGCCCGGCAAGGATGCGCTGTGGCCAGCGCAGGCAGGACGCCGGGGTCTGGGGGCAGAGCTGGCGTGAGAGGACCTTGCTGAGGGCAAGCACCTCAGGGTCTCTGCACGCCGCAGGCAGCAGCCCGCGGGAGGAAGGAAAGACGGACACCAACCCCTTTCCCCTACCTGGTCTTCTGGTCCCTCCAGCGCCCCCTATTGGCAAAGCCTAACACTGGGTTCATTTTCTCGGCTGTGTTTCGCCCATCATTGGTGTTTGCTGTCATCTATACAGTTTCCTTCTTTGGACTTACTCTGGGTTTATTTTGCTCTTTCCTTTCCCAGCTTCTTGGGGCAGAATTTTAGATTTCTTCATTTCTTTGCTGTAATCTCCTACCTTCTCATAAGCATGTTTCCCTTTCTCTCTCGAGCATAGTTATGCGGCCGTGACCCAGTCCCCGCCTGATGGAGCATCCCGCGTCCTGGTCACCTCAGAGTCGAGGTCTGTCCGTGGTCTGTTCCCTTGGGAATGGGCTCTCCTTTCTCGGCTCTCGCGGAATCTGGCTGCATCCTGGACCTCGTGAATGTTGTCGCGGCCCCGCGGTCCCTTCTGTGCCTTCAGAGCCGCGTGCGGCCAGCTGTAGTACTTGTGCACACGGCCGCTCGAGCCCCTCCTCGGTTCTGGAAGCCCGCCCCGGGTTCACGTACTTGCAGACTCAGGCGAGTGCGTGCACGGGAACTGAGGCGGCTCCTCGCCTCTCCTCTCTCGAGGCCTCCGCTCCGGTTCCAGGGCCGCCGCCCCCCCCTCCCCCCGCCCCCCGAGCTGCCAGCGCCCGGCGGCCTTCGGCCCAAACTGCCGCAGCACCAGCGGCTCCCGCCCCGGGGTCCCCAGGTCCGCCTGCGATTGTGCAGGGTCCAGGCCCTGGGCAGCAGTCTCTTGTCTCTTGCCCGGAGCTGAGAGCAGCTGCTTCTCACAGGAGGACCGGCTCACTAAGGGCTTCCTCCTCCCTGCGTCGTTCTCCTCTCCAGGCGCCTGCCCGTCCCTCTCTCCTCGCCTGACCTTCCCTCCTGTCCTGCTCTCCCGGAAACTCGCTGCTACGAGCCGGGCTGCCCTCTGATGTTTCCTTCACAGGGACACTGCTCGCTCTAAGTTAGAGAACACATCCTTGAAGCCTCAGGTCCTCCTATGACCGTGTTCGAGAACGTTGTAGCTAAAGGCACGCTACTACTTGGTCCGTCACAAACATGCCTGCTACTCCGGCCGGCGGCTAGGAGCTGGCCGCTGTACCGAGCACTTTACCCTGGACACTTCGTTTCATGCCCACAAGTCATTTTGCTGTTAGTGGTGGTGTTTGGTATCTGCGTTTGACAGATGACGGTCAGCTACATTGTCCAGGGTCAATGAGGTGATAGATGGCAGAGAAAGAAAGGCAAAACCACATGCCTTTTATATCTGTTTTATTTTTTTTTAATGTTTATCTTTTGGGGGAGAGGGGCAGAGAGAGAGCGAGACAGAGGATCCAAAGCAGGCTCCGTGCTGTCAGCGCAGAGCCTGAAGCACAGCTCGAACCCACAAACTGTGAGATCATGACCTGAGCTGAAGTCGGACGCTTACCTGCCTGAATCACCCAGGTGCCCCTGTTTTCTATCCATTTTATAAGCAGTAGCTAAATGCATAATGCAGTTAAGTTTTTCTGTTGGTTTTATTTCAACTGCACCTGCACATTATATGAAAGAGATCATCTAGGATTATTTTTCTGAAACCCAGGAACTCTGAGTCATTGTTCTGCTTTGGACCAAATTTGGTAGATATCATCTACATAGACTGATTTCTTCAACTTTAATTGTTCCAGGGAGGAATAATGAGAAAGTCTCAACCTTGCAAAACCGTGTCAAAGTACTGCTGTATTCCGATGTGCTTTTCAGTAAGGGATCTAGTCACAGATGTTTGGTTGGCAGTGCGGGGTACCCCTGTGAGGACACACGTGACCCCGTCATGGGTTTGCCCCGAGGGGCCGTGTGCGCCTCCTGCCCTTCGTCCTGGATGTAGGGTTTAGCTGGAGACAAGGCCTAGGGACACTCACTGGCTTCATTTAATTCAGAATCTGGGAAGAATCAAAATGTCAGGGTTCCAATATTTAGGTTTATCGCTGGAGACATCAAAAGTGAATAAACCAGCTGTTGTAGTTTGACATTTTCTTTCAATGTTCAGGCCCCCATTTTTATTTTTCAGTGATAGCTCTGGGATTTTTCCTTTTCCCTATGTCCTAGAGACATTGTGGAAGCAAGGGCCAAACTGTATTCCTAGTTCCGGCAAACTGCTGGGTACCAGTCAGCATTCAGATAGAAGATGAATCAAATGTTGCGTGAGGTATTTAGACTCCGGCAGCTTTACGTCAGCCTTGCTCCAGAGTGGTCACATGATCTCGGACAGATCATTCTGACAGGTCATTTTGCTTCTGTGCTTCTTAGAATTCCAAATATGGAAGCTGCTACTTTTTAACAATCTGGGAAGGATTCATTGAAAGGAAAGTGCTGTTCTTCGTGAAACGATTTCACATTTGTATTTAATAGAGAGAAGCACTGGCTCTCAGCCGTGGTCTTCCCGGACCCTTGATAGCACAGAGTTGGAGATACAGTAATAATGTCCAGGCACCATATGCTCCAGTAAGGAGCCTGGACATGGGTAGCTCTTAGACACATTCCCAGGGTCTGACTGAGGTCTGCTACACCCAGCTGTGTCTTTCACTATTAAAGAAAGATTATTTGGTCCAGTTACCTTAAGTGAACACTAACTATTAAGTAGCAGAATCTACTTGGTGGCGGTGGTGATGTTCAAACAAACAAACGAAATGCTTTCATTCTGTAATAATTTTACACTGATAGGGACGTTGCAAAAATAGAGCCATGCACCCAGCGTCTCCCTATGTTAACATCTACATCACCGTAGTATAGATTTCAAAACCAGGATATTTATCTTGGTACAGTATTATTAAGTAAACTACAGTCTTTATTCAAATTTCACCAGCTTGTCCACTAATTTCTTTTTTCCCTTTGCTCAGGGATCCACACATGGGTCCGACAACGTACTCAGGTGTATATCTTTAGTCTTTTTTCATCTGTGATGGTTCGTTGGTCTTTCCCTGCCTTTGATGAATGTGATATTCTTGAAGATAATTGGTCAGTGTTTTTATAGGTTGTCTTTTAATTTGGGTTTGTCTGATGATTTCTCATGATTGAGCTGAAGTTATGCATTTTTGGCGGGGACACCGCACAAAATGTGCCTTATTCTGTGAGTTGTAAATGCAGGACTATCATTATTTATTTTGTGGCTCAGCTGTTCCAGCTTGGGCCACTGGGAACGCCTTCCTATGAGCTCTGTGTCCCCTGGACACACCCCGTCCTTTCAGCACTTCCTGTCTGGCACACAAGGTACTCCGGGCTCATCTCGTGTTTCCTGCCCCAGCTGGGGAATCAGCCACTTGTTTTCGGAGCCCTGGATCCTTTTAGTGGCTATTAAATTGATTTTCAACAGAAGTGCCAAGGCAATTTAGTGAGGAAAGAAACGTTCTTTCAGCAAGTGGTACTGGAGCAGCTAGATAACTGTAGGGAAGGAAATGAACATCTGTCTACCTAATACCATACTGAAACCTCAGCTTGAAACGTGCTGTAAGACCGGAGTGTAAAAGCTGAAACTATGAAGTCTCCAAAAGAGCATAGGTGGAAAACCTCTGCAACCTTGGAGAAGGCAGGGATTTCCTAGAAACACTTAGGAAGCATGACCTTTAAAAAAAGAAAGAAAAGAATAAGTTGTAATTTATCAAAATTAAAAACTGTTCTTCAAAAGCCTCCATAAGGAAAATGAAAAGATAATCTACAAGCCGGGGATAATATTTGTGATCTACATCTAACAAAGGACTTGTGTCCCCAAGACACAAAGAGTCTTTCGATTCAAGAGGAAGGCAGAAAACCCGGTTTTAAGAATGAGCAGATCTTGGAGCAGACATGTCACAAAAGAAGGCAGATAAAATGGCCAGTGAGCACACACACAGACACCCAACATCTTTGCGTTCTGGGAAGCCCACACCTCTAACATGGCCAAGGTCAGAAAGCCCGACATTCCTGAGAGTGGGCAGTAATGCCCAGCGGTTGGGGTCTCAGATGCCGCTCCCTGGGATGGAGAATGGTGCGACTCGGTGGAAGATAGTGCGGCATTCCCGTGTCAGGTGGAATATACCTGTAGTCCTATAGCCAGCTCCATGGCAAAATATCCACACAGAAGATTTACACTCCAGTGTCCAAAACAGCATCATTCACCAAAGCCAAACACCGGAAACCACCCGAAGAAACATGAGTGAGGGAACGCATCCATGCAATGGAAAACCACTTACAGTAGTAAGAAACGAATTACGGATATAAGCCACAGTGTAACGAACCTCAGGAACGTTGTGCTGAGCAAAAGAAGCAGAAACTCTTTGTGTCTCAAAACAAGTGCCATTCTAGAAGGGGCAGAATGCAGTATCCATAGTGACAGGTGCCAGGAAGGAAGCAGGGAAGCGGCTGAGCTGAGCAGGGGCGGGGCCTGTGCTCTGGACGGTCCCCACATCTTGCCGCCTTCCTAGATCTCGTCCTCTTGACGTCCTTAGATCTGTCTGTCTGTTCGCTTCCAGGTGGATCTACCTTAACGACCAGAACTTGTGCATCCCCGCCAGCTCCTCTTTTGTGTATGGCGCCGTCCCCATCGGAGCCAGTATTTACGTTATCGGAGATCTCGACACAGGTAAGCGCGGTCCGGCGGCTTGGCTGGAGCGGTTTCTGGCGGTTCCAAGGCGCGTTGTATCACCTCTGCCGCTTCTCGTGGTTCAGGTACCAACTACGACTACGTGCGTGAGTTTAAAAGAAGCACGGGGACGTGGCACCACACCAAGCCGCTGCTGCCGTCCGACCTCCGCCGCACCGGCTGCGCGGCCTTGCGCATCGCCAACTGCAAGCTCTTCCGCCTGCAGCTTCAGCAAGGCTTGTTCCGAATCCGTGTCCACTCCCCCTGAGGAGGCCGCCGCGCAGACGCAGAGCTCCTGACCCAGCGCACCGTGACACAGCTCTCTGTGAGGGGACGGAGGTGGCGGCCTGACTCTGGGGGTTTCACTGTAACGCTTAGAAGCCCGCGCTTCGGCTCCTCTTGGGGGGAACCCGTAACTGTTGAAAGCGCTCCCTTGGAGGAATCAGCTCCTCCGGTTAGGTGTGTCTGCAGACAGACGGAGTAACTGTCAGGAGGCAAAGGGAAGTGGGAATCGGGATCATGTAAAATACTGACGTTAACATACTGCGGTGCGTTCTCCCGGAAGGGAAGTCCTGTCCGAGTGACTGCTGTGTGCGAGTACCTGGCTTTGGGAAACAAACAGAAATCCGTATATGCAAACCCACTTGTCCCAACATACCGAGATTGCTTTCCTCCTGCACCGGAAGGAGGTCCCATGCCTGACCCTGCCCGACAAGTTAAGGTTTGTGCCTCAAACGTTAGACTGGACTGTATGCCGGCTAGTTTCCACTCACTACTAGTACTGTGTCCTAAGAATCTTTTTTAAACTATATTATCATGAATTGAAACTAAGATAAAATTTCTCTTTTATGACATTCTATCTTAGTGACCTACAGGTTCAATAAATCAGTGAGCCAGGGTGCAGCCCCCGTGTGAATTTCAAGGCAGTTGCTGGCTTCTTGTGTTAGGACAGGCACGTCCTGCCGGAATTCCTGGGGTGGTGGTCGCAGGGCCGTGAAGGGTCTCCCGCAGTGCCGTTCTGCCTGTCCAGTGAACCAGAACCGTTTCATAAACGTGAGGCGATTAGCAGAGGAAGGGGTTTTACACAAGAAAGACCTGAGTCAGACCAGTGACCAAGGTCTGCTATGACTACAAAAACTGTCCAGACAAAATATATAGGGATCAAAAAACTTTAATCTGTCTGAAAGCACACACAGCCTTGTTTACTCCTGTTTCGGATTGAAATCTTAGAATGTGAACCTGCATTAAGAATCTAGTCTTCGTAGCAGAATTTTCTCAATGCCGTTCACTAGCAAGAGTTTTAGACCAATTACGTTATAAGTAAAGTTTGGCTGGTAGAATAAACTACCTCAACTTAATTTCATTCTGTTCATAGTCGAGCAAATTCGTCTCTTCCTCTGCTTCTCCGCCCCCCCCCACATTCCCGTGTCCCCCGGCCGCCGCCGCCTTTCCCACTAGGGGAAAGAAATCTGTCATGAGTAGCACTTATCTTGTAAGATACTTTGTTTTCCCTTCAAATTATGCCACCTTAGTGTGAAATCAGGGACTTTAAAGTGCTTGATTATGTCATAATTTGAATTTTATGCAATATCAGATTTCTAATCAATTTAATACAGAGCTCTTCATTTTTAATTCTTTTCTACAGTTTCCCTCCCCCCTCAGTAAATGGCTGTAAGAAGCAGTATTTTGTCTTAATGACTAATAAATGTATAAATGTATCCTTTAGTTATACATTTGAGAATAGGAGTTTCTTCTAGAAACTTCCTAGATGGAATGCTTGTACGCTGTTAACATGATGGGGAGCATCACTTATGTTTCCCCACCCGTGAGCAGAAAGAGGGTGACCTCCTATCCGCGGTTATTTTTTTTCCTTACACCTGTGAGGAATCCGTGCGATGCTGTAAAAGTTGCTGAGGGAAGGTGGGGGGTCTGAGGGATGTTGTGTGCGGCAGAAGCTTCTGCTGAAAGAAGGCATGAGGTGTGTATCTTCTGTATCAGAGGCACCGGCCAGATTGGCTACACAGTCATGGAACACAGTTGAATTCGATACATAAAGCAAAGCCGGCCTTTTTCCTTTGAGTCGTGTGCCAGGTGGCTGTCCTCTGCGCACGGCCCCGGTGACACCTGGGGTATCTTTGCATCAAAGCGAGCTATGTGGCCGCTGCAGAGAAAGCAAACTTTCTTCTACGGTTAGATACTCATTCTTTAGAGGAGACAAGTTGCTGAAGAAGTGAATTTCCTTTGGTAAAATCTCCTGAACGGAGCAGAACCTTGGCCTTCAGAAGTTAAAGCCGTAACTGGTGTCCCGTGACAGCCATGACAGTCGGCACCTCTCTCTCAATCTCCGAAGGCTGTGATTCTGCCGAGCGCCCCAGGCCTCTCCAGCGAGACCGTCCGTTGTTTAGGAGCGAGTGGGTTGTTGCAGTGTTACTGCAATATTATCAGTGCCTGCATGACTTGGCCAGTTCATTTTATAAAAAGTTCTTTTTTTTAGTTTTTTATTCAGTTCATTGACACAGTAGCTGCAGAAATTAGATAATGTTTTTTAAAATAAATTTGCCACATAATACGGGATGCAATAACCAACAAAAGCTGCTAAGTGCCAAACTGTTATTTTCCTGTGTAAAATATAAATATAAAAATACTCTGGTGAAGGGTAGGAATGCATTTAATTTTATTAGGTTCCAAAATGAATCACGACTTGTCTGTAAATGACAGTGACTTCAGTATTGTGAAATAATTTTTAACCCATTTCACGCAGGGTTGTTTTCACATTCCACTTATGCCTTGACACATCTTTTTCTTGATAAATGTTTAATACTTCTTTTCCCATAAGGCACTTTTACCAGGCATAGGTTGGGATAGCAGTTGAAGATAGATCTTACAATTTTAAACAAAATATCTTTGGGGGAAGTGCAATTTATTTTCATTATCCCGCCAACAGAAGGAAAGTTGTCTTGGGTTAGGGTCAGTGAATATTTAAGGATCTCTTGTAGGCTACAGTCTCAAGTAGGCTGCTTGTTGGTGTGATTGTTTAACACCTCCAAATACAGAGTTTTCAAAGATGTACGTGTTTAATTTAAAATGAAGTGTTGTTTTTGATTTTTTTGTTTTTTGTTTTTTGTTTTGTGTGAGTGTGTGATAGTGCTTCTCTGCTGTGAGAGGGAGGGAGAGAGTGTGTGCGTGTTACGTGACTTGGTATGGCTGTTGATACATGTTTACTTTTAAAGTTGTAGTTCCGAACTACATTCATTACTGTCCTGGTGCTTTGGGTAAATCCTTGAGCCTGTGGCTCTTCAGTTAACACTACTGTGCTCAGCTCACGTCGTAACTAGTTGTGTAACTGTTCATAGAGTCGTAGTCCGCAGTCCGTTCTCTCTGGCGTTTGCATCCCTTCAGTGGGACTAAAAACAGCGCCCACCAAGTAGTATAGTCGCTATTGCTATGAAGATTCGGCCTTGGAAATCTTTGAATTCCTGGTTTCTCTCATTAGTTCTTGATTTCATTGCCGTGAGGAATTGGTAGCTAACAGTAGGCTCTTTTCAAACCGCAACAACCAAAAAAGATTTGGGCGATGGTGGACAGTGTGCTCTCTGTGCCGAAGTGGTTCGGCCACTTTCATGATGCTTCGGGGGTGCCCTGTTTATGATTCGTAGGTGGGAGGGGTTCCCTAGGCAATACGCGGGAAGCACTTCCTCGTGTTGACCTGGTAAAGATGGGGCTGTCGCCGCCGTGTCCCCTCAGTTCCTCACGGTAGTAAGTTAGGTCTTTAGGGAAATTCGTCAGCTGCCTTGGTCACTGGGGTTCCATTTGGTGCGTTTCTCCTTCTGTGTATCAGACCAAAAAGTTCCCCAAGGAGCGCTGAAGACACTATACTATTACCTTCTTGTCGGCCTTCCTGACCCTGGAGGCCACCTCCTGTGGGCGGGTAGAGACAGTTGATTATCTGGGGAAACAATGAGGTGGCATTTGCATGGATTTACTTCTTCTTTAATGTTTGTTTCTGAGCGAGAGCTGGAGCAGGGGAGGGGGACAGAGAACCAGAAGCAGACTCCGCAGTGACCGCAGAGAGCCCGTCGCGGGGCTCAAACGCTCACGAACCGGGAGATCATGACCTGAGCCAAAGTCAGACATCCAACCGACTGAGCCACCCAGGTGCCCCTGCGTGGATTTAAAATGCGCAGGGACCCCCGTAAAAAGCACCTGGTGGAAGGGAAGGGTGAGGTTGCTCTCATTCCGTGGCCTCCTCTCACGTCTGTGAGCCTGGGGGAGCTGGGGAGAGAGGGGACTCGGATTAGCACAGAAAAGCTGCTGGGTTTCATCAACAGATGCTTATGGAGCACCCCCTAAGGATTCTGCGTGGATTTCTGGGGACTGTCATGCTGCCCTCCCTCTAGGTCGGAAACTCCTTGTGGGCAGCGACCCTGCCTTGGGCATCTGCTAACCCCAGTGCTTGGCACGCAGCAGGTGGTCAGGAAATGGTTGGCCAGTGAGTACAGTACCTTGTGATCAAAGTGATGTTCTTCGTGGGAAATCCTCTCCAAGCGACCTATTTTGTTGGATTTTAAACGAGAAGCTTTGCTTACAAACGGGCTGGCCACCCATCGTAGAGTGAGACACTAGTACAGATAGAAAACACAAAGTGCCTGACACACGGCCACACACAGTCCTGTGGCTTCCAGATGCGCTGCGCGCTGTGGGAGACCCTGCTTTAGTCCGCACACCTAATACCACAGGTCCCATTTAATGTTGGGCTTTTTACACGTGCCTCCAGGTGTCTTCCAGAACATACTGCTGTGACCCTCACTTCTCCACGATGGGTGCAGTGGCCCCACTGGACGGAGAGCAGTCTCTGAGGCCCAGAAGATGTGGCTTCATTTCCCACCTCGCATATAAGTAGAGACCCAGAGCTGAAGGCTCATCTTTATATTGTCATTTCACCATTCAGCCTCTGAGACTGATGCTTAATTTTCTAGGCATGTGACTATTTGAGTTCTTTAAAATAACCATTTGTGGCATAACTTAAGCCCTCAAACATGTCCTTTAAATTAGTTACACAGAAATAACAAAATACGCTGGAAGGTCTTTGGTTTTCTTTGTCAGTTAGCTGCAGGAGATTTAGGACTAAAGTCCTCAGAACGGAAGTGCTAAGCGTGTTTGACAGAGAAGCAGTTTTTATTTTTAAAGAGCAGAAACTTCATTTCTATTTCTTTTCTACCACGTGTAAGCAGTAAGAGAGAAGATAGTGTGTCTTCGAATGTAGAAGAAAGTATTTTGCTAGCTTCCTAAACCCCTGACATACTTTTTTTTTTAACATTTTATTCATTTTTTTAATGGTTTATTGTCAAATTGGTTTCCATACAACACCCAGTGCTCTTCCCCACAAGTGCCCTCCTCCATCACCACCACCTCTTTTCCCCCCTCCCCCTTCAACCCTCAGTTCATTTTCAGCATTCAATAGTCTCTCAAGTTTTGCATCCCTCTCTCTCCCCAACTCTGTTTCCCTCTCCCCAACTCTGTTTCCCTCTTCCCCTCCCCCTGGTCCTCCATTAGGTCTCTCCTGTTCTCCTGTTAGACCTATGAGTGCAAACATATGGTATCTGTCCTTCTCTGCCTGAGTTATTTCGCTTAGCATGACACCCTCAAGGTCCATCCGCTTTCCTACAAATGGCCATATTTCATTCTTTCTCATTGCCATGTAGTACTCCATTGTTTATATATACCACATCTTCTTGATCCACTCATCAGGTGATGGACATTTAGGCTCTTTCCATGATTTGGCTATTGTAGAAAGTGCCGCTATGAACATTGGGGTCCATGTGCCCCTATGCATCAGCATTTCTGTATCCCCTGGGTAAATCCCTAGAAGGGCTATTGCTGGGTCATAAGGGAGTTCTACTGATAGTTTTTTGAGGAGCCTCCACACTTTTCCAGAGCGGCGGCACCAAGGTACATGGCCACCAACCGTGTAGGAGGGTGCCTGTCTCTCCACACCCTCGCCAGCGTCTATAGTCTCTTGATGTGTTCATTTTAGCCACTCTGACTGGCGTGAGGTGGTATTTCAGTGTGGTTTTGATTTGTGTTTCCCTGATGATGAGTGATGTTGAGCATTGTTTCATGTGCCTCTAGGCCATCTGGATGTCCTCTTTGGAGAAGTGTCTGTTCATGTCTTCTGCCCATTTCTTCACTGTGTTCTTTGTTTTGTAGGTGTGGAGTTTGGTGAGTTCCTTGTAGATTTTAGATACTAGCCCTTTTTCTGATATGTCATTTGTAACTATCTTTTCCCATTCTGTCGCCAATTCAGAAATGGTCGAAAGGCACGGTGTAAAGGTGAGGAGCGAGCCGCTCACCACTGTTGGAGACGCACGTGAAATCGTGTCGTGGCCTGGGGAGTGTCAGCAGTACTGAACTATCACGTTGGCTGTTATGTGTTGGCCAGACAACTGGCAGAACTTCTAAAACTCCTGTATTTTTCGGAAGTGATAATATATTCTATTTTAAATGCATCTCACCATTACGATGCGTTTACGTGACAGCTGAGGAACTCGGGGAAGATTCCGTGTTCTTTAGTCCAAATGCATGCGGTGGAGGAAAGTTTGTTCGTGTTCAGTTCTGTCACCGAAGTTCTCTCAGTGATCGGGCCTGAGAGCCCTTCCCTTCCTCGTCACGGCGGGTCTCTGATAAGCGACGCGGCCTGGCTGGCTCAGCCGGTGGAGCGCGCGGCTCTTGGTCTCGGGGTCATAGTTCCAGCGCCGCCTTGGGTGGAACAATTACTTAAAAATGTAAAAATTTAAAAAAAAATGATTGCATAATTACTTAGAGGGAGATGCTGTGGCCTTCTCTCTCTCTCTCTTTTCTAATTTTGAGATCAAAATTAATACTTTAAAATTGCTGCTCAACTGAAATTTGGGCTAATTATAATTTTGATATTGACGTCCTGGGGGCCCAGCAGAGCTGCTGTGAGTTCTTCAGTCCCGGTGATTCGCGTTAGAGAAGTTACACACTGGAGGAGGGAGGCAGTTCACACGGCCCAGACACGCGGCCTTAGTGACACGGAGAAAGATGGGCTGGTCCTTCGACCCGTATAAATATGTGGCCACTTTGGGTAATTCTGATCCCACGTAGACACAGGCTCATCTTTCTTTCTGGTCAGTGAATTACACTTATTAGAACTTTGTTTCTAGCATTTAAGTAAAATTCATAAGTTTTTATGATACCTTATTTTTATTGTTCCTACTGAGCAATTACAAATAAGGCATACTTTAGAACTTTGGGTAAAACTTTTTCCGGTTAAACTCGTGAACTTGGTAAAAACACGACTCTACGTAGCTCGCTTTACCGCGTTTCCTGTTTAATTGGATGAGAATTACATGCACTTATTCCCTTGTTCTTTGTGTTTATAGGAAAAACTCTGCTCTCCGCTACCTCGTTCTGTGGTGTTGTGCTTGGCCCCATGCCAGCGCAGAGCCCAACACATTCTGTCCTTTAACAACAGCCTGGAAGCCGGCATCAGGCGGCCTTGAGGAGCATGATTCTCTAAGGCTTATTTTCCATTTTACTCCTTTTTTTTTTAATAGGCACTTTTAATCAGGAGGAACAATCATCCTCCTAGAGCTGCTGCAAAGTGATTACTTGAAACTCAACTTGAACTTTAAAGAGTCTTTAAAAGCCTGCGCTTTCCTAACATAGAAAAGTAGTTACTTAAATACCGCTGCTGTGTGAGACGGAGCGCTTCCTCTCCGTCCTCGTTAGGATCAGACCCGAGAAGGCCCAGCGGTGGGGACTTAGATGCTTGGGGCTTCTTTTTCATGGTCTGTAAGGTGCTGCTGTGATCAGTTTAAGGAGCTATTAAGTGTATTTCCATGAATTTGTTTCCCGAGAATCTTTTCATTTTAATGACCATAGAGGCTCATTAGTCGATTCCTTTTCTCTTTTCGTTCTGACAGTCGAGTTTTAAAATGAAATCTGGAAGTGCTTCCTAAGTACAAGGTTGAGGTTGACCAAACAACATAGAATCGCAGGGCACTTAAAGTCCTGCGTGCCTGGATTTTCTCTGAGCATCAGTGGGGTGCGCCTTCCCTGCAGGGCACAGGCCCACTCGGGCTCCGTCCTCGCCAGCGCCTGTCGGCCTCCCTGATCAGTAGGTTAGGGGCAGCCGCCGCGAGGCCCATCGATTCCTCCAGTTAGACCTCCCCCTTCCCTCACCCGCACCCCCAGTGGCTTCTTACAGGAATTACGCAGCGTCCCCAGTGCCCAAAAGAGTTCTGCCCGTTCCTGAAAACCCAGCGTCCTGGGAAAAGCGTAGAGACCAGGTAAAAGCTGGCCACAGAACTGTCGTGACGCTCCGACATGATCCGGTTGTTAAGCTGGTGCGTTTTAGGGTGAAAGGCATAGTTTCTCCCCAGATGACAGTACGTCAGCCCCTGTGGGTCTGGCAACGGGCATGAGACATTTCCCTGAGTGGTTTCTACTGCTTTAGAGCCCAGCCTTTTCCTTTCAACTATCTGGAGAAACCTATGTAAACACTTGACAGAGCTGCGCAGGCAAACCTCGGGGCTACGAGCGTGCGCGGGCCCCGGTGCCGGGTACAGCTGGGGGCGAAGACCTGCGCCGAACACGGTTTTGTGACCTGCAGGAGCCCTTCAACCGTGAAGCCCAGGTCCTTACCTGTAGACGTAGGATAACAGGGCGGCTCTGAGGGTCAGAGAAGGAAGGAAGACCTGGCTCCACCGTGCCGAGCTGTCACCGTGGCCGCCCGGCTCCCCGCCTGGCATCGATCCTCTCGGCGCTGCCCCATGCCGACATCTGCCACCATGGGACCTACAAGTAAATGGATATTTGTGTTGAAAAAATTATGTACTTTCTGGACCCAGGCCACTCCTCTCCTTCCCCGACTCTGATACTGAATTCAGGAAGATTCTGTAGAGCCGAAGCAGCCGTAATACATGGTTAGAATATTCAGAGTTGCTTTAAATAACCCTCAGTCCAGAATTTGCCTAATGAAGTCCTCTAAGAATACTTAAAATTCTTTCCCAAAGTTGAATTTCTCCCTTAAAATGCCACAAGTAGTAGACTGTACTGGTCAGATAAAGTGGATATTTTCTGCATCTCTGATTGAGATCAGTATACTTATTCTCTCTTAACGTGGATGCTGTGTGAAACTTAGGCAAGCAGACAAAATTTGTGTTATCAGTACGCGCACCTGTGCATGTGTGTGCGTGTGTGCGTGTGTCGAACTTCTGCACCTCCAGATGACGGAGGGTCATGTCACAAAGCGATGCAGAAAATGAACTACTTAATTCCTTTCACACCAGCCGCGCTGGGGCGGGCGGATGCAGCAGCTTGTAAAACATTGTATAAAGTCCTTCTTGGTGTCCTTGTGAATAAGAAAAGGAAGTCGACACAGGGCCCAAAGGGCTGAGAAATCCAACACCCATGCCAGACGATGCTGCTGGGAACAGCCTCTGAGGTGCTGTGACAGGGTCCGTTTTTCATGTTTTTTCTTAGCAATTTGCATAAAAGCATAAAAGGCCGAGAGAAGTGCTGGGAGGGAGTAAATGTCGGGTGTTAGGGTCTGTCGTGATGCTACAGTCTAATAAATGGCTAACTAGAAAATCTTAAATCTAGGTTCAGAAGAAATGGTCCCTAAATGAAAAAGAAAGGACAAAAAGTGGGGGTGGGGTGGGTTTCACTGATGATTTGAACACAAGCCAACTGTTTAAAAAAAAGAGTAGGGGCGCCTGGGTGGCTCAGTCAGTTAAGCATCTGACTTCTGCTCAGGTCATGATCTCACTTGGTGAGTTCGAGCCCCGAATCAGGCTCTGTGCGGACAGCTCAGAGCCCTCTTTGGATTCTCTGTCTCCGTCTCTCTCTCCCTCTGCCCCTCCCTGGTTCATGCTCACTCGCCTGCTCGCTCTCTCAAAATATAAACATTAAAAAAAAAAAAAAAGAATGGGGCTCCTGACTGGCTCAGTTGGTAGAGCATTCAGCTCTTGATCTCAGGGTCGTGAGTTCAAGCCCCACGTTGGGCACAGAGCTTACTTTAAAAAATAAGTAAAATTTTTATGGGGCGCCTGGGTGGCTTAGCCATTGAGGCGTCCGACTTCGGCTCAGGTCATGGTCTTGCGGTTTGTGGGTTCAAGTCCCGTGTCGGGCTGTGTGCTGACAGCTCAGAGCCTGCTTCGGGTCCTCTGTCTCTCCCCATCTCAGCCCCTCCCCCACTAGTGCTGTCTCTCTCTCTCTCTCTCTCAATAATAAATAAACGGTAAAAAAAATAATTTTTAAAAAAAAATTTGAAAACAAAATAAAAAAGAATAGTATTTGTTGGGGGAATGAGCTGGCAGCTAGAAAAGGCCATTTCTTCTGCTCCTTCATCCACGGGCTGTGCCAGATGGGCCTCTGGGCCCCTGCGTGTAGCCTCCAGTTCCAGGCGCCGCTGGTGGAGAGACCTGAGCAAGGTGGGGGACCCACCAGGGACAGCAGTGTGAGTGGCGGGGCCCCCGGGGGCTAGAACGGGACCTCCGGAGGCCTGCGGCCCTCGGCCCTGTGGCAAGGTCTTTAGAGCGAGCAGGTGTGCATGGCTTGGGCCAAAGGCGGACACAGACATGGTGACCTCGTGGGAGAATGGGGGGTCTCCGTGGTTCTGTGCCCTGTCTCGGAAGTGCCCCCTGGGCTAGGTCCCCGCAGCTGTGAGGCGCAGCTCCGGCGGCGGTGAGGGCGCCCTTCCCTGTGCCAGCGTGTTGGGCACCGTCTGCAAAGCTCCTTGCGGGCGAAACAGCCTAGTAAGCAGTGAAGTAAGACGCGGCGCCGGGAGGAGAGACTTGCACCTCTGCACTGATTTGGAGGACAGAGGTCTCTGTTCCTTTCAACCTGTGCTCCCTCTCCTCCCTTCCCCCCTGCCCACTGCCTGTTCATGGCCTCTGGCTGCGGCCCCTGGCCAGCGGCCACAGCCTTCTTCGGAGAACTTTCAGAAATAGGCATAGTTATAGAGAGTTCCCCAAAACCATACTGTCGACCAGAACAGCAGTTCTTGCCTTTTATATACTTTTTGCTTTAAATCTGTCGTGTACTTGTGCAGATTTAAGAAAGCTGATGAGTGAAGATTGCATCCTTTCAAGCCGGGCCCAGGTGACCCTGGGATGCTCTCCAGGGGGCCGTGTGCTGGGCCAGGCGGGCCGGCCCCCCCTCATGGGGCTCCTTCTGGCTCGAGCAGTCGGCAGCCTTGGGATGGATTCTTGCTGTCCTTTGAGAAGAACTTCCAAAGGATCCGATTCCCTCTTCCGTGAAGGCACATGGCACTTAGTCTCGAGGGGAGGGAGGCAGCTCCTCACTCTGCGCGTCTCTTCCGCACCCCCACCCCCAGCCTTGGCAAAGATCTGCCCCAAAACAGGGGAAGATGGGTGCCAGCCATCTGTGCGCTCTCGTCCTGCGGCTGCCTTGTCCCCCCCATCTCTTGACGGGGAAACCAGCCCCCCCCCATCTGTCGCATCTGCCTGCGCCGGTGTAGATGCTTGGGTCCGGATGGGAGAGGTCGTCTCATCTGACTCACACCCTCGGCTTGGCCTTCCCACCCAGTCCTCTGCCCCTCATCCTACACCTGTCCCAGCGAGAGGTTTTACCTGCTTAAATTACGTGCCCTGAAAAGGGGAAAAAAGAGAAAAAAAGGAAAGGAACACTCTTCTTGTTCCCCAGACCATTAGCCTAAAGACGTGTATTGAACAGGCATTCTTCTGGGAGCTCCTGACGCAGCCTTTGTGGCTAGCACCTTGCACAGCCAGCTGGCCCTGGCTGCTAGAGAGCCAGACCCCAGGCCCCAGGGAGCTTCCCAGAGTCCGAGCCACCCCCCTTCCCCCCGGGGGAGGGCTTGGGCCCGAGCCTCCCTCCGAGGCCCGGCCAGCCACATGGCGGAGGCTGCTCAAGCAGCTGTAGACAAGAACAGTCTCCCTGGGGCCCGGGTCGGCCCGCCCGCCTGCCCGGGGGCCCTCAGGCTCCGCTCTGGGCCGGGAGAAGGGGCTCTCGATGCTCCATGTACTACCTCAGCACCAGGCCGCGGGGCCCGGGGTGGCCGGGGCGGGGGGGGGCATCTCCCCTGGGCTCCGCGCCCTCACGGCATCCGCTAGAGCAGAGGGAGACCATGGTCTCCTTGTCTCTTCGTCGGCTCGGAACTTAAACACCCACTCCAGATTGCGAGTAGCCTCGGAATTAGAACCGCTCGTTTACAATCAGAGAGAGACCATCTTTTCCTATTTTTTTTCAAAAGGAAGTTTTGCTTCTGAAGAAACTCCAGAAAATAAATGTACTATTAATCTAGCATGTGCTTATTGAATTTGACTCTTAACGCTTTGTAAAAAACTATGTAGGATCTGGTATTGGGGGCAAAAGGGGGTCAGCAGCTTAAAACCAACTAGTTTATGTGGGTTCATGGTATCTTTTTCCTACGTAGGACCTCAGAGTTCAAGTTCTCCACGAAAACAGTCACATTCCACGGGTGGGTCGTTGTAGTGGGAGATGTTTCAAGTGGCCTTTAGTTGAGAAAAGCACAGACTATTTAGCAGCACTTGCTTCATTAAACACTCAGTGGCTCTTTCTGCTGATGGGATTCTTTTCCTTTCGACCCATGGGTAACACAGCTTTGGTTTGCTGCCTCGCTCTTGTTCCCCTGCAAGTCGCCAGGGACACAGCGATGCTTATTTTGTTTCGAATCATACCGTTCGGGAACTGTGGCAGCCGCACAAAAGGAGGGGCCGTGGCCGTGGCAGCCCGCTGTGCGGTGACGCCTCCGCAGACCGGGGGCTCCGGGGATCGAACCACAGCACCTCCCCCACCCCCGTCCATCCCCGTCCTCGTTAGGATCTGTCCCGCAGAAGCACCGTGGGCAGGCTCGGGCAGCTTTGGTTTTGTGGCCGCATGGTCCCGTAACAGGGATGCGTGTGTCCACCTGTGAACGAGAGCCATCGTAACTCATTATAAACGTGTAGATTCGTTTGGGCTTTGCGTGTGACGGAGCTCTCCTGGTACGAGCCAACGATCAAGGGAATTCCTCAAAACAGGGTTGTAAATTCCACTGGGCTCCCCGAGACCCAGGGCTGGTGTGCACAGGGGGCTCTGGCCCGGGAACTCAGCCAGCGATGTCCCTCTGGCTGGATGCCTGCGCGGCACCAGGTGGGACTATGTGACGGTCACCCTTGTCGAAAAATAGGTTTTAGCACCCTTTTTTGATTTGCCATTTATCACTTTTAATACCGTAAGGAAAATTTTGTAAATGCCGAATTCAAGAAAACACCCTATCAGAACTCATCTGGTTAAAACACAAACGTCTGTTGAATGTTTCTGTTTTCCGACACGACGCGGACAGAATTGCTCGAGTGTAAATCCCGCAGGTTTCAGTATCTGGTAGGATTCCAGGTTGAGCAGTCTGTGTAGACGTGTGTTCAGCCGAGGTGGTGGTGTGTGCAGTCAGGTGCCCTGCTAAGAAACCAGAGATTTGCCGTGAACTACACGGAAGCTACACGAAAGACCTGATTCGGACAGTTGAAAAGATCCGAGGCGCCGAGAAGCCGCAGCCGCGCAGGCCGCCCCGCCGGTGCTGCCGCGGCCTCCGACACCCTGTGGTCCAAAAGCGCTCGTTCGTCCTGTGCGTTTGTTCTGTGGAGTAACTTTCTCTTCCTTCGCTGGTGTGACATGTAGCAAAGTCGAAGTGGTTTTGAATCCGTAACTTCCCTTACAGAGTTGCTTTATGGTTTACAAGTAACACTGATGCAAAAAGGGTACGTCCGCCCAGTGGGGTCAGCAGCGCACTTTGTTGGCCTGCTGCCGGGCATCATGGGCCGAGCGCGGGCCTCGTGCTCACGCGTGAACGTCCGTGAACGTGCTGCGGTAGTGCTGTTCTCTTTGTGCTGAGGATCAGTGGAAGTGTTTTATCTTTTATATGTAGTTTGTATTGACTGGATTTTATAACTGTAAGAAAACAGAAAACAGAGTGTTGTATTTTGATCTGAAATTTGTCTATGGTAAAGTAATTTTGTTTTATGTATTGGAAGTTCATTTAAAACTTGAAATATTTTCTAGAAGGGTACCGAACAAAATGAATCGTCCTTAAGCTGTTTAATCAACCTAATAAAACAATTTGATGGGGAAGGCATTCTGATTGGCTCTAATTTTTTACAGCGGCTCCTGCCTAAGTTTGCATGATCACTGTAGCTTGACTTGGCTTCTGAACAGAATGCTGTCTTTGCCCCACACCTTCACGGTTTCGGTCTCCGCTGCCCGGATCCTGGTTCTTGATGGAAGTTCGGCGCCTTGACGGGCACTCTCCGCCGTCACTGCCTCGACGGCTTCCGGCCCTATCAGAGTAAGTCGCTAGTCTGTCCTTCCCAAAAAATGGTTTCAAATTTCCTATCCCTGGAAGAGAGAGAGAAATTAGACCATCACGTAGCAGAGGACCTCAATACCAGGAGTGTCATTGTGTGTTGGAGAATTCCATCTGTGGCAAACGGAATCCTCTGTAATTCCCTCTTGCTGCTGTGCCCAGAGAGACAGCAAACCCCCAAAGACCATTGCTTCTGACAAATGTCAAAGGCACGTCTCCCCAAAGGTCAGGGGCAAAGAGCTTAGAGAATCTACCAGTCATGTCAAAATTAGGTCAAGTCTGCCAGAATCCCTTCTGAAGTCACAGGAAGAGAAGAAGAAACAGAATACATATAATGGAATGAATTGTATCTTATATATACATACCTAATATGAATATATAATGATTATGTATTATATGTGAATATAATATATAATGAATTTACATAAGTGACATATATAACGTACTATATGTTATATATAATATACATATATATAATGCATGTTAAGGAACCCAGTCCTGGAGGAGTATACCCCAGGTTGCCTGTTATCAATGGGGGAGGAGCGCTTTGCTGCTCTGATGCAGGTAGAGATGGAGCTGTGGGGGGCGTGGGGTTCTCCCTGTCACCCCCTAATACTTTCGGCTGCTACAGCAAAGAATATGTACCTTGTTCACCAGCTCTGGGACAGGGGCTGCTGAGTACCTCACATGGTACAACGCACTTCACCCTCCCAACAACCCATTTTACAGCAGACAAACTGAGACCCAGAGAAGTTGTCACTTAGCCAAACTCATGGGCCCAGTGTCGGGGGGAAGGGGCAGAGCTGGGATCCAGGGCCAGGCAGGCCAGCCTCCTGTCTCTCTGCGAACGGGACAGACCTTTTTGAAAGCCACTCATTTGTTCCCTTGATGGCCAAGGGTGGAAAGTCAGACTGTTTTGTGGCCGAAGGCGTTGGTCAGGAAGACTCCCAGATGGGAGCCGGTTAGGGAGGTCATTCCTGTTAACTGCCTGCGGTTCAGAGTAGCTTCTGAAATTTGGGAGTGAGCGGGGCGTGCTCCGAGTCGCCTGCTCTGGCTTGTTTCTAACTGGTCCCAGTGCATTCGTCCCCAGGGATCTTTCTCTGCATGCCACACATTCCCTAATAAAGCCGCCCGGGGGGGCTGCAGGGGCCACAGGCCAAGGGCAGAGGGTTCGAGTTCGGGGATGACCTTGGGAGTCCATTTCCTTGGCTGGATCAGCGGGGTGGGGCCGGATGGTGTCTCAGCTCTGCTTTCACGGCGGAGGACGCACACTTCACACGCACTTGGCAGCGCTGCTGAGGGTGGAGAGAAGTCGGAGTGCTCATGCGCTGCTGCCGATGGTGGGAGATGGTGCAGCCTCCATGGAAAACCGACTGGCAGGTCCTCAACAAGTTCGTGAGCCCCGCCCCGAGGTGCGTCCCGTGCCTGAGAGAACCGAACGTGGACTTGGACATGGTGCCCGTCTGCAGTCTCCAAACCCTGGAATGTCCCCAGCCGTAGAGAGGACAGAAGCACCGGCGCACGTCCCACCGTGGGTGAACCTTGAGACAGTCATGCTGAGGGAAGCCAGACACAAAAGACCCCAATTCCATCGTGTGAAATGTCCAGAAGAGGCAAACCCCTGGAGACAGAACGAAGATTCGAGGCCGCCAGGGCCTGGGGGCAGGGAGGAATGGGGAGTGAGTGCCAGTGAGCACCGGGTGACGGAAATGTTCCAGAACTGGGGTAGACATGATGCCTGCACACCATCGTGACTGTACTAAGTACCACCGAACTGTACACTCCTCAGTGGTCTGTGTTATGTAAAGTTCACCTCAATAAAGAAAGATGAGGAACGGGGGCACCTCAGGTGGCTCAGTTGGTTAAGCATCTGACTCTCGATTTCAGCTCAGGTCATGATCTCACAGTCATGAGATCGTGTCCCACATCAGGCTCGGCACTGACTGCATGGAGTCTGCTTGGGGTTCTCTCTCTCTCTCTCTCTCTCTCTCTCTCTCTCTCTCTCTCTCAATAAGTTTAATTAACAAACAAACTTTTAAAAAAAGAATGAGGGATGGAATATAGAGGGCAATTAAAACAAATCAATGCAGTGCTGCTGGAACATTGAGGAACTGGGAGTCGGGTGTCCTATGCCCAGGGGTGCGTGCTGGCCGGGGCCCTGAGCTAGCCCGACCCCAGGTAGAGAGGGCACCCTGGGGCCTGGGGAGGCCGCTCGGAGGTGGCACGCCTGCAGCCCTGCGGTGTCCAGGATGATCTGATGTCTTCTGTGCCGTTAGGAAACGGAAGGGAGCCTTCCAGATGACTCTCAATTAGATTCAAACGGAACCAGCCTGCCAGTTAATCACCAGACTGCCGGGATCAGAGCCAGTCTCCGTCACCAGCTCCGTCTTTGGCTAGAGCCTCCCACACACCCCGCCCCCCACCCTGTGCCCAGGTGACAGTGACAGGACCCGCAGCCACAGGGTCGTGGGGAGAACTGAGTGAGCTGGTCTGCACCTGTGGCCGAGGGCACTTGGTAAGACCCCATGCTGGTTAGTAGGCTTCTGTCCCTTAGCTCAGTGGCCACCACCACTTACAATCAGGCTTGAAAAGGAGCTGTGTTTTGCACCCTGTCCCCACTGCCCCGCCCGGTCCGCCTCTGCCTCAGGGGCAGCAACAGCCCCTGTCTGTTCCAGAACATGGCAGGGCAGCGCAAGACCTCCACCCATTTGCCGCTGCCCAGGAATGTCAGCCACAGCTAGATTGTTTGTAAAAAAGACAAGGCAATGCCCGCTCCCCGAGACTGGAGGCCGGGGTGCTCTGAGAACCCCCAACCTGGGGGTCTTACCCCAGAGTAGATGTACTTTCATCCAGCAGGCCATCCTTACCGGCTAGGGCCAGGAGAGGGGAAACCGAGCGGCAAATCTGGCCTGGCCGGATTCTCCAGATTCTAGAGCTGCTGCAAGTGCAGTGCTGACCCAGTGCAGCCGTGGGGCAGGGAGGGAGGACAGAGAAGAGCCCTCCCCTGCCTGGGGTCAGCTCCCCTTGCCCGTCTCCCCCTATGCCCTGAAAACTGCCCAGGGACTCGGTGACCAACAGCCACCGAACGCCACCCATCCCAGCGCTGGGTCCTGTGGGCTAATCATCTTCACGATGCTCTCACTTACCGGACGGGAAGGTCACAAGCCGTTCGAGCCCCTCCCAAGCCGTGTGGCTGGTCCGAGGCTGGGCTGGGATTTGGACCCAGGTCTGTGTGACACCTCAGCCTGTGTTCTTTCTACACCTGTCCTTCCGCCCTGACGCCATCTTTCTGTCATCAGACACAGTCGTGGGACGGGCACTAGCGACGTGGTCCTGCAGCACCGGGCCCCAGGTCGTGGCCAGAAGAGGCGGCTGTGCTCAGGGCACCCCGCCTTCCAGCAGGCTCGCTCTGCAGAAAATCCTCGAGATCTCTGAACCCCTGTGGCAAACGGGAAGAAGCCCCCCTGGCCCCCAAGGACACCCACATCCTCATCCCCAAACCAGTGGGCATGTGGGCTGACATGGCCACCAGAGACATGGAGGATGCAATGAAAAGTCCGGAGACGGGAGATCACCCAGGCGGGCCTCATGCCATCACCAGGGCCCTTGTGGCAGGGAGGCCAGCGGGGCACACAGAAGCCGGAACAAGAGGTTGGAGTGACCCAGAGCTCCGGGCCGAGGTGTCCGAGCCGCTCCCCAAAGCTGGCAAAGGCCAGGAGGCGGAACCCCCCCACCTTGCCCCCCGGCAGCTGCTGCAGAAAGGTCTTCCTGTGACCCCTTGATTTCAGCCCAGCGAGACCCACGTCGGACTTCCCACCCCCAGAACTGCAAGGTGGCAAACGTGTGTTTTTTCAAGCCACTTGGCTTATGTGGTGGGTTACAGCAGCCGTGGGAAACTCCCACTACCCCGCCTGCTAGAAGTTCGGACTTGATCCACCCGGAGCGGCCCAGGAATAGGACCCGGGGGCCCTTCGTGCAGCCAGAGCCACGAACCATCCGTCTTCGACATCTTGGAGATGACGCGCCCCCTTCCACTGTTGGCCAGATGCGGCCAAGACCTTCACTGGCCAGAGCTCGCCGGTCTGACTCCCTAGACCTGAGCCCCTCACAATGTCTACTCTCCGGAGGCCCCGCTACACGTCCCTGGGCCACCTGAGTTGCCGAGGCCTCCTCTCACCCAGGCTTCCTTCAGACGGCATCGAGGACCAGGAAGCTCCTGACTTCATCCCTGATCTCTGCCCATGCCGCTCAACTTCTACAAAATCCCAGCACCGCCCCCCCCCCCAATCCTAGCTCCCTCCCTGGGCAGTTTGCTTTCTCAGTCTTTAGAAATCCCACCATGTTAACCGCACCCCCCCCAGCTTAAAAACCCTTGGCTGTTGTCCCACACCTTGAGAAGGAAGCCTGACCTTCATGCCATAGGCTCTGAACCATCACAAGGTGTCCCTTACCCACTCCTCCGGCCTCACTTTATGCCGCTTGACACCCCCCTCCGTCCGGCCACGGGAGCCCTCTGTGACCACAGGGCATTGGCACATGCTGTGTCCCTTCACCTACGAGTCATGCTGGCGCCTCATCCTTCAGGGTGTGGCATCAATGGCACCGCTTTACAGAGAGCTGCTCCACTCCTCTCCCCCAAATCTGTATCAGAAGGACCAAAAAGGCCTGCGGGGTTCCACAGCAAAGCAACAGGTACAGAGAATCAACTGCCGATTCTCTATGCACACGTATAGCACACAAACAGCCTAAAGCGGGCTCTTCTCTGCTTGTCTATCAGGTAGGGGCAATGCTCTGCCCTCCTCTTCAGGGGTTCTGGCGGGGCAGCAAGAGGTGACGAGTCCTGGGCGGGGACAGACACTCGGCCCCCGGGGGACAGGTCAGCAGGGAGAGCCAGCCGCCTCTCTCTCTGCCGCCGGGCGGAGATAGGGGCCAGTGTGGCCAGACCTTCTGACTTTTCCAAAGAAGCCGGGAAACCTGGGGTTGTACATGAAAGGCTCTGGTTTCAACTTTTTTTTTTTTAATGTCTATTTTATCTTTGAGAGACAGAATGCGAGCAGGGGAGGGCAGAGAGAGAGAGAGGGGAGACCCAGAATGTGAAGCAGGCTCCAGGCTCTGAGCTGTCAGCACAGAGCCCGACACGGGGCTCAAACTCACAAACCACAAGATCATGACCTGAGCCGAAGTCAGACGCTCAACCTGCTGAGCCACCCAAGTGCTCCAGAAGTCTGCATTTAAAGTTAATTCAGGTTTTCAAAGAGGCAGAACACTGTTCGGACCAAGCAGGTATGTCTATGGGCCTGATGTCTGGCTTCTGCCCTGTTCCTTCACCCGGTTTATCTCTTTCCTCACTTGGGATAAACTGAAACACATGGCCATAGGATTTTGCAGCTGCTGCCACCGCAGAATGGGAGTTCATGTTGCCACATCCTGAACCTGGGTGGGTCTCATGACTCGCTCGCCAGCTGGCGGAAGTGACAGCGAGCTAGTTCCTGAGCGGGGCCCAGGAGCGCTCCAGCCATCATGTGGGGAAGCCCTCAGGCTGGACTGTCAGCTACTGGGGAGCAGGAGGAGGTGCAGTGAGCCCCTCCAAACCCTCTAGCCCTGGTCAAGCCGCCTGCTGCCTGCTGCAGTTACACGTGACCTCAGGCAAGATCCGCTAAAGGAACCTCCCGGCTGAGCCCGGCCCAAGTTGCAGAACTGTGAGAAGAATGAATGGTGGCTCTTCCAGAGCCTTTGGGAATGTTTGTTATGCAGCAGCAGATAACTGACACATAGCCCTTATCACAGCCTTTCATCACCTTTGCCTCTGTTTTGCCTCTCTTTTCTGCACATCCCACTCCCCACCCACTCCCTGGATGTGGGCTCTGTTAACCCACAAACCTCACCTGTCTTGTTCCCTGTTGGGTTCCCAGTGCCTCCTGCAACACCCAGTGGATGCCCAGGAACTACTCGTTGAAAGAACGAATAAGTAAGTGTTGAGGTCAGCAAACATTTGTAACGCCAGCCCCGGGGCGCAGACCCCAAGCTGGAGAGGAGAGGGGAGCCCGGAGTGGCAGAGGGACCACGTAGCTTCCTAGGCTCGTGGCTCATTTTCCATTGCATCCTCTTATTTTATTTTATAAAATATATATTTTTTAAAGATATATATATCTTTAATTTTATGGATTTGGGGCACCTGGGTGACTCTGTCAGGTGAGCAGCTGACTCGATTTTGGCTCCAGTCATGATCTCGGCAGGTCATGATTTCATGGTTTGTGGGTTCGAGCCCCACATTGGACTTGCTGCTCTTGGCACAGAGCCCACTTTGGATTCTCTGTCCCCTCTCTCTGCCATCCCTGCTCACATTCTCTCTCTCTCTCTCTCTCTCTCTCTCCCTCTCTCTCTCTCTCTCTCTCTGTCTCAGAAATGAATAAGCATTTTTAAAAAAGTTTTGGGGCACCCGGGTGGCTCAGTCAGTTGAGCATCCGGCTTCGGCTCAGGTCATGATCTCACGGTTTGTGGGTTCAAGCCCCGCATCGGGCTCTGTGCTGACAGCTAGCTCAGAGCCTGGAGCCTGCTTCGGATTCTGTATCTCCCTCTCTCTCTGACCCTCCCCTGCTTGCGCTGTCTCTCTCTGTCTCTCAAAAATAAAAAAAATAAAGTAAAATTTTAAAAAAGCATTAAAAATAAATAAGTAAAAATACAAAGTTTTATTTATTTTGAGAGAGGAAGAGAGAGACAGAGAGAGCACAAGCTGGCAGGAGGGGCATAGAGAGAGGGGGAGAGAATCCCAAGCAGGCTCTGTGCTGTCAGCGCAGAGCCCCATGTGGGGCTCCAACCTACAAACCATGAGATCAGGACCTGAGCCGAAATCAAGAGTCAGACGCTCAACCGACTGAGCACCCAGGCGCCCCTCTATTTATTTAGGGAACCTCTGTGCCCAGTGTAGGCCTTGAACTCCCGACCCTCAGATCAAGAGTCACATGCTCTACCAACTGAACCTGCCGGGCATCCCTCGTTTTCTTATTTAAAAAAATTTTTTTTAATTTTTTTTTATTTTTGAGAGACAGAGAGGGGCAGCTCGAGCAGGGGAGGGTCAGAGAGAGAGGGAGACACAGAATCCGAAGCAGGCTCCAGGCTCTGAGCTGTCAGCACAGAGCCCGACGCGGGGCTCGAACCCACGAGCCGCAAGTTCATGACCTGAGCTGAAACTGGACGCTTAACTGACTGAGCCACCCAGGCGCCCCTCATTTTCTTATTTTAAATAGATAATTTAGGGAGGTCCCTCAGACCCCTGGCTGACATTTCAGCCGCGTCCCAAAGTAGCGGAGGTGAGGCCTCGCTCGTGGGGGATCTGGGCACGCGTCCTGGAGCCCTCACCCCTCCGGCCCGTTGTCTGTAAATGGGGACAGAGGCTAATATCTACTTGAGAGGCTGCCAGAGGCTCACCGGAGATGCCCGCGGGGCCGCGTGCTTGCCCCATGCCTGGCCCTTGCGGGGACGCAGGAAACCCAGGTCCCTTCACATCTTTGGAGGAAATGCTTGCAGCTTGGACAGCAAGGGGTGAGATGGGGCAGGCCCGGCTGCATTTTCTCTGTGTCAGCCTCCAGCCCCTCCCTCAGGGCCGCAGGCCTGGGGCCTCTGCCAGCTGCCCCCCCCCCCGGCCCCCGTGGTGACTCAGCCACAGCCCACCTCCAGGAGGGCACTCTGGTCACCTCCTGGACCACCCCCGCCACAGCCACCAGCGTGACCCGAGTGTGGCCACCACTTGACACATCCTCTCTTCCGTCGCTGATCCTCACAGAAACCTGTGAGGGATTTTCAGACGAGAGGACAAAGTTCGGGAGCTGAAGTCACCTGCCCCAGGGAAGAAGGGCCCAGCACGTGTCACCGTCGTGGGAGAGGGAGCTGAGTGGCTGGGACAGGGTGGGCCCGGACCCGGAGCTCTGAGGCCTCTGCCCTCCCCCACATCCTCGCCGGACCTGAATGTGTCCTCTGGCACCTCCCAGGGACCCCGGGGGCCGGTGGCATGTGACTTAGGAGGAAACAGGGTGGGTCCCTTCTCCGGGATTCTCAGGAACTTGGCTCAGTCCGGGCGGATCTCCCACAGCCCTCGGCGGAGGCAGGCCTGGGATGACTTCATGTTTGCCTACGACACTTTCAGGATGGGGACAAAGCTCGTCTTTATTTCAGGCCGATGACCTCGGTGTGAGTGGGTGACCTCCCTCCTACCTGACGGGAGGTGAGATCCAAACTCACCGGGATCCCGATGCCGGATAAAGAGTGACGCAGATCCACAGGGCATGTGAGCAGCCCTCCAGCGTTTCGGCACACCTGCTGGGTGCCGCCCCGGACTGCTCCGGGTGCTCCGCCCACCACAGCTCCGGTGCTCCGCCCACCACGGCTCCGGTGCTCCGCCCACCACGGCTCCCGGTGCTCCGCCCACCACCCCTGCCGCAGAAACGCTGCCCTGGAAGTGCTGAGGCCCGGGAATCACCTGGCAGCTCTGACACCCACACGTGGGCTCCACCTGCGGCCACTTAAACCAGAATCTCTGGCGTGGGGCCCATGCGCTTTCCTAAACGCCCCAGGGTTGGTTTGCAACCAGGGCTCAGAGCTGTGACCCCAATGAATAAAAGCCCGCGTTTGTGGAGCATTTTATCTTGCGTCAGGCTCTCACAATTTTATATTTGTAAATATGAACTCATGTACTCCTCGCATGGCCCCTGGGAGGCAGCTACTTTACCCTTCTCCGTATTTTACAGATGAGGAAACTGAGGGACAGAGTGGTGAAGTCATCTGTCCAGTGCCAGCGAGGGGCAGGCCCAGGATTAAGTAAGTCCCAGACAAGCTGACCGCGGAGCCTGCGCACTTCATCCGCACTTCATCGCCACACACAACTGCCCGATGGGAAAGGACAGGCCTCTATAAACCCGGACAAGTAACAGATCTAGAAGTCAAAGTGGGCCACAAGCCAAATAGGAAAGTCCCTCTAATGGGAAAAGCAAGGGTGTTTTGGAGCGGGGAAATCCTTCACCTGTCGTCCCCCAGCTGCTTGACCTCGTGCAAGGAAATTAGCATGTCCATGCCTCCGTCTCCCCGTGGGAGACTGAGTGCTTCCCTCATCCAGAGCTGCTGGGGGAGCAATGGAAAACACCTGACCCAGAGCCTGGGCAGCAGGAGAGCGAGCGTTCGGTAAGGAACAATTCTGCATCTGCCGTCCCCCCAACCTCCCCGCGTCTCTCCTGCCGCGTCCCCGGAGAGCACACCGGAAGGGGCTCTTCTAGACCCACTGGATGTCCACGGAGTGCGGCAGCTTGGGACTCACCGCGCAGAGCCGACCTGGGTTTGCTTTGAAAGGATGTTGTTAGAAGAAGCTGTTCTTCCCCAGGCAAGAAATGACCTTTCTTTACTCAGCATCCCCGACCGCAGCGACCGCTTGCCCGAAGCTCTGCTCACGTCCAGGCAGCCCCGCCGCGCTCGGGACTGACGGGTTCTAGATGCCTGGAGACCCCTGGCCTTCCACTCAGGGGTGCTGGGGCCCTGCGGGAACGGGGCGCACACGCACCAGGGCGCTGCGGGAACTCGGTGCACACGGACCAGGGCCCTGCGGGAACTCGGTGCACACACGGACCAGGGCCCTGCGGGAACGGGGCGCGCATGGACCAGGGCCCTGCGGGAACGGGGCGCGGACGCACCAGGCCTGATGTCTTTTGCACCAAGTCTCCTCAACAGCATCTCACACAAGGAGCTTCCAGACAGAGCGGCGCCGGGCGACAGCAGAAGGTAAGCAGCTTTCGAGAGCACACGAGCCCACCGCGTCCAGGCTGAACGAGGGGCCTCTGCGTAATAGGCCGGGCCTGTGCTCTGGCTCAGCGGAGGCGGCCAGCGAGGGAGAGGAGAGCGCGCCGACCTCGGGTCCAGCCCAGGGTTTGACCGGGGCCTGCACCTGTGGAGCTGTGTGGCTTTGGGCATGACGCTTAGTCTGCGGGAAGCTTGGTTTTCTCGTCTGCAAAATGGGCTGGATAATAGAAGGGCGGATTGAGGTAGGTAATGAAGCCTGGGGCACATCACGCTGCGCCGTTGGTGAGAGCTGTCAGCCCTGTTTATCAGTCAAACAAATATTTCAAAACTAGAAGGAGTGATCCTAGTCATTAAAATAACGTTTAGGGGTCCTTGGGTGGCTCAGCCAGTTAAGCATCCGACTTGAGCTCGGGTCCCGGTCTTGGGGTTTGGGAGTTAGAGCCCCGCGTCGGGCTCTGCGCTGGTACTGCGGAGCCTGCTTGGGATTCTTTCTCTCTCAGCCTCTCTCTCTGCTCCTCCCCCGCTCACACTTTCTCTCTCTCTCAAAATAAATAAATAAAAACTCAAATAAATAAATAATAAAATAACTTTTATACAATGATTATCATAAGCTTATGTGAATCCAATAGCCAATAAATAATCTGATATCTAACAAATCATACCAAATAAAATATCCATAATAAGTAGGAGTAATGATTATATCCATTCAAATAATACCCAATAAGTGGAGTAATAGTTCTATTCATTAAAATTATTTTAATACCATTATTATCAGGGATACTGTGAATCCAATACCCAGTGGATACGCTCCAATACCCAATGAACAGGCAGTGTTAGCAGTCGTGCCCACTGAAATAACTGTAATGCTGTCGTCACCACGGGCTGTAGTGAATCCTGGTAAGAGATGCCCTGAAAATGGCGTGTGGGAGGGACGGAGTGGGGGCCTGCAGGGCAGACCCCTAGTGAGAGGGACACACGGTCTGAAATGGAAACGCTGCTCTGTCGCGGGTCTTCTTTCTCGTCGCTGGGAGACCAGGCCGCCTTGTCCCTGTGACTGTCTCCACCCTCCCCACCTGCGGAGAAAGGAGACCTTCTTCCCAGCCCGCCCCCTCCCTGCCCCATCCTCCTAAAAATCAATTCCGGAGGCGGGTCCGGCGTCAGCCGGCTACCGTTGGGAGCGCCCAGCAGAGGGCGCCCCAAACCCACAGGGCCAAGGGCTCCTGCGCGCGGGGCGAGGGAGGCTCCGGGTCCCACCCCTCCCCCACCCCCTACCCCAGCTGGTGTCCGTGGGAGGAGCAAGGTCGCCGGTTCCACTCTCTCACCTCCCAGCCAGGTTTCCCCAAGGGCATCACGGGACTCTGGACAGGGCTGGGTGATTCTTGCTGGTGACGGTGGAGGCACGGAGGGCTGCCCCCCCCATCAGGACCACCCCTCACTTTTGGGGTTGGCACCCTGGCTGTGCAGCCAGAGCATCTTTGAGTTCGAGGCTCCAGGCCCAACAGAAGAAACCCAGGTCTTTGTCCCTGTGTGTGGTCAGGGAGACCGCAGGCGGTCCGTGCATTCTGCCGTAGTGCACCTCCGAGCTGGGGCCTGTCCACGGTGCCCCCGAAAGACTCTAGAATCTCCCCGAGAGGCAGGTGCCTTGTGGCCTCAGTGGGCACCCTGGAGCCCGCAGCAAGGGCTCCAGTCCTCAGAGTTTCCGTTTCCTTTGTCTGGAATCCCGATGGACCTGCCAGAGAGGTTGTGTGGGCACAGCCTGCAAGGAGCATGGGCACGTGACCGCTCTCCTCGATGCCCATTTGTTAATCCGGGCCACTGTCCTCTGCCCCCACCCCAGACAGGACGAGGCAGGCCACCTCTGTCCCCCACCCTCCAGAGAATTCAGGAAACTTTTGTCCACCCCCTGCATAGCCCCTATTGTCATTTCTTGCCCAGAGAGTATGGGCCTCCATCTTCTCCCCTTCCTGGTCCCCCAGGCTCCCGAATGATGTCCCGCCTCTAGTCTCAGCCCCCATCCCTGTCCACTGTCCACCCCGTAGCCAGAATGACTGCTCTTTTATTTATTTACTTTTTAAAAATTTTTTAATGTTTGTTTATTTTTGAGAAAGAGAGTGTGAGCAAGGGAGGGGCAGAAAGAGAGGGAGACTCAGAATCTGAAGCAGGCTCCAGGGTCCAAGCTGTCAGCACAGAGCTCAACACGGGGCTCGAACCCATGAACGGTGAGATCATGATCTGAGCTGACGTCGGACGCTCAACTGACTGAGCCCCCCAGGTGCCCCCGTGTTTGTTTATTTTTGAGAGAGAGAATCTTAAGCAGCATGCAGCCGACTCAGGGCTCGATCCCACCCCCCTGAGATCATGACTTGAGCCGAAATCAAGAGTCAGACATTTCACCGACTGAGCCACGCGGAATGACTTTTCTAAAATGCAAGTTTGATGACATCGCTTCTTGCTTCACACCCACCAAGGGCTTCCCATGAAATCTGGGATGAGGTTGCAGCTCCTTGATGTGATTTACAGGCCCTTCGGTCGTCTCATCAATGACTGGCTCCTCCCGCTAAGGGACAGGGCATGGCCGTGGGGTCCAGGGAGGTTGGAAGTAGGACATTCCCCTTGATAGTTTGTAAATACGTGCGCGCTGGTCCCAGAGGACACGCCACTTTTTGTTAACAGGAAGGACCTCTTTCTGGGTACATTCAGGAGCGTGGACCCAACCCCGCAGCCTGACGACGGACCTGAAGGGTCTCATTCGGCATCTCCTGCCCTCACTGGTGGGTGATGCAGTCATTCACACTCCTTACCCTCAGCGTCTGGGGTCTATCCATCTCAAGAGGCTCTGCCTTTCCCACCCGAATGGGGCAGCCGTGCGTGCGCAGCCGGTCTCAGAACTGCGTCCTCGCCCGAGATCCGTGTGTGACGACACCTGGGGCAACACCAGGCAAAGGTGCCTTTTCAACGTCCACCTGAGGGCACTGTTTCCGAGGGGCGGGTGTCACCTTCAGGTCCCCCTCTCCTGAGTCATTGCTTCCTCACTGATTCATCCCCGAGGTATGCAGCCTCTTGGGGGAGGGGGTGCCCCCGGGGTGGCTGTTCCCCCCCCAGCCCTGGCTCACTGTCACCAAACCATTTCCCTGCTCCTGACTCAGGGCCTCGAAAACATTCACACCTGCCACTTCTTTCTGCAACTGGTATTTTGTAATGTGACTTTCTGTCCCGAAATTGACTTTATAGGTATATAATCCACCCGGTTATGTAGTTTCCAAATCATCGATATAATGTCCTAGTTATACTATGAAGGAGAAGGATCAAAAGGAAAACAATTTGCCATAAAATCGTATGTGAGGATGCTGGACCCCCTCAGAGATACAAAGAAGGGATCAGAAGCTTTGCCCCATCCCAAGGTCCCTGGGAAGGCAGTGACCACAGGAGCAGACGGTCACAGGTGTATGTGTGGGAGAGGCCGTGGGTGACATGATTTTTAGAAATGGCGACCAGCAGCTGTTGGTTAATGTCCAAAAGCAGCAAAGAGCAACCTTCCCTCCGCTGACAGGGTGGTTGAAGGTCCTAGAAAAGTTGGAGACTAGAGAACTGGGCAGAGAAGGGAAATTTGCATTTAGATGTAAAGTGAAGTTAGATTCTGGACCCAGGTAACGGCCAGCAGGGATTTGCCCACATGAGTGCCCGGGGGGCGTTAGGCTGTCCTGGGGGACGCAGGCCAGCTCTTCGTTAGAGAGGACCAGCCACACGGAGGCACGTCTAGCCTTCCTGCTGCCACCAATGCCTGTGGCCCCGCCTCACGTGGGACAGATTTCCAACTCTCGGGGAGGCAGTCCTGTTCCCAGGAAAACAGTGGCTGGTGTGGCCGACCGTCCCCCAGGCTCCCCGCCTTCTCGTGGAGGGGTTGTTCTTTCATTCCTCCGGGAAGCCCTCCCTGACTCTGCCAGGCCCGGTGGACACCCTCGTCTGCCCCCAGGAAGCGGGAGTCGTTGCCTTCACCTCTGCGTCCCAGGTCAGCCCGCGTGGCTGGCGGACCAGCGGCACCCAGTGAATCCTTGTCAAAGACGGGATCCTGGCAGGGGCTCCTGCCTCTCTGCTGTGCTCACTCGGTCCTCTCGGTCCAGGAAGCATTCTTACTCCTGTTTCGGATGAGGAAGCGAGGCTCAGAGAGGTCAGGTGACAGGCCCAGGGTCACACAGGGTACTGGGATGCGAGTCAGGAATTTCAGATCCCCTAGAGAGGCGTCTTCCCGTGGCTCTCCCCGGCTGCCCTGCTCAGCGCACCCAGCGGCTTCTCGGCCACAGACACAGCAACCAGGCCGCCGCCGGCCCCGTGGATGGCCCTGCCCTGCCAGGGTGTCCGGTGCCTGCCCACCCCACACGCATGCTCCCTGTGCCTGAACACAGCCGTGCTCCTTCCTCCCCGCCTCCCCTCTCCTTCCTCGCCATCCCCCCTCACCCCTGCTGCACGGCCCACGTCTCCTGGAGGGCAGCGCCTGGAGGCTGGGGCCCAGGCCTTGCTCACCCCTGAGCCCAGCCCCGGTGGGGGGCCAGAGGCCAGCACAGGGCCCGGCCTGTAGTCCATGGGCCATGATCAGTCACATGTGGGTCCCCACAGCTGGCCAGGCTCTGGGTTAGCCGAATAAGGACAAACACACACCAGGGAGCAGAGAAGCGGGCAGGGGCATCTTGAATCTTCCCCCAAATTGTGGAGAAGTTTGCTGACATCCAGCCGGACCTGGAGGCAGGCAAGGCTCAGCGTCCAGTGCCGGCGGCCCCTCACCCGGTGCAGGGGGGGCTCCACAGGCTTCGAGGGGCTTCCAGCCGCCAGTGGATGGGGGGCTGCCCTGTGTCAGGGAGGACCGGTTGGGAGCCGTGGGGGCGCACAGCAAGCAGCCTGGGCACCTTCCTCGCGGGGCCCGCTCCACGGCTCCGCGACAGGCTGCTGACGCTCCTCTCTGTTCCTCCGCTTCGTCGTCTGTACACCAGGAGCTTGGGAGCAGATGATCTTCAAGGTCTCTGTGCCTTTATGTTGTAGGATTCGTCCAACAACAACAATTTTGGAGGACCTACTACGTACCTGGAGAGTGGGGTGCATTCCAGAACAAAATTAAAGGCCCGTCCTACTTGAAATCAAACCCTCCCCACTCCTTAGCCTTCCTACATCCCACTTTATTATTATTATTATTTTTAGCTTTTAACAGCACCTGAAATACCTTTGATTTCATGCGTGTGTCTCCTTCGCCATATGTCTCTGTCCGCAGCACCTAGTGTAGGGCTCGGCACATAGTAGGCACTCAATGAGTACATGCTGAGGGGCGCCTGGGTGGCTCAGTTGGTTAAGCATCTGACTTCAGCTCAGAGCGTGATCTCATGGTTTGTGAGTTCGAGCCCCGTGTGGGGCTCCCTGCTGACAGCTCAGCCTGCGTCAGACCCTCTGTCCCCACCCCCATCTCTGTCTGCGTCACATGCTCTGTATGGCATGTCGAGTCCAAACTCAGGAGGACACACAGGGAAAAGTGTCCTTTGGGAGCGGGCTGTGACCCTCACGGTGTTCCTGTTACCTCTTTTGCGCCTCCTCAAACCCCTAAGAGGTTGTAGGAGGCCAGGTTAGTGCTACCTTCCAGAGAGGGAAATCCACTCCCAGACCGCAGGCGACCGGCCTCAGTGCCCCGGGGCTCCAGGGTGTGGGCACCTTCCTCAGCTGCTACCAGCACAACCCTCCCGGCACAGGGAGCAGCTCCCTGGATGTTCTGGAGCTTTCATGCTCTGTGCCTTTGCACGTGTGGCTCCCTGTGCCTGGGAGATCCCTTCTTGCCCCCCTCCTCCTCCCCCCCTGCCAGACACACCCCTGCTCTTCTTTCGGCACGCTGTGGAATGGTGCTAACCCTGACCTCCCTGCAGCATCCTGGACACCTGCCCATCTGGGTCCAGCATCCATGTAAATGACCGAGGAGGCACCTGCTCTCTGCCTACCAAGCTAGACGCTCCTGGAGGGCAGGGCTGTGCCCAGGGTCTTACCAGCTCTGCCCTCAGACGTTCTGCCTTCCAGGTGGATGGGAGGCCGAAAGCAAATCAAGGTCAAGGCCGGTGCCAGGTGCCCATGGCAGGCATGGACCACGCAGGCAGGCAGGCGAGCGGGCTGGCCGGCCACCAGCACTTGGCGAATGACCTGCTGGGCAAAGGCGTGCCTGTCGCTGCCAGAAAAATCCCATCTGCTGCTGGGAGGTGCCTGGGAATCCCGAGGTGCCGACGTTCTGTGCTGAACACGATTGTTTTCCCCACTGCACCTGAAAGCTCCTTAAAATGAGGTGTTGAGCTCTCTGTAGGGGAGCTCCTGACCCATTGTTACTTTTTAATCTTCACTTTTAATTTAAAAGAATTAGGGTATAACTTACATACCATAAAATGGACAGATCCTCAGTGTACAGTCCATGATTTTTTATACATGTTCACTCTGAGAAACTACAGCTGAGATCAAGATGTAAAACTTGACCCCCAAGCCCCCCATCTCCCCTCCCAGTCAGTGGCCTCCAAGGTCACCCCCATTCTGACCCACCTGGCAGGCCATCCACCAGCTGGGCCGGCCTGTCTTCCAGGGTCACCATCCAGGTGGGGGCGTAATGCAACAGAAACGTGTCCTCCTACAGTCTGGAGGCAAGAGTCTGAAATCAAGGCCTGGGCAGGGCCAGGCTCTGCCTGAAGGCTCTAGGGGGGCGTCCTGCCTCATCTCTTCTGGCTTCTGGTGGCTCTCCCGGGCTTAGACCGCACGCCTCATCTCTGCCTCCCTCCTCACATGGCTGCCCACCTTCTCTGTGAGTAACCTCTGTGTGCCTCTTACAAGGACATGTTACTGGATTTAGGGTCCACCCAGGTAATCCAGGATGACCTCACCTAGAGATTCTTAATCACATCTGCAGAGACTTTTTCCAGTAAGGTCACAGTCACAGGTTCTGGGGATCAGGACGTGGACATATCCTTTTGGATTCACCCTTAAAAAATATTTTTTGAGTTTATTTTTGAGAGAGGCAGAGAGAGAGAGGGAGACACAGAATCCGAAACAGGCTCCAGGCTCTGAACTGTTAGCACAGAACCCAACGCGGGGCTTGAACCTACAAACTGTGAGATGATGACCTGAGCCGAAGTTGGACGCTTAACCAACCGAGCCACCCAGGCGCCCCAAATTGTACTTTTTTGTTTTGTTTTGTTTTGGTGATTAGTCAGCTGCACCAATCATCTGTGTTTGAGACAATCACTGGGAAGCCCCTGGCCTCTCCCGTGTGTCCTAGTGTCCCCGACCTTCTTCTGCCTGGTCCCCGTCCCACACTCCAGATGCTGGCCTCTTGATGTCACCTGCTCCCTGTCATCTGTGGGGCTTTCTGCTGTCTGTGCTCCCAGTTGGCCAGCTCAGGCGGGACTTCTCAGACCCCCTGGCCCCCAGAGCTTCCTGACCGGAGCGGGAGGGAGGGAGGAGTCTGGCCACGCCCGAGTTTGAACATTTTCCATATATTTGTTTTCTCTTTGCATTTCCTCCTGGGCCTTTGCAGGTTTACAGGCTCTGGGATTTGCATGCCTTTTTTGCTGGAAACTGGGTTCATTCTGTCTCACTGGCCGCTTCTCTTTTGGCATATTTTTGTTCTTCTCTTTCCTGTTACCACGATGTGAAAGGTGTATCTGAATTTTCCTGTTCCTTTATGAAAGAAAAAATAGGGAGAGAAAATTACTATGTTGTGCTGCTCCTTTTTAAGTCTCGTGTGAGTGTGTGCATGCATGCGTGTGTACATCTGCATGTGCATGCGTGTGTGCGTGTGCACGCTCAGAAATGTGGGTACAGGACTGCTTTCTGACACTCCCCTTGTATGTGGACAGACCTTTGTGATGTCTGCCGGGAGAAGGGTCACGAATTAGGGAGCGTGTACCCAGACTCCCGTGTGCAGTGGTGCTTGGGGCCCATCCCGCCCCTTACCTAACATGGCCGGCAATGTTTGTTGAATGCATGAATGTTGCTGTATTTCCTTCAGTCCTTTCTTTTTTTTCCTGTTTTTTATTTAATTTTGAGAGACAGAGAGAGACAGCACGAGCAGGGGAGGGTCAGAGAGAGAGGGAGACACAGAATCTGAAGCAGGCTCCAGGCTCTGAGCTAGCTGTCCGCACAGAGCCTGACGCGGGGCTCGAACCCACGGGCTGTGAGAGCATGACCTGAGCCGATGCTTAGCCAACTGAGCCACCCAGGAGCCCCAACTTCAGTCCTTTTTAAGAAGCATAACATTCTAGACAGAGCTACAGGCCCTGAGCTCAGGGGGCTGTTTTGGACCCAAGTCTCTTCTTGCTGCAGGGGTGCATCACCTGTCTCTGGTGCCTCTCTTCCCAGGCACGTTTTGGAACGACCACTGTTCACATGAGCCTGTGAGAACCAGCGTTTCCGTGTGTCCACGTCCCCACGAACGGTTCTGTGCTGTCTGCATCGCTCCGTGCCCAGTGCTCACGCTCTCGTGTGGTGTCCCGCTGGGTGGATGGACCACGATTAATGAGCCACTCTGGTTGGTGGCTGTGTTGGCTTCTGGGGCACCATGATAAAGGACCACAGACTGAGTGGCTTAGACAGCAGCGGTTCCTTCCCTCACAGTTCTGGAAGCTGGAAGTCCAAAATGAAGGTGTTGTCAGGGTGATTTCCTTCCGGAGGCCGGGAGGGGACCATCTGCTCCAGGCCTGGTGGCCTCGGGCGTTCCTGGGCTTGCAAAGGCCATTCCCCCAGCCCGGAGCCTTCCCATTCCTTTCTCTCCATGCATTTCTGTCTCTGTGGCCAAATGTTACCCTTTCCGTAAGGACATTAGTCGCATTGGATGAGAGCCCACTTATATGACCTCATTTTAACTCAATTACCTTTTTGAAGAACTGTCTCCGAATAGAGTCACATTCAGAGGCGCTGGAGATTAAGGCCTCAACATGTGAATCTGGAGGGCGCCTGGGTGGCTCGGTTGGTTTAGCATCCGACTCTTAATTTTGGCTCCGGTCACGGCCTCATGTTCATGAGATCGAGCTCTGCGTCTGGCTGGGCACTGAGCGTGGAGCCTCTGTGGGATTCTCTCCCCTCCTCCTGCCTCTCTCCTGCTCAAACTCTCTCTCTCTCTCAAAATAAATAAATAAACATTAAAAAAAAAAACACGTGACGCCAAGTGAGGTCTTTTGTCCACTGTGGTTGCGCCGATAAGCTCGTGCCGACGGGCCGCAGGCCTTCCTGCCTCTCCACCACCGTCATGGATCCGTACCGTCGTCAGACCGTTCCGTTTTCTGCCATCCTGATGAAGGTGTAGTGGCAGACCACTGCCGTTTAATTTGTACCGCCTGCCTCCATTTTTTAAAGGAAATTTAGTATCTTTTTATAGGTTATTGCTTATGCTTTGGGGAGTTCCCTATTCATACCTTCACTCATTTCATAATTGGAATTAAGAGTTATCTCTCGGGGCGCCCGGCCGGCTCAGTCCCTTGAGTGCCCAACCCTTGCTTTTAGGTCAGGTCATGATCCCGGGGGTGTGGGATCCAGCCAGCGTGGAGCCTGCGGAAGATTCTCTCCCTCACCCTCTGCCTCCGCCCTGCCCCCACTCTCTCTCTCTCACTAAAAGGAAAATAAAGTGTTATCTCTCATGTCACTTTGTAGGAATTCTTTATAAATCCTGGGCCCTAACCTGCCCCGTAAGACACGTCTGCTGGTCTTTAGCTCAGCTTTATGCTTGTTTATCCTTTGATGTGCAGAAGTTTCTAATTTTAATGTAGTCACATGCGTCAAGCACCCAGGTTTGTCTTGTTAAGAAATCCTTCCCTACACCAAGGTCGTAGAAATAATGTCTTATATCCTCTACTCAGTCATTCCGAGTTTCATTTCTCAAGTCCCGGCTTCAGTCGGCCTGGAGTTTATCTGTGTGTGTGATGTGTGACGAGAGTCTGTTTCCCCACATGGGCTGTCGCTGGCTGGACGCTCCCCATTTCACACTCTGGGGCCCCCCGTGAACCCAGCCCTGCATCCAGTGCCTGACATTAGCACCCACTGCATACCTGGGGACCACCCTCTGACCGGGCGGAGCACCCAGAGGTTGACACCTATGCCTGCCCCCACGGATGAGGCCAGCCGGAGCCTGAGCGCTGGGTCCGTCCTTCTGGAAGGGGTGGCGGAGACGGGCTCTGTATTAGTCGCCCGTGTCTGCCATGACAAATTGCCACAAACATGGGGCCTTACAATAACAGAAATGTATTCTCTCCCCGTTCAGGGGGTCAGAAGTCTGCAGTCGGGGTATCATCAGGACGGTTGCCTTCTGGGGCCCCAAGGGAGCACCGGGTCCATGCCTTGTGGCCATCAGCAGTTCTTGTCCTGGGCCTGGGACACATCCCTCCAGTCTCTGCCCGTCTTCACCTGGCCTTCTGCTCTGTCTGTGTCTGTGTCCCCTCCTCTTCTAAAGATTGTCATTAGATTTAGGGCCCGCCCTGATCCAGGATGATCTCATCCTGAGATCCAGAAGTTAATTACATGTACCGAAGCCCTTTTCCCAAATAAGGTCACATTTGCAGATTCTGGGTAGACACCTCTTGTGGACACATTCAGCCCCACTAAATGGGGAGAAGAGTTTCTCCTACAGGGTGTGGGAAGGGAACACCCCAACCCCTGTCTCCCTCACCAGCGTGCGCTTCCTCCTGGCTCCCTTGTTCGGTGAATGGCCCTGAGTCCGCCATTTTCTTTCATTTCCTCCTTCCACTCCCAAATCCGGTGATGCATTATCCCACCCCTGGAAATCTATCTTAAGGAACTGGTTCAACAGCCTTAAGAAAAAAATCCCCTCTTTGTCATTGCTTTGTTAATAATATTGAGAAGTTGGAAACAGTGCCCAGGAGAGGAGGTAATTACTTAATTGCTTCAATAATATTTGATCACGCAAACTTACTGGTAGACTGAGCAGTAGACCTAGGAGAGAGAAGGCAGAGAACAAGATGGCGGCTGTTGCCGCCCCCAGAGGGAGGAGGGAACTTTCCCACGTGATGAGTGTTGACCGAGGATCACACATGTAAATTAGGAAGGGGGCCCTAGGCTAGTCTGAGTCTCTGAAGCTGAGTCACGAGGGCTCAGTTGACTCTGGCGGACCCCGCAGAGACAGGAAGGAGCGTACAGGAGGAAGCGGTCTGCACAGAAATGGCAAATGGAGCTTCACGTCTCTGGGACCTACGATCAGTCACCAAAATCACAAAAACATGGCAACACAGAACAGCTCATGATTCAGTGAAAAATACAGCATAAAAATGGATTCACAGGGTGCCTAGAAAAAAAAATGCCATAGGACCCAGCAATCCTACCTCTGGACATTCACCCATATGAAAAACAGCAACGGGGATTCAAAGAGATGTGCGCACACCTGTGTTCACAGCGGCATTATTCACAATAGTCAAGAGTCGGAGACAACCCAAATGTCCGTTGGTGGATAAATGGATAAATGAAATGCAGTGTGTATATACTATGGAATATTATTCATTAGCCTCAAATGGAAAGGAAATTCTGACGTATGTTACAACTGGATGAATCTTGAAGACCTTCTCCTGAGTGAAATAAGCTCGTCGTAAAAGGACAAACATCGTATGAGTCCACTGTCAGCACAGAGCCGACCCAGGGCTCGAACTCACGGATTGTAAGATCATGACCTGAGCCAAAGTCGGACGCTTCACCGACTCAGCTACCCAGCTGCCCCACAGTTTTTTTTACAAAGGGCATCTAGCTCATTGGCAGAGAGCTGCCCATCTCTGAGAGCTCCTTTGTCCATTCAGTGAATCTATTTCTCCCGTCAGGGGAAGTGGTGAGGGAAGCCAATGGGATTGCTGCCCTGAGCCGGGGAGGGGGGGTCCTGATGAGAAGGACAGGCAGACCTTATTCAAATCGTACCATCAAATATGTGCATGAATTTCTTATCAGTTATTATCTCTGTGACCTTGGACGATCCACTTCTCCTTTCTGAATTTGTTTCCTTCTCTGTGAAAATGGGGACAATCATATGCCCTGATAATGACGCTGGGGGACCAGGGAGTGTCCTCCAAATGGCCCAGGCAAAGAATGCTTGGTTCGGGAGTGCTCTGGGTGGCTCCGTCCCTTTCCCATAGTTCAGCATCGGGAATCTATGCTTAAGGACACTCTAACATAAGGACACCGCCACAGGCATGGGGACGGGCAGTATGTACATTTCTAAGGTTTGCAAAATCCTTTTACACACATAGAAGTTCTAGATGGATATTCACCAGGGTGTAGGGAATGGGAGATGGGATGTCAGGTAGGACTTTTTTTTTAATCCCTATTAAGAAATTTTCTGGCTGGATGATCTCAGGCAAATAACCTAATATCTCTTAACCTTAGTTCAGTTTCTCAGCTGTAAAGTAATAGTACCCAACCCAGAATGTTTTGTTTTTTGGTTTATGGGTTTTTTTTTTAAGTTTATTTATTTATTTTGAGAAAGGTGGGGGGAATCCCAAGCAGGCTCTGCACTGCCAGAGCAGAGCCCAACTTGGGGCTCGAACCCACGAACCGAGAGATCATGATCTGAGCCAAAATCAAGAGTCTGTTGCTTCACTGACTGAACCGCCATACAGTATTGTTGTTTTTTTTTTTAATTCTTTATTATGGGCTTTTGCAAACCCTCACAAAGGAAGGAACCCTCCAATGGGCCTGCATAACCAGCTTCAACAATCAGCAACATAACTGTCAGCGGTGTTTCACCAGCACTTCCTCCTGCTGCCCATTTCAACGCAAACCCCAAACAGACACTTTAAAAAAGAATCACCACAGTACCATGATCACGCCTAACATTTTTAAAAACAATTTCTGAAGATCTAGTATCTAATCAGTGTCTAACCATCCTCTATTGTCCCATAAATGCCTTTTTAATATGATTTGTTTGAATCACGATCCGCAAGGTCCACACATTATATCCTTTTCCCCTGTATTTTATTAGGACAATTTCCAAATGTCCAGCGACGCTGGAAGAATGTTACCGTGGGCTCCGGCATAACCCCCTAGGCCCCACCGCTAACCCGTTACTGTGTTCCGTCACACGCCTACCCATCTGCCTGCCTCCCTACAGCTGATAACCCTTCTAAGTCTTTTAACATCTAAATGCGATGTCCTTCCCCATGTTTTTTTCCTTGCCATGTATTTGCAGAAGGAACCGTCATTTGTCCTGTGGAATTTCCCATTTGAGGATTAAATGAGCTAATATGTGCATTGTGCTGAGACTAGAGTAGGTACCTAATTAATATTCATTATGATTTGCCTTTTAAATTCTTTTTATTATTGTATTTTACTTGTTTGGGGGGGTAGGGGCAGAGGGAGAGAGAATCTCAAGCAGGCTCCACGCTCAGGGTTAGAGCCTGATGTAGGGCTTGATCCCATGACCCTGGCGTCACGACCCCAGCCGAAATCAAGAGTTGGATGCGCCACCACCAGAGCCACCCAGGCTCCCCATGGTTTTCTTTAAACTTAGTATATCTTTTTATTTTTCCAAGTGGAAATGTATCATTTTTGTAAAAAAAAAGAAAGAAAAAAGCAATCGGTTTTTAAATGTCCTTGGACTGTGAGGGCTTAGTGTGCTCACCTTGCTTGCTGGCCCGGCCCATCCGTTAGGTCCCCGGGAAGGACCTCGTGGGCAGTGGCAGACGGCGGAACAATGGGCCCTTGGCGGAACCGGAGCCACAAGGGCTCAGTGGCGATGGACGAGGGCAGGAACCCGGAGACTGGCTTCTTCCCTGGGGCTGAGGGGTGGCATGCCAGGAGGGAGGCCCAGAGGAAAGGCAGGGGGCCGTGGGGGGCTGTAGACATCCCAGGAGAGGGCGAAAGCAAAGGCTTACATCATTAGGGACGGAGAGGGGTTGCACAGCCTGCTTGTCGGGGGCCAGGCAGATGGGACAAGACGGGGGAGCCTCCTCAGGGACCTGACACATAAACCTGGACAACAAGCAGACAGACGAGGCATGGCCTGTGTCCGTCAGCCGCTGGGGAGGACAAGCAGCTGGTGGGCAGGAGCTCTGAGCCTGGTTTTACCCACCTGTCTGGCTTGGGTAAGGCTCCTTCCCTTCTCTGACCCCGTTCGCCCCCGCCTGCAAAATAGGAGCAGGCAGAAGGCTTCTCGTGGTTTCTTTCAGCTGCTCTGGTGAAGGAGGAGGGGGTCGTGACCGCTAGGATGTGGATGCATTGGTGACAACCGCCCCCCCACCAGCATTTTTTCCTTCTAAGGGGGCAAAACACAAAGTACAGGCTCCACACTGTGAGTCACCAGATCAAAGTACAAAAATGAACACAGACTTCAGTGTATATGGTCCTGGGTTCCAGTCCCCACCCTGTCACTTCCTGGCCTGCGTCTTAGGTAGGCCTCCACGGCACATCGGTCATGTCCACCGCGGCCAGAGAAGTGGGCAGGGCCAGCCGGCTCTCCCACCCTGAACCCAGATCCAGAGCTTCTGAAATGCAACTAATCCTCAGGGTAGATATGGCTACTTAACCTCTAAAAATCTGCTTAAGATGTTTAGCCAAAAAAAAAAAAAAAAAAGGGGGAGGAACAAATAGAGAAATAAGCCGTTTGCCCGAATGACTGGCTCAGGACCCAGCCACCAGTCAGCCGCCACCATGGTGAGGCCAGTGGTCAGAGGTCACACCAGTGGCTTTGATCTTGAGGGCCATTGTTGTCCTTGCCCAGTTGAGGGTTGTGAGCCTGCTGTGTGCGGCTCAGGTGTGATGCTTCCAGAACTGCCTAATGGAGCCAGGGCTGGTGCAGAGACCCAGACAATGGACTGTCCCTCTGAACGAAGCTGCCCCAAGTCCCTCGCCAGTGTTGACTCCTGCCCCGCCCAGGCCCCCCGGAGCGGCTCCTGCGGAGTCATGACTGCTCCCTCTGAATGCCCTGGCATGCGCCTGAGAACGGGAGAGCCGACCTGGGTGTCCCTGCCTGTTCCAGAGAAAACAGGAAGAGCCACACCCTCCGGGGCTGGGGAGTGAGGCTGTGTTGCGGGTGAACTAGCTGAGGGGCACCTCTTTGACGTCAAAGTCCCAGCCCCCAAGACCTCAGACTATGACCGTGTTTGGAAATGGCGCTGTCACAAATGTAGTAAGTTACAATGAGGTCATAGTGGAGCAGGGTGGGCCCGAGTCCGATATGACTGTGTCCTTAGAAAAAAAGGAATTTTGGACACAGGCACGCACGGGGAGAACGCCTTGAACGTGAGGGCGGGGATGGCGTCCACAAGCCGGGAGCACCGCAGCCTGCCGGCTAGCCGGCTAGTCTCGGGGAGCCGTGGGAGCACAGCTCCTTTCCCTTGACCCCAGAGGGCACCAGGCCTGCGGACACCTCAATTTGGGGCTTCAAGCCGCCAGAGCTTGAGCGGATACGTTTCTGTTGTCCAAGCTGCCCAGTGTGTGGAGCCTTGTCCCAGCGGCCCCACAAGATGAGTCCAGGCGCCGATGGACCAGACTCCCAGCCTGGCGCCTTCTCTCTGGGAGGCCTCTGGCAAGTAGCTTTCCTTCTCGAACCCAGGGCCAGGAACCTGATAACTTTTGGAGACGGTGACCGACCATTTGGCCCTGGGGCGCTGGGGTGAGGTGGCCACTGGGGGCCCCGTGCCGGGCACACGGGCAGAGGCACCAGAACGGACTCCCACAGGGATGATGGAGACAGAGGGGAGGGAGGAGGCTCCGCGCAGACCCTGCGGTGACCCCGCTCCTCCCGAGGCCTGGCTGCTCATCGCTGGCCGGGTTCTCCCCGGCGCGTTCTCCCCACAAGCCCCCTTTCCCCATGGTGTCACAGGACGGCATGGGCACTGATCTCTTTGCCTGTTTCTGGAAGCATTTTGAAAACCGTGAAGTGGAGTCCACGAGTTCTCAGCTGTACGGAGGTACAAAATAAGAGGTAAAGAAGCGGCCGTCCCCGTCCCTTTGGTCCAGGCCAGGGAAGTGTCACAGGGCCGCGCAGAGAGACATTGGCCATGCCACCGTGCCTGCACCCCCGACTCTAGCGCAAAAAATAGAACAGGGAGACAGCCAGCAAAGTTCCAGTGTTTTCCACTGGCGACCGTTAAACGTCTTTGTGAAATGTCAGATATTATATTCTTCTCCTTCCTCATCTTTTTTTTTTTCTTTTTCTTCTTTTGAGAGACGGGCTGACAGGGGAATTGTAGAAAGCACAATTGGGGCTAAAATGGGTAATACGGCATGAGCGGGAAAGGGCGTGGGTCTGGGACCACATCGGCCGAGCGCAGGTGTGACCTCGGGCCGGTTGCTTAGCCTCTCGGTACCTCGGTGTCCTCATCTGTACACCGGACAAAATAAAGCTCATTGCACTCTGGTGAGGACCGAAGAGCCAACATACGCGAAGGGCGTACACCCGCGCTGTCACAGGAAGCCCTGTATGGTTGGCCGCTATGATTATTAATGAAGAAATGCAGTGGTTGTTACTTAATAAGACATTTCTTGTTGCGGGGGGGGGGGGGGGGGGGGGAGGGGCTGTCTGGCTCACAGTGACCTACCTGCATGACCTCTTGCCTTCAGGGAGGGGTCGCCGGCAGCCATATTTGTTCAACTTGGCTCAGACAAGGGTGGGGTGGGCATCGGCCCGAGCTGAGCTAACCGAGTCCTTCCCTTGGAATTGGGCCAAGGAGCACCCAGTTTGGGCCCAGATGGCCTCTCAAATGGCCACCTTCTGTCATGCCGAAGTGACATAGTAGAGAAGGCCAGGGTCGGGGGAAGGGTGACGTGGAGAAAAGCAGATACACAAAGCAGAAAGGAGGACCCAGGCCGTGGTTTCTGGTCTTTTCTGAGACCTGGTTGCTTTTATGCTGTTGGGCTTCCGTGAAACACCCTTGATTCCGCAAAACCCATTTGCACTCTTTTTGAAGCTGCTCTGATTTCTGTCTCTGTCTTGGCTACACCTGGACGCTGCCCCCATTTTTTTTTTAAGTTTATTTATTTGGAGACAGAGAACGCACGTGGGGAAGGGGCCGAGAAAGAGCGGGACAGAGAAGCCAAAGCGGGTTCCACGCTCATGGCGGAGGGCCCTGTGTGGAGTTCGAACTCACAGACTGTGAGATCATGACCCGAGCTGAAGTCAGACGCCCCACAGCTGAGCCACCCAGGCGCTCCTGGGTGCTGCCTTCTCATTTCCCTGCTAGAGCTACGAGAAATGTCTGCTCCTTTTCTCCCCAGGCAGGCTGGAATCCGTTCGAGTCTGGTGCTGTGGTTGAAAAAAGAACATACCAGGAGCGAGAAACGATCTTCCCCTTCCATTTGTTGCTCACACCGCCGTCTTCCTGAGCCTTGTCCGGAGCGCTGTAAACGCATTATCGCATTGGCGATAGTGACTGGGTCTTGTTCACAGACGAAGAGACTGAGGGTCCGAGAGTTAAAGAGACTGGGTTAGCATCACGTGGCTAAGGAAGGTGGGCAGCGGGGATCCAAATCCAGAGTCTCTGCTGTCCAGCTCCTGGCCATCCTACCCGGAGCCCCTGGGTGGCACCCCCTTCCTCTCCTGCCGCAGAGCCTGAGACAGACCCCTGGTCCGGCCTCAACTTCCTCATCTGCAAATGGGGTGATACCACCCCCTCGCCCGTGTCTGTGTTGTCTAGGGGACCGCCGTGAAGGGGGACGTGGGCAAGTTTTGGAAGAGCAGCAGCAGGGACCCCACACCTGTCCCACATCCCCCTGCTTCTTCCTTTCTCTGCTTCTGAGCAACTGACTCAGAGTGGACGAAGGGGGAGCAGTGAGGCCACCTTGCAATTGGTCAAGGGGAGCAGCTCACGGCAAAGGCTGGTGTGGAAGAGAGAGGCAATTAATCTGAAAACCACAGTGGTTTTTGTTTTTAAAAAACATGATCCCCGGCCTTGAATCCTCCGTGCTGCCGCGCCTGGCATCCATTTCTGCATGTCAACAGCGGCCTGGCATTTGGGCTCTTCATAAAGTCCCCGTGAGCTTTTCAAAAACAAACAGCACTTATCTTCTTTTTAAAAAATTCAACCAACACACGCTTGTTGTAGAAGTATTGGGGGAGGGAACACAAAGAAGAAAGCAATATTTACCCATGTTCTCTATCCACGTGATGGACGTATGAAGTCAAGTACGAAAGAAACTGTGAGAGGCGCACCGACGCGGATGAGTCTGAGAGACTGTCATGCTGAGCCAAAGACGTCAGACCCAACGGCGTATGTATCTTTTGATTCTATTTATATGAAGTTCAAGAAGGGGTAAAACTATCTATAGTGACAGAAGGCAGAGCGGGGGTTGCCTGGGGCAGGAAGCGGGTGGCTGGGGTCAGCTGTAGAGATGCAACAAAGAAACTCTTCTGGGGCTGTGGGAATGTTCTATGTTGCTATGTTGGCGGACATGGTGGATACATGGGCGTGTACATTCATTAACACACATCCACCTGTTCCTTTATTTTTAATGTTCTATTGACTGGCGTGTCTGCTTTATTTATTTTTATTTTTAAAAAGGTTTATTTTGGGGGCACCTGAGTGGCTCAGTTGGTTAAGTGTCCGGCTTCAGCTCAGGTCATGATCTCACAGTTCGTGGGTTTGAGCCCCGCGTCTGGCTCGGTGCTGACAGCTCAGAGCCTGGAGTCTGCTTCAGATTCTGTGTCTCCCTCTCTCTCTGCCCCTCCCCTGCTCATGTCCTGTCTCTCTTTCACAAAGATAAAATAAACATTAAAAAAAATTTTAAGTGTTTATTTTTAAAAGAGAGAGATTTGAGAGAGAGCAAGCATGGGCAGTGGAGGGACAGAGAGACAGGGGGAGAGAGGGTCAAAAGCGGGCAGAGAGTCGGATGTGGAGCTCAAACCCACGAACCCTGAGATCATGACCTGAGCCGAAGTCGGACACTTAACCCACTGAGCCACCCAGGTGCCCCTCAACCTCTTCTTTTAAAGTGGGTGCGTTTTATTTCATGTAAACTACACTTAAATCCCGTCACCCCAAAGATAACCGCTATTAAAGGTCAGCTGTGTGTGGGTGACTCAATCTTCATTGATCAGCTGATCCTATGTTAGAAATATTAGTTCCAGTTAAACTCTTGATCCTCTGCGATACTTTTTCTTAACCCCAGACTTAATTATTTCCTGAAAGCGAGGAAAGGAGGGGGGAGGATGGTATCCCGGGCATCTTTGGTCCCCAGCTCTGCCCTCCCAAGCCAGGGCCGTTTGGGGGCGGGAGTGCATAATCATTCCGCTACCCGCTGCCTGGTATCTCAGGCTGCAGAGTAGGAAGCCCGTTCCCGCCCCCTCCCCCGCCCTCCCCACCCCTGAGCCTAGAAGATGAGCCGACTTCACGTCAGCTCTGAGGAGGGAGGATGTTCCCCGACTTCAAGACGAAAACACGACTCCTCTCCTCGCAGGACCAAAAGCACATTTTATTATGTGATCAGCCCGTTAAATGCCATCAGCACGGAGCATGTGTTCCATTCTGTTGGTGTCTCACGCCTATTAAAAATGAGGCTTGGGATTGCTGATACAATTTTGAGACAGAGTTTTCAGACGGAGCTTCCGGAGAGTTCCCCAAAAGAAATAGCGCCACGATAGGCACGGAATTGGGACCACTTCAGAACAATTTCGTCGCTTGCTTTTGGTGTTTGGCATTTTATTACAGGCATGGCCTCCTGCCATTAAATGGGCTCCAAAAACACGACTTAAAACAGATTGCCACTTACTCCTTCCTGTGGGTCCCTGTGTTCCTGGACTGTCTGATAAAGCCGGCTGTGTTCACTCCTGCCCCCAGGAGGTGGCATCTGAGGAGGAACATGCCATTCCGTGAGTGTGGACCCTGTAATCTCCACCCCCCCCCCCCACCGACGGCAGCCCACAGGATGCCTGGGAAGACATCGCCCTTGAAACCAGGGGTGATTTAGCCTTCCAGGTGACACGTGGCAGTGTCTGGAGACATCGTGGTTGTCACGGATCACGGATGCTACCGGTGTGTGTGGGTAGGGGCCAGGGCTGCTGCTGGTCCCTCGCCTGCCGTGGAGGACTCCCCGGCCCCAAATGTTGACAGTCGCCGAGGCTGGAAACCCCCAAGGGAGGCTGCGTGGCGAGTGTCTGCGCGCCTGTTCTTGGGCAAATGGGAATGGACTGGACAAGTTGTATAGACGGAGAGCTGGTGACCAGCACTGTGTAGACACAGTTCTAAACTGACAGTAGGCATGTCAAATAGCTACCACATAGCCAGGGTTTCAAGGTGCCTATTCTGTGCCAGGCTGTGAGCCCAATACTGCTGATCTCATTGACTTTCTATGACCTGGAGGAAGGTTCTGTTACGACCCCACTCTATGTAAATCAACGAGATCCAAACAGCTGGGAAAGGGAATAGCAAGAAATCTGTTTTCTTCCCGGCATTCATTTTTTTGAGGGGAGAGGGGGGGCCCCCTGGGTGGCTCAGTTGGTAAAGCGTCCGACTATGGCTCACGTCATGATCTCGTGGTTTGTGAGTTCAAGCCTGTGTCGGGCTCTGTGCTGACAGCTCAGAGCCTGGAGCCTGTTTTGGATTCTCTGTCTCCCTCTGCCCCTCCCCCACTCTCTCAAAAATAAACATTAAAAATTTTTTAAAAATATGAGGGGAGAGGGATGGTCTGGTTCCCCACACTCAACTCTGAGCTCCGGGCGGGCAGAATCTGTGTGAGCTGGGTGTGCAGAGAGCACGATCCTTGTGCCCGGTTTCAGTCGCGTGCGTGGTTGAATCCCGGTCAGAGGCAGATGACCCTCCTTCGGTCGTATGGTCAGAAGGTCAGTAGTGGCCACCGCTCCGTCACGACGCTTACGCCATTCACCTCACCTCGTCTTATCACGTCGGCATTTTATCAACTCCCATCGTCACAGGGTGAGTCCAATCCAGTCAGAGATTTAGAGAGAGAGAGAGGGACCGTATTCACGTAACTTTTATTACAATATATTGTTATAATTCTATGTTGTAATTGGTCATTATTCATCTTTTATGGGGCCTAATTTATAACTTAAGCTTTATGGTAGGCGTGTATATATAGGAAAAAACAATCTCTATGGGGTTCAGTACTATCCATGGTCTCAGATATCCACTGGGGGTCATCCCCGACCCCCGCGCATCAGGGAGAACCCCTTTGCCTAACAAAGTCCTTGGCGCTCAGAAGATGCAAACAGATGGGTGTTTAATGGAACTGAATGAAGGGATGAAGGAGGCAGGGCAATGTGGTTTAGCAGTTAGGACACTGGCATTGATTTCTAGCCATCTCATACCCACCGTGTGCCCCTCTGGACCAGGCCGGTCACAGCCATCCTGTCCTGGCTCATGAGTGCTGGTTGTTAGCTTTTCAGAAATTTTTTCGAGTTGTCAAGCAGCCACTAAGCACACTTAAATTATATAAAATTACAATTAAATTATAGTTTTAAAAAGGTTAATCAGACTTATCACTTCCTAATTATTCTACTGCATTGCATTAGTATCTCTGTTCTGAAGGTTAGGGGTGTTTCAGGGGCCACCAAACTTTTCTGGAAAAGGGCCAGATGGGAAGTATTTTATGGTTTGCCAGCCCCGGGCCGCACGTGGCCCCTCTGCCACCGCTTGCCGTGTGGCCCTGGTGTGTTGTGTCTGCAGGCAGAAGTTCTTTATAGTGGGATCAATCTCTTCCCAACTCCTTGTTCGGCGATGCAGTCTGGTGGCTTGAAAACTGCCATGGTGGGGGCGGTGACACCGGGGAAGGTGTCACATGCTCTAAGACAGCTTTTCTTCTTTCAATCAGCTGGCTGTTAAACATTTACCAGGAAACCACTGGGCAAAAGTGGAATGAACCCTGCCCTCTTGGAGGGTATGGTGCGTTGGGTTTGTGCACCATTTCATGGTGGGGTGGGGCCAGACGGGGGCGGGTGAAGGCTGGTGAGGCCCTCCCCTGGAGGTCACTCTGAAGAGAACACCCAGCTGTAGGCTTTCTGCCGGAAGGGGCAGGGCTGCTGGAGGGGGTGCTGAGGTGGACCCCTCCTAGGGCTGGCCATTAGCCTCATACTCTCTTCCCCTACTAGGGACTTTGCCATTTCATCACATTCCTTTGTGGGCAGCCAGCTCTATCTTAACCCTTGTGGCCCGAGGGGGAGACTTCGGGTATCTGGAGCTGAGCAATGAGCCCACAAGAGTAGTTTACTGCTTCTCTGCTGCAGACCCAGCTCCTGGCACGGTGCTTGGCACAGAGTGGGCTCTCCCCCCGGGCGACCTAGGGGTGAGCCCAGCGTGGGCTGAACTGAAGTGAGAGAGGCCGTTTCAGCGAGCAGGTGAGAGCAGGCTGTCCTTCAGGACTGGCTGTAACAAGCACTGCCAGCAAAGAAGGCAGGAAATGGTAGGTTTGGCTCTTGACCTGTGGTGAGTGCACCGGCCTATGGGAGCCCAAGGAGAGTTTGCGAACTTCTGTGGCCTTTGTGCTGCTCTGTAAACCTCTCAAGTTCAATGCCGGAAGGGTGAACTCTCAGGGGCCTGGCTTGTTCTCTGGAGAGTCTGGGTCCTGGTGGCATCAGAGACAACTTGGGTGCGTGATCCATCCACGGAAACTAGACAGGCCTGTGTCTCCTACAGAGATCGGGTGGGGGGAGGGGGGAGGGAGGGAGCTTCCGATGGAATCTGACGGCTGGACTCATTTTTAGGTCAGAAACCAGGGACAGTGGAGGCAGGGGGCTCTGCATCTCACCCACTACCAGCACAGCCCAGTGTACAGACTGGGTCCTGTGACCTGCACGTCCCTAAGCACCAGGGAAGATGTGAATGTTGACTAGCAGTTGATCGACCACTGCATTTTCGTTGAGCCCTGACTGCGGGCAGGCACTGAGTGAGCGCCGCTGGCAGCCCGGGACCCGTGGGTTCTGCCGTCTCCTTACAGCATCCTGGGGGCTCCATGTCACCGACTTCAAACTCTTACCCACAAACAGCACTTAAAAATGGCATCAGTGAATTCAACCCATTTCCCCTGAGTACCTGTGCAGGAAAATATTACAAAGAAGGAGTGGGAAAAATGTGGAATTTCAGGTCAAACCGAATTTCGGGTTCCCCTCTTGGCTGGATTCCCATAGTTGTCTGACCATCTCTGAGCCTTAACTTCCTCCCCTTTATGATAGGGATGATAATGATTCTTGCCTTCTGGGCTTGTTGGGAAGGAGAGAGAAGGAAGGAGAATACACATGAAAGCCCCGGCGTTGTGCGTGGTGGCACTTGGCGTGCCGCTCATTTTTGATCATAATCTTCCCGTTTAACTTTTACCAGTCAACTGCCGTACCAAGCAGGAGCTGAGGGTGTCTGGAACAGCCCTGGAAGAAATCAGGGATTCCTTGCACCCTGGTAAATTCGCTGGAGCTTTGCACCCTTGGGGAGAGGAGCATCCATGGATGTTCCTAAAGTGGATGGCAGCTGCTCTGAGCTGTCCTACTCCATGACTTCCTGCTGGCCTCCGTCACCTCCCTCCTGGAAACTCTTGACAGCCCTCTCACTGATTTCCTGTCTCCAGGCTGCTTGTCTGCAAACCTCATCCCTGTCATGCTGTGGCCAGTGGCCTTATGAAGGTGACATCGATGAGCCACTCTCCTGTGTGGTCCGTGTGGTGGCTCTCCACTGCTCTCAGAGGGAGGTCTGGTCCTGGCACAATCTGCCCGGCCCCTGCTCACCTCTTCGGCCTCTGCCCTGCAACCCTGGGGTACTCTGCATGGCGCGGCAAATGCACGTGGTTTCCCGGACAGGCCTCGGATTGTCCCCCACCTCTTGGACTTTGTATGTGTGACCCCCTCTCCCAGCGGCACCGTTTCCCTTCTTTACCTGATTCCTGAAGACCTCCTGGAGTCAGGACGTGAACCCCAGGGCCACAGTCTGGCTGGATTCGGTGTCCCTTCTCTGTTCCTGCAGCACAAGCACTGCCTGGTCATTGCCTTTACATTGTCCTAGGCTCTAAGCTCTGGGCCTGATGAGCTAAGGGAGCCTGGTGTGTTACTCGGCCTCTCTGCACCCTCATCAGCACCACAGGGGATGGTGATGGCACTTGTTACAGGGCTGTGGTGGGAAGGGACCGTGGTATGCACTTACAGCACTCAGCACACAGGAGGAGCTCAATACAGGGTTGAACAGCTAGCCCCACCCCTTCATGGCCTGTCACAACTGTGCCCTGAATCCACATCTGTATCACGTTGTGGGGACGTGGGCTTGACCTTTTCTTGCTTGATGATTTTCTCAAGGCCATAGTGAAGTTTAGAACTTGAAGAACAGAATTTGCCAGCAATGGTGAGGAACTGACTAATTCCCTGTTCTTTCACTTAACTGCCTCCTCCAGGGCCCAGGAGGAGGGAACAGCTTTGTCCATCTCTGACATCCCACAGGCTGAGCCCTATTGCCCCCGTCTGGGCCCTGGCCAGGCTCAGCAATAGGATCTTTCCAGGAGCCCGTCCATTGGGTCTGTTCTTGGGAAAGAGTGGGGAGGGGATAATCCCCATCACAGGGATGCTGTGGGTACAGTACCAGCATTCACCATGCAATTCAACACACACACACACACACACATGCACACTCATCTATTCACTACAGAGATACCTTCACTTAACAAAAAGGGCAAACATCTGGGGTTTAAATGGTATGAGCTGCAGAAGCATGTGGCTGTGAGAACCTGGCTGACGAGCTGAGCCTTCGAGGTGGCTTCAGGTGCTGCTCCTAATGGCAGAAAGGGGACGTTTTGCCTCAGAGTCAGAGCTCCTGAGCGACACTGTGGTTCATTCCAACACGATTCCCTCCCAGCCTTGTGCTGGGACTGCCGGTGCAGGGATGGATGGCCTGGCCAGCGCAGAGGCAAAGAAGCAGGCACTGCTGGGGCGCAGGCAGGGGACGAGTGGCCCAGTAACTCTGGGGAGGGACTTTGTTGTCTAGGTGCCTGGAAGGGTCAGACTTGAGGAGTAGAAGGATAGGGGCTGGGGAGTCTCTCCCCTCCCTCCCAGACGGCTTGAGGACCCCACGGGTCAAGGCCCGGCAGATGTCCATAAAGGCCAAGGGGCTTTCGGGGTCCGGCAGGCTGAGACATGGCAGCGTGGGCTCATTATCCGGATAACTGAGGGGGCATGTTCAATTCGAGGAACCATCCCTGTCCTATGACCCCATTCAGCCGGCCAGGTGGACAGCCTGAGCTGAGCAGGGGGTGTCCGAGGTCAAGCGGTCCAGCCCCCGCCCCTCTAGCCCAGCCCAGCCCAGCCCCGGGCCCTGGGTTTGCACCTGGCTGCACCTCGGTCGCCCAGGTCTACACGTCCCGCGTGGCTGACCTTTCCGATCGGGATCGATCGGGGCAGGGTGGGAGGGCCGTGTGGGAGCCTGCGGGCCGCGCCGCCCCGCACCGGCCGGGGCACCGGCCTGGGCACCGGCGGGGGCGCGGCTGGGCGTGACGTCAGGCGCCCCGCCCCCGCGGCCCCCGCCCACCCCCACGTTCCGGGCGGGGCCGGGCGGGGGCCTGCCGGGGCTCGCCCGCCGCAGCCCCCTCCCCAGGGGCCGCCCCCTCCGGTCGGGCCGCGCCTCGGCCCCTCGCGTCCCCGCCCGGCGACCGACTCCGCCTGCGAGAGGCCGAAGCCGCGGCGGCAGCCGCCGTTGCCGCCATTGACGTCAGAGGGGCGGGCACATGACCCCGCCGGGACCAATCGCGCGGGCGCCGAGCGGCTTCTGCAATCTCTCAACTGAGCCGGCCCCCGCGGCCCCCGCCGCACACTCGCCCGCGGACGGCCGCCCAGACACACGTACTGTACACACGAGCGGGCGGCGGGGCCGAGACACGCCCGCCCGCGCGCCCCCGCGCCCCCGCCGCTGCCCCGCGTCCCCGCCCGCCGCCCGCCGCCGCGCCGCTCCGGCCGCCGCGAGCATGCACCCGACGAGCTAGGAGGAAGCGGAGCCGCGAGGAAGCGCCGAGCGCCGGCCGCCCGCCTGCCCGCCGGCCTGCCCGCCGGCCCCTCCCCTGCCGGGCGCCCCCCCAGCCCCACGCCCCCCCACCTTCCTGGGCGGTGGGGGGGGGTGCGGGCCGCCGCTCGGGGGCCCCGCCGCCCCGGCAGCCCGGGACAGCCCCCTTTCCCCGCCCCCGGCCCCCGCCCCGGCCCGGCCGGCCATGGATCTGACCAGCAGCTCGGGCGGCGGCGGCGACCCCCGGCAGATCGAGGAGACCAAGCCGCTGCTGGGGGGCGACGTGCCGGCCCCCGAGGGCACGAAGATGGGCGCCGTGCCCTGCCGCCGGACCCTTCTGCTGTGCAACGGGATGAGGTACAAACTGCTGCAGGAGGGCGACATCCAGGTCTGTGTCATCCGGCACCCGCGGACCTTTCTCAGCAAGATCCTCACCTCGAAATTCCTGAGGCGCTGGGAGCCGCACCACCTAACGCTGGCCGACAACAGCCTGGCGTCCGCCACGGTGAGTCGCTCTGCGCGGCGCGCCGCCGGCACCCCCGCGCCTCGCCTCGGGGCCGGGAGGCGCCCCCTCCCGCCGCCGCCCCCTGCCCGCCGCTGCACCTGGAGCCCGGGGCCTGCGGGGCGCCTGGGGTGCCGGGCCGGCCGGGGGGCGGGGAGGAGCGGGGGGACCCCGGCGCCCCTGCCCCCCACCTTCCTGGCCTGCGCTCGAGGCTGGCTGGTGCCCAGCGAGCGGGCTCTTGGAGACCCTCGGAATTCTGCACAGGATGTGGCCCACCCCAGCCTGGGCATCTGGGGACCTCCCGGATGGGACCGTGGGATAGACCCGGGCTGGGCCTCGGTGGTGGTGGGGGTTCCGTTTCTGAAAGCCCGCGGCCCATCTGGATCTGCGCTGGAAGGGAAAACAAAACAACCAAAAAAAAAAAAAAAAAAAGATAAACCTAACAACCTCGAAACCCCAAAACCCAAAGAATTTCCACAAGCCAGTGCCTTTCTGTGCTCTACTGTCTTTTTTCCTGCCTAGGCTGGTAGGCAAAACTGGGTGCTTCCCTTTCTGAAAAATCTCATTCGCATGTTGGGAGGTTGGAAGTGGAGGGGGAGGGGACAGGGGTCCCGGACTGCCTCCTCCCCACCGAGGGGAGGTCAAGTTCTAGATTGGAAGCTGGCCTGTGGGGGCCCTGGTCTTGCCTTGTCTGTGAGGTGTGCGTGTATGCGTGGGCTTTGTTGCCGGTTTTATTTTGTTATTGTTATCGTTTTAAATATGTGGCTGGGACTGGGTCAGCTGGATGCGAGGCAGGGAAGTCATGGATCTGAAATCAAATCTGCAAGGTGGAGAAGGACAGCTGTGGCGGAGGGGTCGCAGGGGGGTGGGGGCGGCAGGCGGGAGCCTGAACAGGATGCTTTGTGTTTTGAAACAAGGACAGTTTAAAGCCCCAGCTCTGCTCGGGCCTGAGCCTTGCCGAGGGGAACCCGTCCTGTGTGGAGAGGTGGCAGGTCTTCCCCAGAATGCACACTCCCCCTGGGGCCGCCGGGATCCTGTTTACTAAGCGCGGTGGGGGCGGTGGGGGTGGGGGTGGGGGTGGTGGCAGAATCCAATGCCTGCCCACACCTGTGCCAAGAAAACCCAGCCAGGAAGCAGGGTGTCGCTTACATGGCATGTCACAAACGTGTAGCGTGTGTAGACATTTCCCCGGCATCCATGTTCCCTTGGCAGTGTGTCACAGGCCGTGACACATGCTCCAAGGAATGGGGAGGGGGAAAAGTTAGCAGAAGAAGCCCTACTCCTCGAAACCACTCCCCCCTCCCGAGAGCACCGAACCACATGAGGACTCTTATTCTGAATTTGGGGTCCGTCGTGCTGGGAACACCTATTTTTTTTGTCTCTACTGTGGGCAGGTTGGTGCAGTACCTGCAAAGACAGCTTCCTCATACAGGCTCCCAGGTTGCCGTGAAGCGGTTCAGTCCCGGCTTCAGGCTCCTGCATGCTCTAAACCCGTCCGGGAGCCACAGGCCTCGGCATTTGGCCTTTCACTTGGTGGAGGGAGAGCCTCGGAAAATTCGCCAGCGCGCAGTGTTTTCAGTTCAGGGGAGGAGCGGGTGCCCCCCAGTAGTTCCCTTGCCTGGGATCAGGAGCCCCCAAATCTGGCTTCAGAATTCTCCCCTGCCTCAGGGGAGGCCTTGTTGTTTTTCTACACTCTTCAGAATGGAGGGGAGTCGGTGGGGGGGAGGAAGTGGTTGAGAGGGGCGGTGACCCTCGGGGGAGAGGCCGGAGCGTGTGCTGCTGGCCATGGTCTGGGGGAAGTCAGCTCTGGAGGCGCCGGGCCTCCACCCCCCTTACTCTGATTGCTCAAGAGGCATATAGCAGAGAGAGGAAGGGAACAAAGGCTGAGGCTGGGCACTGGTTTCTTAAGCAACCAGAGGCCCCGGCACCACCTTCCCCGGCCGAGGTGGGTGGCACCTTAGTAGCTTGGGCCTCTCTGGAGAGGAGCGGTGATGTTTCAGGCGGGGGGGATGGAGGACCATCCCCGAGCAAGACTTGTCTGAGCAGAGCCCCGCTCTGGCGTTGGAAATGTGGAAGGAGGAACTACGCGCTAGTGTGTCATGGGCTGGCAAGTCCCCCTTCCTCCTCCTGTGGCCACCAAGCCCTCTGGGCAGGGGTGTCCTTAAGTTCTGCCGTGCTGGGCTCCGGCGGGGTGTAGGGCTGTCCGGGTGGGGGCCCGTGAGCCTGGAGGGTGCTGCTGAGAGCAGGCCAGCTGTGGGGGTGGCCTCCGGGGCAGAGGTGGGGTTGGAACTGCACCACGGGCCTTGTCCCATCGTGGGACACCTGGTCGGTGTCCAGGCGCTCGGGAAGAGATGCAGCCCCTGAGGGGTGTCCCTGAGGCATGGGCATTATGTAATCTGTCTGCATTTTATAGTGTGGCCCAGGCACGCTCTTGAGAAGTAGGAGCCCAAATGAAACAAAGGTGAATTTGAGTGTAGTTCACGACAGCGGCCAGGCCTGCGCAGCCCCGTGGCTCTGCAGAGCCCCCCCGGCCCAGCCTCAAGCTGCCGCTAGACCAAGTCTGGTCCCGGTCAGGTCACGTACTTCTACGAAATGTACCACATCCATATATTAAGCCGTCTGCACAGCCCAACTCAGATCCGTCTGGTAATTATCTGGTTAACTACGTGAGCTTCAGGAACAAGACTCCGAGTGATTGATCTGGATTCAAACCGATAAACAAACCAAATACACTGCTTGCCCAAACGTCTTTGGAGCCTGTCTACACTGATCCAATTAACTGGATCGTCGTCAGAGATGGAGGCTTCTAGCACTACAGCTGCAGGGAGCATGGAGGAAGCACATGGGGGCTCCCAGCCAGCCCGGTAGGCGGCTCCAGCCGGGTGCACCCCTCGGGTGGACCTCTCTGGATCCCCTATTGGGGGAGCGGGCCCGGCTGTAAACTTTGCCTTCTGTGGGGTCAGGTCGGAGCTTGCCAGTCTCGGGGCCAGTTACTGATTAAGTCCTCATGGAGCCAGCGGTGTGCCTGACGCGGCCTGTGACAGTCCAGGGCCTGATGCACTCTGCGCTCCAGACTTTGGATCCCCGGCACTCGTAAACAAAGAAGGAAACACAAAGGCGACCGTGACCTGGCTGACGTGCGAGGGGGTGATTGGGACGCGTCCGCCCCCTCCCTGGGGTACACATGACCACACCTGGGGGCCTGCCCAGACTGTGGCCTGAACGTGGTGTCTCATTCCCCTTTTGCATCTGGACTTCTCATTCCCCTGGTCTCCCTGGGCCTTTTGTGGCTGCCGGTCGTCGTGTGGGTTGGAGCCAACGGCCTGGAGTCCTGCAGAAGCAGCCGGGTCCCCAAGACCAGAATCCATTTTGCTTTTCTCGTGTGTGGGTTGAATTTGATCACCTGCTCGACGTGTTTGTCCGCTGGATGAGGGCTTTTGTCTGTGTGCTTTGTTTCCTCGGCTCCAAAGAGGCACACGGAAGCTGCCTACCTTTTCTCTCACCTGATTTCATTACTCACAGCACGTGGCATCTCAGAATGGTGGGTCCAGTCCAGAAAATCATTTCTTCACTGACCAGACAGGATGGGGGTTGGAGCGCAGGTCACCATGGCCTTCTTTATTTTCAAGCCTTCATTCATCAGCGACTTTTTTTTTTTTTTAAATGTTCTCCACTCTGCTGCTCCGATTGAAATGTTTCTGGGTTGTTTAGCCCGGAAAGGAAAAGAGAAGTCACCTGAATCCTTGTGGGTCTCTTGATTCTGGTGTCCCCTCCGGGCCAGCAACGACACACCTACTGTGTGTCTGGTACTGAGTGGAGGGCTCGTCCCCATGGTGTGGTTTCCGCCTGAGAATTCACGTCCGTGTCCCCCAGGGTAGCCCCAGGCCCCGCAGGGACGTGTGTGCATGTGCAAGCACACGCGTGTTCATGGTTTACACCTTTGTTCCTCGTCCCGCTCCTCTCTGTCCTTCCTGCCTTTTGTTTATTTGAGGTTTTTTGCAGCAGGAAGTAAACACAAACAATTTTTCTTTTTCCGGTGACGTTGCTCATAAGGTTTTGGAGTGTATCAAGTTTGTTTCCCAGGTAACATGTCTGATTGGAGGGGTGCAGGGGCGGGGGCCAGAGACAGAAGAGGAGAAAAAAAAATCTAAATTCTCCATAAACAGCAAATATGTTCTGCGTTTCCCAAGCTGTGATAAATAAATGCCTTTCAAGGAGGGAGCAGGTTTTGATGCTGCCGTTTGCCTGGTGCACCTGGAGGTGCCCTTTCCAGCCACGGGCAGAATCGTGCCGGTCCGGGTGGACTCTGTCCCATGCGTGTGGCTGGGTGTGGCCGCCGGGCTGGCGATGGCGACACCACGGCCTCCACATGGCTTCTGCTTGGCATTGCCTGCCCCTCCCCCACTGACCCGCCGGGTGGTAGGAGAGGGCATTTCTGGGGTGCTGTGTCCGGCGAGGCTGTGGGGTCAGTCCATAGGACCCAGGCTGTCTCAGGGTTCCTCCCCCACTGCCAGCCTTGGGGCATCAAGGTGGCCGGCCAGGCTTGCCCCACGTGGAAGGTACCCTCTTGGTGTTCCGCTGGAATGGACGTTTGAGGTTGTTCCGTTGTGCCTTCGGTTAAAAGATTAAATGAGCTCCAGTGAGGCAACGTGGCAGGGTTTGGGGCATCCCCATCTCGGGGCAGAACCGACCCGGGGCTTGCTGTCACACGGCGCTGGGGCTGGATTCTGAGGTTACGGTTTCCCGGCGGTGTGACTTAGCACGTTCCTTTCCCTCCGTGGGCCTTGCTCTTCATCTGGAGGGTGGTGTAGACTTACCTCATTTATAGGGTTGCTGTAAGGAGGAGAGATAATTCACAGCAGCACCCTGGTAGGACGGCCACCCTGGGTAGGGATGTGACCAGGGGCCCGTCTTCCAATTCACGTTTTCTTAATAGCCCTCAGAGAGCTGCTCGAAATCCTGCACAGGTGGAGGGAACCGTTGCTATTTAAAAGTGGGCGGTCTCCAGAGAAAAGTCTCCTGAGATGAGCCGTGCGTTTGGGAAAGTTAGAGGTCGTTGGCAGACCTGGTGTGTATGAAGCCAACGAAACTGTCAAAAGCAGTTTCATAAAACTCAAGAGCACAGTCTAGTTTCTTTAAAAAAAAACAAACAAAAACCCACCGACAAAGCTATTTTTTTTTAAATTGAATCAATAATGCTCCCATCAAATAAACTGAGAGAGTACCACCAGGCATCTCAGGAAAAATACAGCTGCTGTCTTATTCCGTGTCCCTGTGGCTGCCCAGTCCTCCTGGAGGGGAGCCCCGTTACTCATTTCTTACGGATTCTTGCTGACCGTTCAGCCATTTACGTCCCATTCTGGGCCGGGATTGGTCACTGGACAGTGTATTTTGAAGATCGTTCCAGACCGGTGTGTGCACGGCTGCCTTCCTCTTGTTCACTGCCGTGTAGTGCTCTGTGGCACACGGGCCGCGGTATGCCAGGGGACCGCCTCCCGTCGCTGGGTGTTTAGGTTAGACCCGATCTTTTGCTGTTGCAACACGACACTTGGCGTTTTTGTTCAGTGGAGTTGTTCCTGTTTTGATCATTTGAATGTTTTTTGCGTCTTCGGTGGGTGTTAAAATATTCAGTCCCAGAATGCTTTCCGAGAAAGGGCTGGGGAAGGGCCTGGGGTCACCACCGCCTGCAGGCATGGTTCCTGCAGTAAGGAAGCATCTGGCTTACTGTCCCCACCCTCGGAGAGGCCCTCCGGCCACCTGGGCCCCCACCAGGAGCCGCACACAGGTGAGCAGGGGGCTCTAAGCAGCCACACTGACCTGTGGCCTGAGGACAGGAGTCTGCTTGGCCCAGGCTGGCTGTTTCCTGCTCCACCTGAGAGCATCGGGGTTTTTTTTGTCCCCAGACTTCCTGCTTCCCCAGGACGGGAGCCAGGCCGCCCAGCCCCGCGGTAGAGAAAGGGAGGAAGTGAGAATGTCTCTTCCCCGCTCCTGGCTCTGGTGACAAAGCACCCAGTGAGTTCAGCAGGGCGCCGAAGGAGGCGGTGCACATTCGAAAGGAAGCTTTGCTGACATCAGCAGAGCCGTATCCGAAGGGTGATGAGGCGTGCGTGCGTGTGCGTGTGTGTGTGTGTGTCCGTGCCCCTGTGTACTGAGAAGGAGAAAACAGAGAAACACTTCTGGTGCAGAAACTGGTGCCCGAGCTCAGTAGCCCTTTCTTGATCCCTGCCACGTGCGGAGCGCTTATATCCACATTGGGGTGTGTGGGGCGGGGGCTGGAGGAGGCCAGCCAGACCCTGTGCCCCGTGGTCGGACAGGCGAGCTGGAATCCCCGCCCTGCAGCTTCCGCGCTGGGGGCTGACCTTGGGCAGGTCACCGCACAGTCCGTACTTACCTGTAGGATTCGGATCATGGGGATTTCCTTTTAGCGAGGATGTCCGTGAGGCTAAGCGAGGTGAGGCATGGCAGCTCGCTCACGTGTGCATTCAACAGGTAAATGTCACTGCTCTAGGCACTTTATAGAAGACACACTGCCTGCCAGGAGTCTGCCTGTTGGTGGGGTGGCTGAAGACAGTAAACCACTAAGCGAGGAGATATGAACTCTGTCTGGTGGTGACAGGGGTCCTAGAGAAGACAAAGCAGCAGGTGGGGTGTTCAGAGCCTGGGGACTGGCAGCCTTGCTACTTAGCACATGGCAGTCAGGGAAGGAGGTGAGAGCCTTCCAGGCAGAGAGAATGGCAAGTGCCAAGGTCCTGAGGCTGGATCGTACTTAGAAATCACCTAGTAAAGTGGCTGGCATTTAGTAGTAAATGCCGTACAGTTGTTATTACTCCCGCTCCTAGGAACTGTTATCATCTATCAAAAAACATGAACACCCAGAATCGCTAGGTGTTGGGTGTATAGGGAGCTCCCAGCCCCGTGGAGCTTTCATTCTAGTGTTTCTGGGGTGTGTGTGTGTGTGTGTGTGTGTGTATTTAGCTTGGCTTGTTCTCGATAGATAGTGAATAGGTTTGGAGCAGTGCTTTAAGAGTCTCTTAAATCACAAAGCCCAGCAAAACGTAAAAGCCAGCTGCCTTTGTCATACTGGGTTACCAGGGTCCTAGGACCCAGAACACACTTATCACTGAATTTGCCTCCAACATTTCGCTGGTGAGGGTCGGGGTTAGTGGTGAAGGGAAGTATATCTCCCAGAGACCCTTACAAATGACTCAGCACCAGGGCTGGGATTCACACCCAGAACTCCTGCCTCCCTGTACCTTCTGGTGCCTTCCAGAACCTTCCATTGCCTTCCATCTTCATTTTTCATTGGCCCTCGTGCTTTCCGGCTGCTATGAGAAATGATATGATCGAGAAGGCACATGGGCAGGTTAGGCTGAGTAAAGTCACTCTGGAGGCAAGTAGAAGAGCAGGATTCTCCAGTCCCTGGGCAGGTGGATGTATAGGACTCTGGCACGGTGGCAGATGCTTTCCTGGGCTGCCTGGGTCCAGCTCAGGTGGGGTCATCAGGAGAGGGAAGATGGTACCGGAACTTGTAGTCGCTTCCTGGGTGTCTTGAGTCCAGCCCAGGCTCTTAAAGGCCTGGAAAAGCTGCAGACAGGAGTGCACAACCTGGAGAAATGCAAGCCCGGCCCCCTTGCTCCCCATTTGGCTCGCCGTCCAGGTGAATGTGATCACCGGCATGTGCTAGTGTGAGGCTCCGTCATCCGTGTGGACAGCGCCAGGCGTCAGTCGGGCTAGGCTAGCAGCTGTGACAACTTGCCCCCCGATCTGGGTGGCTTCACACAACATGGCTTATTCCTTCTCTCACCAGTCCAGTGGGGGGGGTCCTGCCCTACTGGATGCGGACCATGAGGCACCTGGCTCCTTCATAATGCGCCACTGGCTGCCCCCTCCCATCGCCTCCCCCCAGGGCCTCCTTGAGTGGGAGGTGGGGAGAGAGAGAGAACGCCGGGCAGCGCCGTTGGTAGGTCTGGCCGCTGTGTTGGCGACAGCTCTGTTGTGTGATGACCCCCAGGCGCAGGGGGCTGGGCACCAGAGAAAGGAGGACCCTTACCAGGATCACGCGTCATACGGGTCTGGAGGCCTTCAGGGTACTGGCTGCAGAGCGCTTCCCTGGGAAGGAAATTCAAGCTCTTCTGGCTCCTGGGTTTAAGCTTAATGGCGGGTCAGGACTGTTGCAGTCTTCTGTCTGGTGGGGAGTGAGATGGAAGCAAGCCCACTGCCGGGCACAGAGTGATGGACTCACAACCACGATGACGTTCGTTGTCTCCCTTCTGTGTGCGAAGAGGTTGGGTTGAGAGGCAAAGGCAGGTCTGCCCTCACGCGTGGGTGTGCGTGTCTGGGAACATGTGTCTATCCGTTGGATATACGTAAAATTATTTCAGGTTCTTGCATAGGCATCTTAGTTGAGAATCAGTGGGCTCATCAGTTTAGTGTTTGCCGGTGTTTGGCTACGTCCCTTTGTGAATTTGTCAAGTGAGTTCAGGGAACTGGTGTCGGAAAGCGAATGCCAAGTATTTAAAGAGTAAGCACCAGGTACTAAGTTTGGGAGCTGAGTACCCGACATGGTGTGTGCCAACAGGGCTTCCCAGGTACCGCGTGTGCCAACAAGTGCTCCCAGGTACCGCGCTTCCAAAGTGCGTGCTCCCAGGTACCATGCTCCCAAAGTGAGTGCTCCCAGGTGCTGTGCTCCCAAAGTGAATGCTCCCAAAGTGAGTGCTCCCAGATACTGTGCTCCCAAAGTGAGTGCTCCCAGGTACCGCGCTCCCAGAGTGAGTGCTCCCAGCACTGTGCTCCTAAAGTGAGTGCTCCCAGGTACCGCACTCCCAATGTGCGTGCTCACAGGTACTGTGCTCCCAAAGTGAGTGCTCCCAGGTACCGCGCTCCCAAAGTGAGTGCTCCCAGGTACTAAGCTCCCCAAGTGCGTGCTCCCAGGTAGTGTGTTTGCAGAGTCAGAGATCATCTTTGGTCCCTGAGGCTCCCTCACATTAGGGAACAGTAGAAACCGTGATGCACTGTTGAGCAAACGCATTTCCTCCACAGGGTTTATGCCTTGTCCTTTGTCCTGCTGTTTGGAGGGAGGAGGATGTGCCGCCGAAGGGGCATGTGGTTTCAGGAAGGACTTTATAGGAGACACACTTCTAGACAGACAAGCCCAGGACTGAGACCGGCAGAGGTGGGGCGGGGGGCCAGGGAACGGGCGGAGGGAGAAGGAAGCCAGGAGAGAGGGGCCGGAGCCACGGGGGCACATTCTGGGTGGTCTGGGCCACGCTCCCTGAGTGGGGGCACCACAGGAGGGTGCAGGAGATACAGGTGGAGGCGGGACCCCTTACAGAGTGGGGGCCGCGGGTGGGGGCCAGGAGTCGGGGTGACGTTGGTGCTGGATTCCCCGGGGCACGTTCAAGCCACGGAGGCCCTGGTCACAATGCAGAGAGACGGGGGACCGGCCCCAGCTGGGCGCCTGGGATCCCCCGAGGAGAAACTTCAGGATCGCAGGGATCTGAGTCACCAGGGCCAGGCGTCCGTCTCAGGAGTGACCAAGGCGGCAGCCACTCGTGAGCCTTCTTTTGCCAGGTGGTTACGTCGTGCTCCCTGTAACAGCCCCGTGACATACTGGTCCTCTCCCCAGTTTACACGTGGGGACACTGAGGCCTGGCCTCAGCAGACAGTCTGGGGCTGAATGGATGGATGAGTGAGTGAAGAAATGAGTGAGTTGTCAGCAGGTCCCTCCATTGAGAGGGGGGAGAGAGGAGGTGTGTTCAGACCTCTGCCCTCCCCCGCCGTGTAACCCCGCGTGAGGGGCATGCCATGCCCGCACCGCTGTCTCCTCCAGGGCTGCCCAGGCTAAACGAGGTGGTCCGTGCAGCAGAGCCGTGTGGCACATGCGTGCACGGCCGGCCTTGGGGCAGACACAGGCCCCAGGGTTCCTGACCTGCTGCCTTGCCCCTGAGGCTGCCAGGCTCAGACCGCCAGCCTGGAGCTCCTGGTGGGCTCCTGTCAGAGGCCTTTGGTACTTTCCGAACCCTGGACCTGAAACCTCCTCTGTCAGCTTTGGCTCCCAAGGCTTCCCTTCTGGAACCTTCCTTCCTGGAGGCTCAGCCTGGCCCTGGAGCGCTCGGGAAGGTAGCACCATCAGGCTGAGGCCGTGGGCAGGGGTGGTACTCTGCCGTGTCTGCAGTGGGGTCTCGGGCCGGGGGGCTGGTGGTGGGGCAGGGCTGCCCCGTTGGAAGAGCAGTGACTGTTGACATCTGTCCCTTGCTCTGGTTCATCCGTGTATCACGGCCCTGTGACCGAGTCTTGCTGGGGGGTGGGGAAAATGAAAGTGCTTGAACTGGCCCAGAGTCCTGGTGGCTCTCTGGCCTGGGGATCCCAGCAGGGGCAGCCTGTGGCGCCAGATGGATGAGAACAGAGTTGGGGGTGGGGTGGGGACCGCAGGACAGGAGTGATCATTTCCTCCCACACCCTGAGAGCCTTCTATGTGTTTGCGCATTTATGCTCACACCAGCCCCTGGGGTTCCAGTTTATAGTTGGAGACAGAGGCCCCGCGAGTTTCAGGTTGTGCATCTGGCACCCGGACGGCCTGGACCCAGAGCCGAGGGCCTTCTCCTCATTCCCCGATGCCTCCTTGCTGGGCATCCCCTTGAGTGGGGACTCCCTGCCCAGCCAAGGCAGTGATAACAGCAGCCAGTGCTTTTTCAGCGCTTACGTTCTGAGCCCTTTATGTACGGGGGGAGCTTGTTTAATCCTCACGATGCCCCTGGGAGGGGTTGCTCTTATCGTCCCCATTTTCCAGATGAGCAAACTGAGGCTCCGAAAGCTGAGATCAGCTTACCCAGCTAGTAATGGTGGCGCTGGGGTTTGAACCCGGGCCATCTGGCTGCAGGGTGTCTGCACGTGTCCTGTGAGCAGGGCTCGAGAGCAGAGGGTCAGAAAGACCCCAAATGGCCAGGGTGGCTCCATCCTGAGAGGAGGACCGTGCAGAGGCGGGAGGTTGTGTGTGGACAGAGCAGGGTGTTTCACCCTGGGGGTGGGGGGTTCAGCCATCTCCTTGTAGACCTGTCCCTACAGGAGCTGTGGTGGACATCTGCTTCTCGCCTGCCCCGTGTTAATCTCGGGACAGTGGACTGAGCCTCTCAGAGCCTCGCCTTCCCTGCCTGAGGTGGCCTGGCCTTGAGGAGCTGCCCGTCAGAGCCGGCTGTGAGGACCTGGCTAGGAGCACGAAGTCCAGGGTTCACTGGGAGTGCCCGCCCCGCCCTGCCCTGCCCTGCCCGCCTTCCGGCTCCACTGCCCTGCACCGCGGGGCTCTGGCACAGCCCCTCTTCCCGCTGCTGCCAGGGAGGCCACCAGCCCCTGGAGTCTTTTCTGACGTGACCCCCCATTGCAGCGACGGCTCCCTCTTCCGCAGCAGGCTGCCATTTGCTTCTTTGGCCATCAGTTTGCCTCTGCACTTGTGAATTGAAACAGAAATAATCACACAGGGATGGTGGTCTTAGAAAATAAAGAAGCAAACAATTCTGCCGTGATCCGAGCCTCCTAGAAGCCATGCATGTGAACGTTTTGGGGTACAGCCGTCTGCGCTTTTCCTAGATGGGTACGTGTGTCACCCATGGGATCCTTGGCACATCGAGCAAGGGTTCCGTCTTGTTCGTAAACACTAAGCCATTCTTACACATTATCTCAAAAGTGTTTCCTCTTTGTCCCTATTGGTATTGGGGCCTAGATCATTCCTTGTGGTGGGGGCCATCCTGGGCATTGGAGGATGTAGGGCATCTCTGATCTCAGCCCACCAGATGCTCCCCACAGTTCTAATGGCCCCAAATGCCCACAGACAGTGCTCCGTGTCCCCTGGGGAGCACCATTCCTGGGAGAGGCCCCCTGGTAGCTCATTTAACATCCCATCCAGCCCTGAGAGGTTCCGTGTGACAGCGCAAACCCTGGCTGTGGCTGGCCTGCGGCAGAGCTGGGGGCCTGCGTTCCTGCCCCGGTCCCCTCGCCTCTCCAGAACCTGGCGCGGAGGTGGTGAGGAAGAACTTGGTGGGGGCCGCAGGCGCCCAGATGCCCGGCCAAGTGGCGGGGCTCTCCCGCAGGGCCTTGGAAGGAAATCCCCGCGGCCAGAGCACTAGTAGGCTCCCCACACCTTTGATCCCGGGATTGCCCCCCTGCTGTGCCTGCCTGGATGACTCAGGACTTCAGAGATCTGGGTTGTTGAAAGGAGGATTGCATCACGCCAATAAAATAAAGAAAAAAATTAGCATTAGAAAGTTTTGATGTGAGGAAAAGGACTTTGAGGCAACCTGTGTGAAGTCAAGGGTATTTTGGGGGAAGGAGAGTGGAGAGGAGAGGGAGTGGGCTGGCGGATGGGCCACCCGGCTACTTGGCTCTCAAGAAGGCCTTCGTCTGCTTGACTCAGGCCCCACCCAAGGCCACGCACTGGGGACCGCTGCTTTTTGGAGCTAGTTGAGCCCCAGCCCCGGACAAGGTATAAAAGTGGTGTTTCTGGAGTATGTCTGGGTCCTGTCTGCAGGTGCGCTTTGGGACCCAGAGGCTCAGGTTAGAGAGTGTTGTTGCAAAGAGCAGAGGTCTTGGGGCTCTTCTAATGCCGCCCCCCCCTCCCCGTAAGCAGGGCTCCCTCCGGCCTCTCCTGGCTGGATCTCAGCCCCCACGCGGCCAAGCTTTGCTTGACGGAGTCTGTGTTGAGGATTTGGGGTGGCACCCCTCCACCACACCCACTTTGAAACCCATGCTGGGGGTGGAGACGCCAAAGACCCCGCCTCCCCAGGTCGGCCCTGTCCTGACAGGGGCCACATCGCTATCAGGCAGTGTGGTTCCCAGCGTGGGCCAGTGTTGTTGGATTCAGACACTTGATGTTGGGCCGTGTGGCCAGTGGTGGTGCGATCCAGTTCTCAGTTTCTGCATCTGTAAGATGGGGTCATGGCCGCCACCTCCCAAGCTCTCCTGAGGGTAGGGAGGTAGCACATGGGGGGGGGGGGCTCAGAAGAGCGGTGGTGTGGAATACGTGCCCAGTAAATGCCTGCTCCGTCGTCACCCCCCGTTTGATCGTGGCCGCGGTGTCCGCCCGCCTGGGTCCCTGCTCCTAATCATCTGTCAACTTCCTGAAGGCAGGGTCCTTTCCATCCAGGGACACCTGATGTCACTGAATGTCGTTGCTCAGTAGGGCATCTGGGGGCCCCAGTGTCGCAGGCTGTGAAGGGACAGAAAAGCATCTCAAGTTTTCTTGGAAACCCTCACCCCGGCTGGGGACTTTGGAGCTGTTTGGGAGAACATCAGGATTCACCCCTGATCCTGTCCTGTGACCTCAGTCCCCAGGACCTGGAATGGACCCTCAGCCCTGGCCCCAGCGCCAGCCGCCACGTCCCTGACTCAGGGGAGCTAGCAACATGCAGTTGGGAGGATTGAGGCATTATTGGTGGTTTTCACCTTAGCTTTCCGCAGCCGTGCTTGGGAAATAAGATTTCGATCTTGGAAAATATGATTTAAAAACAGAATTGAAAGTCGCTTTTGTTTTCTCAACGATATTGCCCCTGACACATGCACAGGGCCTGCCTGGTGGAGCTGGGTGTGCGCGTGTCTGTGGGAGATCACACAGCCTGGCTCCGGCCACGCCTGCATGATGTCCTGCCCCCGCCCCCCCGCCCCCCCCTTCCTGAGCTTTCCATCCTGCATCCACTCTTAGGTCTGTGATGGCAGAGCTCACGACGCCCCCTTTCTTTCGTGGTGGCTTGCTGTGTCCCCTTGTCCTGACGCCGCGGGGGCGACCTTGCTGCCGGGGGAGGGGCCTCTTCGCGGAGCTCTCCTCTGCCTCTGTTGGAATGCGGAGTAGTAAATGTGTTCACGCGTGGGTCCATGGAGCCCGAGTCCCCAGCTTGTTCCCCCTTACGTTCCCATCCCAGATGGGGGGAGGGGTTCCTGTCCTTCCTGTGGGATGAGGTCTCGGAGCTCTGAGTTCCCCTGGGCCATCCTGGGGAGCCTTCTTGGGGATGGGTCCTGGGCCCCTCGCGATCCCAGGATATCACTCCATTCCTGTGCCCAGGACCTGGCCCTGTGGCCTCCGTGCCCTCTGGCCCCCAAGGGGGTTTGGCCAGTGAGGACCCAGGAGGAGATGGAGGCCTTTGGCTTTGATTTAAGGTTGATTTAAGGTTGATTTAAGGTTGATTTAAGGTAAGCATAGCTCCTGTCCTGTCACCCCAGCTCAGGTGTAGGGGTGGGACTGGTGGTAGCAATGGGGGTGACCAGCTGGCCCGGCTTGCCAGGAGACTGTCGCAGGATTTGTGTTGGCACTCAAGTCCCGTGTCCCGGGAAACCCCGCGGGCCAGGCAGACCCGGGAGAGCTGGTCACCCGAGGGAGAAAACCCATCTTCCGTGCTTTCCCCTGTGCTCTGCCCACACCGTGGAGCGCTGTCCTTTTGTGACTGTTGCTCCGAATCACACCATTTCATGTCTGCCATCTGTTCCTCCTGGGGCTCCGGCTGGCACCCCAGGGGCTTCGGAAGGACGGACTGGGTTCCGGAGCCCTTCCTGTGAGAGCTCACAGGGACCACATGGGCCATGCTTTAAACACGGGGAGATGAAATTCGACTCTTTTCTGAAAATACGCCACCTTCAAGGAATGATGACGTTCGTGATGGTAGTGGTGGGCCCTTATTTGCTGGGTGGCCGTGGGCTGGTCATACCTGGCGGCAACACTGTGTCTTATCATGAGGACGGTCCTGCAGGACTTTCCAGGTGAGGGCACTGAGGCTGAGGGCGCTGAGGCTCTTTGCCGGGGCTCTGGCCAGGCCAGGGTGCGAACCCCAGCAGGGTGATGTGCGAGGCTGGCGCACTTACTGATCGGAGGGGTGTTGACAGCCCGGGCCAGGCCGGACAAGACCCACACGTGTGCTGCTGCGGGCTTGGACAGGGCATCCTTCGTACTGGCTCTTCAGGCTGCAGATCCGACATGTTCCTCCCACGTGGCAGGGCTGTGTGCGCAAAGCACGCACAACCGGCTCGTTGGCTGCCTTTGGCTTTGCTGGATTCCACTGTGGCCAGTGTTGGAAAATGTTAGTCTGTCCTTTCCTTTTCCATCACTTCCCGCCTTCCCCAGGGTTTAAATTTTTATAATTAGAATCGGAGGCAGAGAGAACCTGCAGGCCATCTAGTTCTGGGATGGCAAATAAATAACACACGTGCTGCCACTACTACGTCCACTCCCCTGGTAGACATTGCATATCCATCCTGGCATAATCAACCCTTCCCAGTGAGTCCAGAGACTGCCACGGCTCATCTGTGGTTGTTGCCATGCAGCCTGTCTCCCACTGTGCAGATTAGGAACCTGAGACCCGAGACGGAGACGTTAAATGGCCCACAAGGGAGGCACCGGGATTGTGGAGTCAGGTCCACACCAAGGGGCTCTCTGCTGAGAAGTGACCCTGACCTTTAGACAAGGTGTGGCGTAGGGGGATGGACCTGGGTTTTGCACAGCAGTGCATGGATCTGGGTCTCAATCCTGGTTCCGCCTCTTTTTGGTTGTAACTTCGGGTAAGTCACATGACTTCCTTGAGCCTGGTCGGTGAAGCTAGAAATTACAATCCCTGCATCCTAAGGTTGTGAGGAATAAACGGCATGGAATGTTTCTTCAGCGTCCTGTGGATACCGGTGGAGGACCCAGTGCGTGCTGGGCACTGCCGTGGGCATGGCGTGTGGCAGTGTGCCGCCTAGGCACCGCTCTGCCCTGCGGGAGCTCCACTGCCGATTCAAGTGCTGCTGGTTTTCATTCTCTCTCCTTTTCGGAGACCTCTGAAATTTGTATTGTTATTATTAATCTTTGACAACTCCTCTGTCACGTCCTCTTAAAATTTGTCTCCTTTGTCCTCTGCAGGACTTGCTTTGGGGAGTGACTTAATTTTTCTTTATTCCTGGTCTCATTTGCGTCCTCATATGGGAGTGGATGGTCAGTTTATAAGGAATTGAAGTGACAGAATCTTCCCTTCTGAATGAATGTGCCAGGATGCTGGGTCATGGACTTTTTTGGGCAACACACTCCTTTTGAAAATTTGAAGAAAGCTATGGACCCTTCTGGCAAAATGGTAAGATGACAGGCTCATGGGATTTAGCATCTGTAATATGGGCATTCCTTCCTGACCGGCCCCCCGCCCCAGTTATAAACCGGTCTAGGAGGTCTGCAGGTCGGCGGCACGTCCCTAGCAAGAAGTGGAACTCTGCTCAGAAATTAACATGTAACTGATTAAAACAAGTTTCATCCTCTGGCTGGGGAAGTGGGCTTGTCCACACGGCATTTTCTGTGCTTGTAGAGCTGTGTTTAGTCTTCTTGGTTATGGTGAAATATTTTTTCTTTTATCCTAGTCTGGAGTTTCAAGGTTGGTGCTTCTTGCCCCTAAAATGTTTATTTTCAGATTTAGAACAGTTCCTCACCCCTCGATAAGGCCGAGTGCGTCGCTGAAGCCACGCTGTGGTCGGCACAGGGACTCCGCTGGCATCGCAGATGTGGCTCTGTGCTCAGCCCCGCTTGGCACACAGAGTGACCTTGGGCCGCCTCACCTCTCTGACCTTAGTAAAGCGAGGGGACGGAGTGGCCACAAACCCCCCAGTGGTCAAGGATTAAAGAATAGTGAGCATAAAAAAATAGGCCCGGAGAGTGTCCAAGTAGGCCATGGCGGGTTTTGTATTTGATCACCTTGAACTTGACTCAGAAGTGTGGATCCTCTGTACTCTGAAGGGCCGGTGTTTTTATTGAGTTACGGAGGCTGCCTGGCAAACTGGGCTGAAGTGGGCCGGGTCCCTTTGCGCGGTGCCGAATACATGTGGCTCTCGGAGAACGGCAGAGGCCGGCCGGCTTAGTTCAAGGAAACTAAGGGTCTTCCTTGCTTGGTCCCAGAGAAAAAGACTGCAGTAAATGGCTTCCCTCATGGTCTTTGACTCTTCCGATGTGAGCAGGGCACCCACCTTTAGCCATGTCCTAGGGTGAAACATGATTTAAGTGGCTGGAGAGACAGAGGGTTCCGTGGGGCCATCTCACACGCAGACACGGAGTGCCGCCGGGACGATTTCTTTGCCACTGAGTTTTGCATTTGCATGTTCTTAAGCCAAGAAAAGGAATTGAACTTTCCCTTTTGTTTGCTTCATTACTCCTACCACATTTGGCAGTTTGGAGGGATGCGGTTGTGTTTTTTTATGACTCTCAAATTCTTTTTTAAAAGTGTGCTGTGTGCACAGAGGCCTCTCCCTTCCCTGAAGATTTTGCAGGGAGACCTGAGCCAGCGCTCCGTCCCGCTGGGGACAGGTTGCCGTGGGCTCGGCTGGGCGAAATAATGGAGTCCACCACTTCTCGAGCACTTACTGGGTGCCGGCCGCTTGTGCGTCTCGTCCTCGCGGCCGTGCCCTGCGGTGGGTCATGTCCGCGTCTCCGGACTGGGGACAGCCGCTGGCCTCCAGGCCCACACAGGTCTCAGAGCTGCGCTTCACCCCCAGGTCACGCTGACCCGAACCCTTGTGCTTTTTCCTAAGCCCCATGCTTCTCCTGTGACTTCAAGGGACCTCCTGGGTGTTCTTTATGTTCGCCCCCTTGTAAGATTCCACTTAAGGAGAAGTGAGTAGGCGGCAGCCTCCCTGGGAGCTCAGGTGCAGCCAAGATTGGCCAGGTCCCCCTGGTCAGCGGCCAAGGTGGCCAGCTCTGGGACAAAGCTAAGGGTCCATCTGCCTCGCCTGTGTGACACTCGAGGGCAGCCCTGGCCGGATGTCCAGGAAGGGGGAGAAGGTGGCTTCCTTGTCCGGGTCTCTACTTCACGAGGGGCGGCTGGCTTGAGCCTGGCCACTCAGGTACCATGAGAGGTGGCTGGGCGGAGCCTGGGCTCTTCTGAGTAGGTGTTTCCTGCCCCTTCACCTGGAGGAGGGGCGTCTCGAGAGGCGGCCTCACGGCCTGGAGGGGAACCCCCGCCAGCATCTTCTTAGAATTCTCTCCGTGTCAGGGAGCGAAAGAGCAGGTTGCCGAGCCCACGTCTGGCCTGGTGGGGCCTCTCGACATCATCAAGGCTGATGCTCCCATTTTACAGCTGAGCAGACCGAGGCCAAGGACACACCCACCCCCAAGTATCGCTCCCGGCTCTCTCTGTCTGCCCTGTGCTCCCACGGTCTTATTTATCGAGGTTTCTGAGGTTCTGAATGTGCGTGTTTTTGGTAATTGGGGTGAAATATACATAGCATTTACCAACTTAACTGTTCGGAGGTGGACAGGACAGTGGCATTAAATACGTTCACAGTGTTGTGTTACCATCACCACTGTTTATATCCAGACCGTTTCACCCATCTGCAGCATTAACTCTGTGTTGAATACTGACTCCCCTTCCGTGCTCCCGCAGCCCGACAATCTCTCTTCTGCCCTCTGCCTGTATGAATTTGCCTCGTCCACGGACCTCATGGAAGTGTAATCCTGTAACGCTTGTCCTTCTGGGTCTGCCTTGTGTCACTTAGCATAGCGATTTCACGGTCCATCCGTGTTGTAGCGTGTATCAGACTTCCATTCCTTTTATGGCTGAGTAGTGTTCGCCTGTATGGATAGACCGCGTGTCGTTTACCCTTTCCCCTGGTGGGGAGCACTGGCTCTGGGATGAATGCCACCGCGGATGCGGGGACAGACCGCTATTAGCTTCCCTGCGTTCAGTTCTTCTGGATGTATACCTGGGAGTGGACATTCCTCTTTGAAGATGTTCATCTCGCTCCCCCTCATTTCACCGAGAACTCCAGTTCATTGTAGGAAAATCAGACAATACAAGTCACCAGAGGGGGACAATAAAATTCACACCTCATGTTTTTGTAGGAAGGTCGTTTGTGTGTGTCTTTTTTTCTGTCTGCCCAGGGTTATGCCGCACAAGCAGCCTTTGGTAGTGAGGGATGGTTCTTCACCGCAAAATCCAAACACCTTTGTGTTAGGTACTGAGGGAGGAGGTACCGCTTGGGCTTTGCGGCCCCCTGGAACCTCACCGCCTCCAGGAAGCACCGCTCCTGGGTGCAGTCTGAGTCCCGGGAGGGGTGCCCAGCGCAGCGTCTGGTGGCGGTTGGCCCTGATAGGTATGCGTCAGATGAGGGCATGAAGACGTGACTGACTGAATGAATGACTGAAATTAACAAGAAAGTCGCCACAGGAGTGGCCGGGAGTCCTGGGGCGGGGCCCTCCCCCCTGCAGCCCTGCAGCCGCCTTTTTGGGCAGAGCACCCTGAGCCTCCCTCCCCCTAGGCCTGGGCGCACAGGGGGCCGCTGCGCAGATGTCTGCTGAGGGTCTCCTGTGTGCTGGGCGCTGGACTGGGGGGCTGGGCCACGGGGTGACCACAGCAGGGACCTTACATTCCAGAGGGGGCACACCCTTGCACAAAAGCACATACTAATTTCAGATGGTGATAAATGTGAAGAAGGTCCTTCCTTTTTCCTTTCCTTTCTCTTCATTTCTATCTCTTCTTTAAGAAAAATAATGAGTTATTTGGCTGTTTCTCGGTTGGTAGTCAGGGAATGTGTGTGCAGTTAGCGGGTTCGAATCCCAGCTCTGCCACCTGCTAGTGACCTCGGTTTCCGTGTCTGTACGAAGGAAGCCGGTGGTGTCTGCTGCCGGGGCGCCGAGGCCTGGCGGGGACGCGCCGAGGCCTGGCGGGGACGCGCTCCTGAGCACTGGGCGCGGGGCCTGGCGGGGACGCGCTCCTGAGCCCTGGGCGCGGGGCCGGGGCGCCGGGGCCTGGCGGGGACGCGCTCCTGAGCACTGGGCGCGGGGCTGGGGCGCCGAGGCCTGGCGGGGACGCGCCGAGGCCTGGCGGGGACGCGCTCCTGAGCACTGGGCGCGGGGCCGGGTCGCCGAGGCCTGGCGGGGACGCGCTCCTGAGCCCTGGGCGCAGTGCCGGGCGGGCCCGAGGGTCTCCAGGCGTGCTGCTCTTGTCTCTGTGAGCAGGCCGTCGTTGGGTGCTGAGGTTGCTGGCCGCGTGGTTTTGAAAGGCCAAGACCAGCACGGTCCAGGCGATTGGTCACCGGGGCAGGGGCGGGTACGGCGTTGAGTTTGGTACACTGGGCACAGCCTCCCTCCCCTGGGCTCTTTGGCTGAACCCACTTTGTTCAGTTCCCCTTCCCTGCTCGAGATGGTCCCCTCCTGGGAACAGGAACAAAAGGGCCAGCTCTGAAAGGGGCCCTTGTTCCTTCCCCAAGTTCGGGAAGGGCACAGGCGCGTTTCTGCAGACTGTTCCAGGAGTTCTGTGGCCGGGCCAGACTCTTCCTCTCTCCTGGGCCTCCTGTGGCGCTGGGGCCTTCTGGTGGGATGGCTGGGATGACCAGGACACACAGGAAAAGGGGCAAATGGGCAGAAGCCCTCCGGCTACTCTTCGAGGGGCCCTTGTCCCTGCTGGGCAGGGGCAGGGGTCTTCTGGGGCACCCAGAGGGCTTTTAATGGAGCGGATTTCCAGTTTGTCAGGCAGAGGGCTTAGCGGTGCTGCCTGGCCCGTGTGGGTGGGGGACGGGACCTGTGTTTGCCACCTGACCTTGGCACTCACTGTGGAGCCCGGGTGAGTCTTCCAGTACCTCGGGGCATCCTGCCTAGGGCCCCACCTGTGGATGAGGTGCACGGCGACCTGGCCGTCGGTGGCGGGGTAGGGACAGCAGGCGGGGCCGGGGCGTGTCCCCGAGCAGCCCCAGTAGTGCTGCCCCTCCGCCTCTCCACGAGGGTGGCCCTCCGCCATCTTTCCTCCCCCAGTGAGAAGGCGGGAGGATTTGAACACTGTCCCCTCAGAAATGCCGCTTCTACCCAGGTTCGGGTCTGGGAAGAAGAGAAATGTAGTGCTCACCTTTCTCAGGCACCCCTCTCTTACCCCCGTGGCCTGGGCGCCCGTGAACATGAGTGCAGCACGCGCAAGTGGGGGCACTCCGGGGCCCTCGGGGGCTGAGATGACCAGGGGAGCGCCGGGAGGTGGCTGTCCGGCCTGGGCGGGAGGGGAGGCCACGGCTCCTCAGCCGCCAGGTGCCCGCGCAGCTCTGCCCCCAGAGTCAGCTAGAGTGTGTGCATTCCCCACCGCTGCCACCACTCACACACTCAGGCTGCGCGTGTGCTCTAGGCAGGGGTGGAGTGAGAAGGCGCGCTGGGCGCTTGCGTCCTCCGTGCTTGCACAGCGCAGGGGAATCTGTGCCTGAAATGTGCCTTGTGGAACACCTGCGGGGTGGCGGGCGTTGTGCCGATGGCTGGGAATACGGGGGTGCCATCGGGGTGATGGGGGCGCTGGTGGTAGGGCCGGGGTTCCCCAGGAGACAGTTGCTGAGCGTCTGCCCGCCCCCCCCACCCCGGGCTGGTGGGGGTGCAGGCTGGCGCATCTGTAGGAGGGAAATGCTCCTTGGGCCAGGAGTGTGTTGAGTGGCGTGGGCCCAGGTGAGCTGTGCTGCGTGCTGGGCTCAGGACTTTGGACTTGAACATGGAAGCCAAGTCCCTGGAATGCCCCTGAACACCTTGTTCCTTCCTGCTCAGCCTTGAGAAAGCCTTGTTCTTTGCCCTGACTCCGTCATCATCACGTTTGAGAACCTAGGACAGGCCAAACTGGGGACGAGGGTGGGGCTCAGTTCATTGCCAGTGAGGAAATGGCCTCTCTCCCTTAGTTTTTGGAGTTGGTAGAGAGGCTCAGAGGGGCTGGCCCCTGACAAGATAATGGGGAGAACTGTCTGCTCTTGGAAATGCAGGGATCTGTCTTCCACGGCAGAACGAGCCCCCAGGCCAGTGATCAGAGTGGTAAGCTGGGCCTTCCCCCCAGGCTCTCCTCCTCACAAGCTGTGTGACCTTGGGCAAGTAGCTTAACCTCTCTGAGCTTTTGTTTCTCATCAGTACGATGAGGTGGGTAGGGGTACCAATCCCCCGGGCTTCTGAAAGGATTCAGTGGGGAAAATCATGTCCATCATTAGTGCCGCGCCGCCCAGGCCCCCCTTCTTCCTGCTGCATTCCCAGGGCTGCACAGGAGGGGCCTGAGGCGGGGGAGGAGTGGCCGGAAGGGGCTGCCCAGGGCAGGTGACCTGGAGCTCTGGAGTCACATTTTCCCAAGTTCAGGCTCTGCCCGTCTCTGGCCCCGTGTGACACTGGGCAAGAGGCTGAGGTGAAATTGAGTCCATGATTTCATTCTGTCTCACTTGTCCCCCTGGAAAATGGGATCGTAGCACTCAGCTCCGGGGCTGCTGTGGGGACGGAAGAGCTGCCAGGCCAGGGCTCCTGCCGGGATCGACTTCCTGTAGGGCTTTAGGAAAGGAAGTGTGGAGGGCTTTTCTCTGGGTTCTTCCTCTCCCGTGAAGCCCCCTCAGATGGGAGTGGTCCGGCGGGCCTGCCCGTGACCTTGTCCGGAGGCCGGCAGCGGCTGCAGGCTAAGAGCCTTAACGGGAGCCCTGCCCGCCTGCTGATTTACCCGATGCCCTCGGTTATCTTTGCAGAAGTCGTGAGCCGGTGGAAGGACCACTTCCTCTGCAGCCTTCAGATTTATCAGGCACAACTTTTGACAGTTTCAGTTTGAAGAGAATTAAAAAAATAAAGATGCTGAGAAGCCTGAGATAAAACAGCGGCCTCGGCCTCTGCCCTGCCGCTCCCGCAGGACCAGGCACGGCCGTCCGGGCCGCTGGCTGCTTGGCGGGGCCGCCCCGCGTGGGAGGCTTCTCTGCACACGCTTCCTGGCCCAGGCGAGGTGACCGGGGACACGGGCACGCGGGCCGGGTCACAGAGCCAGAGGTTTCAGAAGTGTGCCTTCAGAGCTGCTTTCTTTCCCGCTCTGGAGAAGGGCGTCTGGAGAAAGTGCTCAAGGTAAGGCCGGGCCTGACCTGAAGCCGCTGACGGAGGGCGCCTGCCCCCTTCCCAGCCTGCCACAAAGGGGGTTAGATTTGGGGCAACCGTGGGACCCTGTGATTTTTGCTAAGTCAGAAGTGACTAGGTATTGATTTTCTATAGTTGGAACTACTCGTTTGTAAATACACCCAATTCCTCACCTCCTGGCGGCCATCTTTGCTGAAGCCCTGAGGCTCCTAAATCAGGAGGGAGCGTGACGGCGAGTACACACGGACAGGTGCGCGCACACGTACACGCGCGTATAGAGGCGTGACGGCGAGTACACACGGACAGGTGCGCGCGCACGTACACGCGCGTAGAGAGACGTGACGGCGAGTACACACGGACAGGTGCGCACACACGTACACGCGCGTAGAGAGACGTGACGGTGAGTACACACGGACAGGTGCGCGCGCACGTACACGCGCGTATAGAGGCGTGACGGCGAGTACACACGGACAGGTGCGCGCGCACGTACACGCGCGTATAGAGGCGTGACGGCGAGTACACACGGACAGGTGCGCGCGCACGTACACGCGCGTAGAGAGACGTGACGGCGAGTACACACGGACAGGTGCACACACGTACACGCGCGTATAGAGGCGTGACGGCGAGTACACACGGACAGGTGCGCGCGCACGTACACGCGCGTATAGAGGCGTGACGGCGAGTACACACGGACAGGTGCGCGCGCACGTACATGCGCGTATAGAGGCGTGACGGCGAGTACACACGGACAGGTGCACACACGTACACGCGCGTAGAGAGACGTGACGGCGAGTACACACGGACAGGTGCGCGCACACGTACACGCGCGTAGAGAGGCGTGACGGCGAGTATACACGGACAGGTGCGCGCGCACATACACGCGCGTAGAGAGGTGTGCACACATGAGTCTACACGCACAGGCAGGCCCGCGCGCATGCAGATACATGCACGGTGTATGCGCAGTGTCGCACACACTACATGTGCGCACACACGTGTACACATGCCCTCACAGGTGGCATTTCACTCTGGCGTTTTGCTCCGTACATTCAAATGTCCTGGGTGTTCGTGTGACTTTGGGTGAGTCGTGGAACTCGGCTCCTTCATGTTTAACGTGAAATCAGTGGTCATTGCTTGTGACCTGGGGTCATGGTCAGGAAGCAATAAGAAAGGACATGAGTCAAGCCCAGGACAAGGCTCAGGACCCCAGAGATACTTAATTAAGACGGGCTGTTCTTCTTTTTGGTGTTCTTTACGGTGCCTTCTTTTCAGCGTTTCCACGGCACTTGGTCGGCCCAAGGTTTGGGGATGGGGCCCGTCCGGCCCGTGGTTCTCAGGAGCAGATAGTGGCCCCCATGGCACGTTCGACACTGCTCTGTCCTGCACGCCGTTCTAGGGCATTCCATTAGGGCCTGTGCTCTCAGGAAGCTTGGAGTTCTTGGGGCCAGGGAGGTGACGGCCACAAGTCAGCAGTCACAAGGCCCTGCAGAGGTGGCAGGAACTGGAACGGAGATCAGAAGGGAAAGGTGGTGGAGACAGGTGGGTGAGGGCACATTCGGCAGCACAGTCAAGGAGGGTCTCTGAGTAGGTGACATTGCTGAAGGGACCAGTCCTGTGGGGATCCAGGGAGGAACATTTCAGGAGTGAGTATCGCAAGTGCAAAGGCCCCGAGGTGGGAGGCGGGGGCAGCAGGCAGGGCCAAACATGGCTGCCGTGGCAGCCTCAGCCTGGAGTGTGGATTTCATTCCAAGGGCCTTGGGATGACACGACAAGATCTGATGACCTTTTGCAAAGGCTGGTGAGAGAGGGGTCAAGGGCAGACTGTGTGTCCTGTTCTTCTCTTGTCCCTTGGAGCGTGCCTCAGGCTCAGCCACATAGTGGCTGCCCCCGGTGGGTGTCTGCTTGCGTCCCGTCTCCTGCGTGGACCATCAGCGACCTGATCTGTACAATGGGTCCGAGTATTGGGCCCCTTATCCCCACCCCTCTCTGTGTGGTGGCCCTGCCTCCTCGTGTCCTTCTCCGAGGTCAGTCCCTTTCAGCTCCGTGAGCACCAGCGGCTGACGTTTCCCCTCTTGTTTGTTGTGGGGGAAGGGTACTTAATTGCATTCCTCCTGAGTGAATGACACAGAAAGGGCTGGGGCATGTCAGCGACGCTGGTCTGTAATTTTCATGTCTGGGACGGGCTTCGGAGCTGAGCTGTGTTCCTCCGACCGGCCGCGGCTGTCGCCCAAGTCAACAACGGGCCGCTCTCGACATCGCCTTTGTTGGTTTTCTTTCTTCCTCCTCCTCCTCCTCCTCCTCCTCCTCCTCCTCCTCCGTCTACTCCATCTTCTCCGTCGTGTTTTTTAAATAAGCCTTTTTCCCCCCTCCCTTCCCATGAAACAGAACTGGCGACTTGGATGTGGTGGGTAAGAATTAGTAGTTTCTGTCCCTTTGGTGTGGGAGTCGGTGGGGGTTGATTTAAACATTTATTTCCCATTAAGAGCTTCATGGCCTTGGAGCTGGCATGAGAAGTGGGGTGATCTCAAGCCCCGGCTGGTGGTTTGCGATGCCCGCGGGGCCAGGGCCTGCCTCTCGGGGAGGCGGGGGACCCACGGGCCGAGTCCAGTCTGCCGCTCTGTTTTCCTTGGCCCACACAGTGTTTTTGAAAAACAATAAAAACAAAACAAAACAAAAAAACGCTTCAGTAAGTTGTCTGCATTTAAAAATTGGGAGAGTTTCCCTAAAAAAAAGTCTCTATTTTGATTTTCTAATAATAACAACAAAAGCAAACACTTCTGTGTCACTTACTACGTGCCTGGTGTGGTTCTATCTGACTTCTGTCGGTCGGTTCCCTCCTCTGACCCTCGGACTAACTCTGTGATGCACGTGTCTCTCTTTCTTGTCCCCACCTGACGGCTGGAATCACCAAGGCTGACCTTGAACCAGCTTGCACCTGGCTGTGCCCGCACCCTGGTGTGGTGGGGGGGCTGGGGCTGGGGCTGCTGGTGGCCGCCCCTTCCAGGCCGGGCACGTGCTGTCCCCCTCGCCTGCTGCACTCAGACTCGGCACCTGCGGGGAGCTGGGGGTGTGGGACTTGCTGCTTTCTTGAGCTTGGAGAGGTCAGGGTGGGTGGCGGGAGTAAAGCCGCTCTTCTCCGGATTGAGTCACCGACCACTGATGATCGGTGTGCCTCCCTCCGTCCGTCCTTTGTGGTTCCGCTTCACCCAGGCGCCCCGGGGCCACGCAGATCCAATCCCTGCTCTGCGTGCGGATTCGAGCCGGCGCCCGGGATTGAGTCCAGACCTGCGCGCGGATCCCTGGAGTGCACTGAGTCAGGCCGCAGCGGACGAGACCTCCCAGCCTCCTGGCCCGGGTCAGCCTCCCTTTAGTGGAAGGGCAGCAGCGCTGGGTGCAGAGACCCCGGGCCCGCCTGCGGAGCTCCCCTCCCGTCCTGTGCGGGGGAGCAGGGCTGGGACGGGGTCCCGAGGCCCTGGCAGCCCGGCTGCCCTGCACCCGCTGGTGGGGAGGGGGGCACTGAGGGGTGCAGCGCTACTGCCTGTCTTTGTCAGAACGGCTGGTGGGTGGAACGTGGTTCTGGGGCGGCCAGGCTTGCGGGTGACTCACTTTGGAAGCTTTGAGACGGCACTTCACCTGGGGAGGCTTCAGCAGCGCGGAGGGGAGGTGGCCCTTTTCCCAGAGGGCTGCGGCTTCGTGGATGGGGCTGCTGTGGTCGGCGTGGCTGGCCTTCCGTGTAGCAGAGGGAGCGTGGGCCGTGATGAGAAGCCACTATGTTTGGAGGCTTAACCCTTCCCTCTCCCCTTCCTCTCCCTCTCTCTGTGCCCCTCCCCCCCCACTTCTGGGTGTGTTTTAAAAACTCTGTTGGGGCACCTGGGCGACTCGGTCAGTTAAACATCCAACTTCGGCCAGGTCATGATCTCAAAGTACATAAGTTCGAGTCCTGCATGGGGCTCTGTGCTGACAGTGTGGGGCTTGCTTGGGATTCTCTCTCTCTCTCTCTCTCTCTCTTTCTCTCTCTCGAAATAAATACACTTTTAAGAACAAAACAAAATCCCTCTTTATTGAGCTGTAATTGACACATGATAAACTATACATTCTTCTTTTCCTTTTATTGTTATTTGTTTTTATTTTTTGTTTAAAAAACTTTTTTTAAAATGTTTTATTTATTTTTGAGAGAGAGAGAGAGACAGCAGAGCCCGACGTGGGGCTTGAACCCACAAACCATGAGATCATGATCTCAGCCAAAGCCAGATGCTCAACTGACTGAGCCATCTGGGCACCCCTCTCCTTTTCCTTTTAAAATCCCAAATGATTTCGGCTGTCCAGAGCAGTAAGTAAAATAACACGTAAATGTAACCACCCAATGCAAGAAACCATTCCAGCTGTAGTTCCTGATGTTTCTACGTGTGCTTCTCTCCACTCTCTCCCCCTGCCTTTCTCTCGGCCCCGAATTCTTCACACACCTCTCTCCTTCTTCACACTCCTCTTTGCTGGAGTGTGAGAGTTTCCCGATTCTGTTTCCTCTTCTCACCTTCCCTCACCCTTCCCTTGGCCTTGTCCTCACTTCCCATGGGCAGCTGCATCCGTCCTGTGGGCCTCCTGAGACTCTTCGGGAGACGGTGAAGAATGAGGGGGAGACCCACAGGCTGGAGCCCTGAGTCCTAGAGCCCGCATGCTGGGTGTCTTCTGGAGGAGGGCTGTTTCTGTCTTGGGGGCTGAGATAATTCACGCAGAATGGAGCCGAGCCCCTGGGGCCTGTATGCTAAGTGCTTGATAAATGGTAGGGTAAAAGTCATCCATCCACTGATTTTGCAGAAACTGCCCACCTTGGAAATGCTGGCACTGAATTCTTAAGGGGCAGATACTAAGACATAGTGTGGGCTGTGCGTTGAAGTCAGCAGGGCCTAGCCCAGGGGCTCTGTTCGTGCCTACCACACATGGCAGGGCACTCTGCCCATGTGGAGACACCCAGGCTCTCATCGCTTGCAGTCAGACTTTGTTTATCCTGCATTGGGGTTCAGGGTTCATGTAATTTTTAAAAAGCCCTAAACAGCCACAACACAGGAGCTTAAACCAAAGAGCAGTTCTTTCTCTCATCTAGAAAAAGTCTAGGGCATAGGCTGTCCCACTAGGACAAGTGTGGTGGTCTGGGTTCTTCAGGGACCCAAGTTGCCTCTGTCTTGTTGCTCCATTCTTCTTAGCACTCTGCCTCATGGTTCAGGTAGCAGCTAAATTCCTACCATTGCATCTCTATTCCAGTTAGTGGAAAGCTGGCTCTTGGCCAGCCCATCTGTATTCCAGACAGCAGGAAGTGGGAGTGGTGGAGGAGAGTGGGGAACCTCTGCTTTCATCTTATTGGCCAGACTGAGTCACATGGCAACTCCTAGCTGCAAGGGAGTCTGGGGAATGTAGTCAGGGAGACCTGCTGTGACCAGGGCACAGGGAGGCCCTCCTGTTTCTAGCACAGGCCGTCGTTTGGAAGCCTGCTCGCATGTGGACTGTGGAAGGAACCAACTCTTTTAACAGGAGCCAGGATAAGAGCAGGTTTTCTTCAGAAAGGTGGAAAGTAGGGCAAAGAGCCGTTGGACTCTCTGTGGTGCCAGAGATTGGAACCACGGTCCCTGGGAAAGCGTTGAGGGCAGAGATTTTGCCTTCCTGTACGTGGAGGAATAGGCTGCCCGAGGTGGTAGTGAGGTCTCTGAGAAGGAAGTGTGCAAGCAGAGATTCAAATGGACGTGTGTTCCAGATCTGGAAGGAAGGTTCACGGAACTTCATCAAGGAGTGACCCTCTAAGGAGTCTAATCCAGGGGTCACACGACCATGAATTGGTAGGTCCCTCCCCATCCCGCCGGAGGCAGACCTCACTGGTCCTGCCTGGTGCCCGGCTGCACCCCGTCGTGGATGCGGTTTGGGGGTGGTAGTGGAGGTGAGTTTATGCAAGAGCAGGGGCAGCACCCGTGGGCAGAAAGAGCCGCCCCGGGCTTGTGAGGGGAGACTGATTAGATACTTGGAAGCTGGGGAAGGTAGAGCCTGATGTTTCCGAAGGGATTTCTGCATGCCACAGACAACCCTGGATCCAGGAGGCCTGGCTGCTTTCAAGCTAAGGTTGTTTAGCATTAAGACAGCAGGGAGTCTGCCAGCTCTGCTTGTCAGTGGGCTGCAGGTGGCCAGGCAATTGAATTTTACCTGCCATTTCCTTCTGCCTTTGTTTCCCACATCAGTTGCCACCTGGGAAACCTCCCCAGAGCGTGTGAGATAAACCCACGTTCTCCTGCGTGAAGCCAGTTCTCTTCTTGATGCTGGTCGGACGGGGAAGTGATGTCCCCAGAGATGCGCCACCGGGGTCGGCAGGGGGCCCGGGGCTCCCAGACGCAGGTCCGTTCCAGCCACCCCCGCGCCCCTCCTGCGGGCCCTTTCTCCCCCTGGAACCCGGGTGGCCCTGCCTGGTTTCCTGGAGCTCCACGCAGATGAGGCTCCGTCCTGGGAGCCGGCCACTCGGAGGCACCTGCCAGCCCCCCAGTCTGCGCCCCGCTGGGCCCCGGGGGGTGTGGGACCCGGGCAGGAAGTGAAAGTGCCCCAGCCCTCCTCAGTCTGCTCTTGACCTGGCGGGACTTTTCCTGGGGGGAGGGGCAGGGACCGTGGGTTCTTGACTGAGTCTGGCCTTGCCCCGCAGAGACCGCACCCGGCCGTCTCCGTCCTGTTTGTGAAGGGGACGTCCGGTCACTCCAGGTTGCGCGTCTGGAAGAACTGGGACGATGTCGTCTCCGACCCAAGTGAGGGGTGTATCGGGGGGCAGCTCCCAGGGGACTGGGCGACCCCCTTCATTGTCAGGATCATGTTTCTGGACTGTCAGCACCAGACTTTTTAAATTGTGGCAAAATGCCCCTCATATAACATTTTTACCATCTTAACCATTTCTAAGTCCACTGAGTTGTGTGGCCATCAGCATCGTCCATCTCCAGAACCTTCTCATCTTCCCGCACCCACGATGCGCCGACCTCCCGTTCTCACACCCCGCCCCTGGCGGCTGCCACTCTGCCTTCCCTCCCTCCGAATCTGACTGCTTCAGGCACCTCATAAACGTGGAATCATGCAGAATTTGTCCTTTTGTGTCTGGATTGTAATTGCTTTTCTTTAATTGAGGTGAGAGTCATTTAACATATTAAAATTTTTTTTTAATGTTTATTATTTTTGAGAGTGAGAGCGAGCAGGGGAGGGGCGGAGAGAGGGAGACCCAGAATCCAAAGCAGCTCCAGGCTCTGAGCTGTCAGCACAGAGCCTGACGTGGGTCTCTAACTCCTGTACTGTGAGATCATCCCCTGAGCCGAAGTCGGACGCTTACTTGACTGAGCCCCCCAGGTGCCCCAACATACAATCAATCATTTTATTATTTTATTTTATTTTTAATTTTTTAAAAATGTTTATTCATTTTCACAAGAGAGAACATGAGCCAGGGAGGTGCAGAGACAGAGAAGGAGACGTAGAATCCGAAACAGGCTCCAGGCTCTGAGCTGTCAGCACAGAGCCTGACACGGGGCTCGAACTCGGGAACGGTGAGATCATGACCTGAGCCGAAGTCGGATGCTCAGCTGACTGAACCTCCCAGGCGCCCCACAATCAGTAATTTTAAAGTGAACATTTTAAGTGGCAGTTAGCAGGTTGACCATGTTGTGTAACCACCACCTCTGTCTAAGGCCAAAATATTTCATCACCCCACAAGGAAACCCCATCCTCATTAACGGCTCTTCCCCATCCCCCCTACCCCTGGCCCTTGGCAACTAGCACATGGTTCAAAACTCGTGAATTTATATACATTGGGCTTCCTACAGATACGTGTTGAGCGAATGAAGGAAAATCGTTGCCAGATGATGAGATCATAGTGAAAACTTCCATTTCCTGAGCACACCCCGTGTGCCACGTGCGCATGAGCGTCTGGGTCTCTTCGCCCTGGTTTGTACCCTGGGGTCGCCCCAGGTGGTCCTCACAACCCCTGACTCCAGAGCCCAGCCTGGAGATGCTGGCTGCGTTGCTCCAGGGGAGGCCTGGGCAGGAGCCTTTTCCAGATCCTTCCTGAAGAGCTTCCAGCGTGGGAACGGCTGGATTGCGTTGTTTTATTGAGCTATTATGCTCCTTTGGGGCAGGTAATGATGTCTGCATTTCATAGATAAGGAAACAGGTTCAGAGCGGCTAAGCAACTTAGGCAGGTTCACACAGCCTCCAGATCTTTGGGTCCAGAGCCCTGACCTGATCCTTCCTCCTGCTTCTCTAGTCAGTTCTGCTGTGTGCGATTTCAGAAGGGCGGCTTATAGCGACTCAAACGTCTGCTCGGGGATGAACTAACTAAAAACGATCGCACTAGCATTTATGGAGTGCTAACTGTATGCCGGGCACTATGCGCTTCATTTGCCTTTTCTCATTTTACCTCTGCAGGAACTCCATGCAGGGGACTCGTCATGGCCCACGTTTCCCCGTGAGTGGCACTGAAGGGGCTGTGAGGACTGGGTGGACGGGGGGGGGGGGGCGCTCCACAAGCCTTCGTGAAGGGGCTCAACCAAAGAAGAGGGGACCGGGAAGTGGACCAGGGTGGTGTTGGTCGGAGGGCCAGACCTGAAGCTGGACACGGGGTTTTCACGGGAAGGCCTTGGGGGCGGTCAGGACTTCCTGCATCGAGTTTGAAATTTCTGGGCCACCAGTGTCAGCCCAGGGGAAGCCCTGCATCCTTTAGAGCTTTGGCTTGGCTGGCTGACTTCTTTCAGGACCATCGTGTCCCCTGCGTTGTCCCTCATGTCTGTGCTTGAGATCTTCTGATGCCACAGGACTCCTGCACTCACTCCTCTAACCGGCATCGCTCTGACGTGACTGGCCGGCTCTGTGTTCAGCAGAAACGCGGCTGAGACACGCGCCAGCTCCGTTCTCCGTGGGCCCGAGGTCTCCCTTCCTTGGGTGCACCGGGCGCCACCGCTCCTCCGTGGGTGCCCTCTCACGCCGGCCCAAGGCCGCTGCGCAATGTAGGCCTCTTGGGAGGCCCTGGGTAGTGCCAGGGCTGAGATCTGAAGAAGATAAGATATGAGGAAGATGTGAGGAGAAGGCCACACAGGAAGGTTGGGAAACGCGTCCTGAGTTGCACAGCTCATGAGAGGTGGAGGCTCAAGGTGACCAGGGCTGTCTGGCTTCAGAGGGCGAGCTCCTAGTCGCTGACGTAATTACGAAAGAGGAAGTCTTGGGAGCATCTGCGAGGGGCCCGGCCACACGGGGCCTGGGCAGGCCGCCTCTCTGCTGAGCATGCAGGCCATGCTTAGTTCCCTGTGCAGCTGCAGAAATCACCACGATTGCAGCGGCTTAGAACAAAACACACCGACCATCTTACGCTTCTGGAGGTCAGAAGCCCAAAAATGGGTCCCCAGGGGCTAAAATCAAGGTGGTGCACAGCTTCTGGAAGCTCTTGGGAAGCAGTTCTGTTTCTGGAGGCTGCCCAGGGTCCTTGGCTTGCGGTGACCTCACTCCAGCCTGTGTGTCCATTCATCTGCCCTCTGACCCTGCCCCTCCTGCCTCCCTCGTCTGCAGACCCCTGTGATGCTCTTGGGTCAGGGAGCCACTGTCCAGACCGGGAGCCAGGCGCTTGCTACGTGACTTCTGAAGACAGTGCCTCTGCTCCTGTCTGGAGGAGCTGTGTGTCTCAGGGGTGGGAGCCTGGCGGGGAGCCCCCTGCCCCAGCCCACCGCCGCAGAGACCTTTGGGCAGGAAGCAGAATGCTGGGAGCATCAGGGCCTTTCAGGATCCAGCCAGCCCTGAGATGGGAGGGAGTGTGGCTCTCTGGTCCGGCGGGCTCCGCGTCTGTCCACTTCTGGGGAGGTGACATGCCTGGGCTTTGGAACCCCTGGAGTGGGGTAGATCCAGGCTCCACACTTTCTTTTTTTTTTTTTTAATGTTTATTTTTTGAGAGAGAGAGAGAGCACATACGCACGCAAGCAGGGGAGGGACAGAGAGAGGGAGGCACAGAACCTGAAGCAGGTTCTAGGCTCCGAGCTCCCAGCACAGAGCCTGACACGGGGCTCGACCTCATGAACTGCAAGATCATCCCCTGAGTCGAAGTTGGATTCTTAACTGACTGAGCCCCCTGGGCACCCCCAGGCTGCACACATTCTAAGTGGAGCCTGTTCCTGAGGCTAATCACAGGATGTGCCTGGCACAGGGCGGGCCCATTCGCGGGCTCACTCAGCAGGTTTTGCTGGAGCATGTGCCGGCGCCAAGCAGGGTGCAGGCACAGAGCAGAGAAGGTCCTGGCCCTCCCGGGGGCCCCTTGCGGGAAGAACCTGGATAAGGAAATAGAGGGGCTTGTCAGCTGCTGACAGATGCTGTGGAGAGAAACAGATAGCAGGATGGGGAGGACAGGAGTGCCGGTTGAGTGGGCAGCGGCGCCGTGTCTGTGTGTGATGGCACTTTAAGGTGGTCGCAGAAGATCTAATGAGAAGGTGACATTAGAGCAGAGACTTGAAGGAGATAAGGAAGCAAGCCCTGCCGTTATTTTAGCACGTGCAAAGACCCTGGGGCAGTTGTTTGGTGTTCCCTAGGAGTGCAGGAGATGAATGTAGTCAGAGCAGAGTGAGCGAGCTTGAGAAGCGGGTGTTAGGAGTTGAGGTCAGTGAGTCAGCAAGGGGCCAAATGGGTAGAGCCTTGTAGGATCTTTGGTTTTGACTCTGGGGGAGAAGAGAGTGTGCTAGAGCGACGTTCACAAAAATGGCAGCTCCCGAGCCCTAAATGCCCCCCTCTCTCCCTCTTGCTCTCCCCCTCCCTGTCCCTTCCTTCGCTGCCCCCTCTGTTGTGGGAATGGCCAGCCCATTAAGGCCCAGGGTCCAGCCTCATCTGCCGTCTGACTGAGGACTCCACCCAGCTGCCCCCTCCTCCAGCCAGCCTCAGTGCTGGTCAGATACGGCGTTGGCTATTTATCCAACACAGTGGTTTACAAACCCTGCTTCTAGAATTTCATGCTCTCTCCTGCAGAGCATTATCTCTTCAGGCAAATAATGGTGATCTTTATCCAAGCCAAAGGAGAAAAATTAAGGCCATGGATAGAATTGTCCGCATGTCAAGTTTCCACCTGTTACGTTTTCCTTTGGATCTTTGAAAGTGCCACTGGAATGGGAGCATTCCGTGGTTATGGAATTAGTTAATATTTGTTGAACACCTACCACACGCCGGGTTTTCGGTCAGACGTCAAATTTGTTGGTGAACAAAACAGGTGCCTTTCCTACCTTCCCTCCAGCCTTACAGGGAGCCGGAAAGTAGGTCAGACTCGTCTGACGTCACCCTTGCCCACAGCTTCCCCCCGCTCAGGGTGGAGGACCACCTGGTAGACGCCCTTCCTGCCTCGTGGGCCCTGCTGGCCCCACCTGGTTCTGGCAAGGTTGGTTTTGGTGAAAAGGTCGGGGCACCGGTGGAGTTGCACTTGCGGCCCGAGGAAGGGCTCTGGGAGGTTGTAGGAATCACAGGCTGCCCGGCGGTGCTCAGAACGCCCTGGCCCGGGCCGGGGTTTGGGGGCGTCATTGCCGTGGCCGCCTGCCTCCCCGAGGAGGGGTGCTGGTGCGTGTTGACTCTGATGCAGACAGATCGCCCGGTTATAAATATGCTCGGTGCAAACCCTCTGCCCTGGGTCTTGGTCCCGGCAGAGGGGAACTCGGGGCAGGAGTGTGGCCGCAGGGTGTGTCCCCCGACCCGGCTCGGTAAGGCTCACTGGTCAGACTCGGGGCGTCTCGGGTAACTGTCGGCCTCCCCCCTCCCGGTCCCCTCCTGTGAATGTGCGCCACCCTCTTCCTTCGGTGATAATCACCTGCCCCTTGCCGTCGGGCAGCCCCTGAGGCCTCTTTTCTGTCTCGGTGTTTCAGGCGGCAGGTCCCATCTCGGGCTGCCTGTCAGAGTCTCCTGGGAGCACAAATGCTGACCTGCCGGTGCCTGGGCTCCACCGCCGGCGCTGGGACTCCGGTGATGGGGGCGGGGCCCGGCGTCTCTCTCCATCACGACACCGTCTATTGCCGTCGCTGTAGAGTATTCCGGCGCACGTGGGTACCACGGTCCTGTGACAGGCACTTGAGTCGTTCCTGAATTTTCCTGCCACAGCACATTCTAGACCCATCTTTTCGTGAGGTCCTGTCAGGAGACTCTGTAGATGCTTCTGAGATGGGTGGGGACAGACCCCGCGGGGAGTCTAGCTCACCTGTCTGAGTGATTTCTGCCTCTCACCGTCTTTGAGCTGTTTCATCGTAAGGGTGGAAAGCTGATAATAACGTAAATGATTGGGGGCCATTAAAAATGCCAACTAACTGTGCCCGCGGCACACGGTCGGTCGCGCCACACACCACGGTTTGTAAAGACTCTCTGGGGGAGTCCGACGCACGGCGAGGTGGGGTCTCGGCTTAGAGGATTTGAGGAGATTTCTCACCAGCCTCTTGTCGTTTCTCTGGACGCATGGGGACCGATGGCTCGTTCAGCAGTATGCATGGACACATTCCGAGCACTTACTATACGCCAGACGCTCTTTCCCGGTTCTGGTGTTTAGTTACGTGAGTGGATTTTATACAGACAGAAAACAACCTGATGAATTGGCACTCCTAGATGGGGAACTTCCAGATGGGACGTCGAGGCAAGAGAAGCTGCCGGCGATAACATGGCTAATGAGCGAGGGAGCCGGACTGGACCCACGTGGCCAGCAGGTGCCGCCCCATCGAGCGGGCACCTGGGGCTCTCGCCTGGGCCCTGCCGCTTCCTTTCTTCCTGCACTGCGTCACTTAGCTGCTCCGAGTCTTGTCCTGGGGCTGATGACCCCCAGCCCCCTCACCCGCTGCGGGGTGGTGAGGCGTTGGGTGTGAGCCTGGTGCCGTGTCTGGCAGGCCGAGAGGGGGCTCAGCCAAGTCCACCCCAAGGTCACCCCCCCGTGTTCTTTGCACGTTGGTTTGCACATTCATTGCCTGCTTGGTCTGAGCAAGGGCACGTGCTGGACTTCACAAGAGTGTGTCTGTGGGAGGAGAAGGAAGCAGTTTGGGCAGGTGGCGGGGAGGGGGGGCTTTCCTGGGGCTCCTCAAGTTTCCAGCACCGCCCCCCCCGGGCCGTGAAGTCTGTATCTGGTGGGTTTAAGAATTAAGGGGGGAGTGTGCACACACTTTGTGCCCTGGCCTTCCCTCCTGGTGCCCGCCGGTCCTCAGAGCCGCCCTGGGAGGGAAGCCGCAGTTCGTTCATTCATTCGTTCTTGATTTCCTTCACTCATTCACCGCGCGGGGGCTGGGCATGCACCAGGCCGCAAGACAGCGTGACAAATTGGGAAGTTGCACTTTGGGTCCTTACTGTGGCTCGGTCTCCTCCAGGGAAGGTGAAATGATGTGCCCAGCGGCCCAGGGAGCTCAGCAGAGGTGCCGCGGGCTGCACTGTCAGAAGTGCCAGGGCCGATTTGCACTTGGGCGTGCTAGGTGACTCTCCGAGTAGACTTAGAATCCCCGTCCCCACTCCACACAGCTTCCGGGTGTCCTTAGCCCAATGGGCCCCTCACCCAGTCCCCAGAGAGACCCGGGCTCCCCAGGAACTAATTTCTTAAGAGAACTTTATGGCTCTTAACTCCCTAAGCGGATCCAGATGTGCCTTGCGGCCGGCGCTGCTGCACATGGCCTGGCCACAGCCAGCTTGGTTTGGAAGCCCGGCCCCGGCAGCCGCCAAGTCTGGAAATGAAGTAAATGAGCGAGTTGTTCTTGGCCATTTTCCCCTCATCTCAACCCAGCTCAAATCCGACTCGGTCTCCGACCTCAGGCATCGCACATTCCAGTGCTCCCCCAGCCTCCTGGGGCTCCGGGGCCCTTGGCAGGAGAAGAGCACATTGGGGGGCGTGGGGCAGGACAGAGAGGCATGCCGGAGGGGGCGTGGGGTGCAGGGGCGAGGGCAGCAGAAGCTGCTGCACCCCTCCGGCCACCAGGCCCTGGAGAAGCGGAGGGGGCGCCTGCTGGGCCAGCCTGCCGGGGTCCAAGCACAGAGGCAAAGCTGGCTGAGCAGCTGGGGCGGGAGCTGGTTTGGGACCCTCTGTCCCCGCAGCATGTCTGCCGGGCTGGAGAGCACCGGCCCAACTTCCTGAGTGCGGGGGGCCCTGGCAAGGGCTGCGCCTGGGTTCCTGAGGTCACAGGGGGCCTGGTTCAAAGCTGGGTGGTCAAGAGCAAGCGTGGTGCTGAGCCCTCCGCCCCCCAGGTCCAGACCAAACCGCACAGCCCGCGAGGGTGAATCACTTTGAAGTGATGGGGTTCCGGGGCCTGTGGCGGGCAGAGGGAGCCAACTTGGCGGGAATGGGCAGGCCCGGCAGGCTTGCCCCACGTGGCTGCCGGGTAGCAGCTCCTCTCCAAAGACAAAAAGAAAGCCAGGGCCCCAGAGGGCAAGGGTCTGGATGGGGCGGGGCGGGGAGGGGGGCGGTCAGGGAGAAGCTGAGATCAGATGTCACTTTCTAGCTGTGTGGCCTTGGGTAAGTCACTTAACCTCTCTGAGCCTCAGCTCGTTTTCTCTGCACACTGGAGGCATCCTTGTACCACCTTCAGAGGAAAGGGCCTGTGTGAGGCTCAAAGGAGATCTCCGTGAAGTGATTAGCATGGTGTCTGGCTCCAAAGTTGCACCAAACAGTTGCTTTGGGAGGGCTCAGCCCCGTCACCATCTCAGAGCCACCCCCGTGACATGCCACCTAGACAAAAACGATGCGCTACATTCTGCCAGCAGGCGTTAGAGGATCTGCCAATACCCCTTGTTCGCTGGCTTCCCTGCCCCAGCTCCCCCTCTGTACAAATCCCGGAGAGGCCATTGGTGTGTCCTGTTTGTGGTTATTACTGTTCCTGGGTGCAGGAGCTGTGCACACTCAATCCGAGAGCATGACCTAACTAATTAATTACCGGCTACGTGATCAAAGCCCACGGACACCGAGACGCATTACCTAGCGGGTAAGAGTTCAGATTCTAGAGTCAGTCTGCGTAGGCTCTCAATGCCCTTCCTCTGCTTACTAGCTGTCTGACCTCCGGCCACTTTCTGAGAGTCTCTGTGCCTCAGTTTCTCGGCCTCTAAAGTGGAGATAATACTGTCTGCCTCACAGGGTTGTTGAAGGGTTAAATGACGAGGCAGGACGCGTTAAGTGCTCAGGTCAGGGCTCTGTGTAGGGGGGAGTGGCGTGCTGTCTGTCATTACTGTGATTGTTCTTTTCTTCTTCGACAAGGCTTGATGACCCGTCTGGTTCTCTCCAGGAGGACGTGGGGGAAACACCAGGCCCCTGGGGCTGCTGCAAGGGCCACCTGCCGCTTCCTTCCCTCGGCCGCCCCCCTGGGGTCACCAGCTTGCCTCGATCCGCCCCGGCCCGAGCGTCGCTCCTGGGTCTCCAGGACCCCAGAGCTTCCAAACCCCTCTTCTGGGAACCCTCGTCAGGCGCTTGAGTCACTCTGCTGCCTTGCAACCCCGTGTGACCTGGACGGGAAGGGGGGTGATGGCCAGCGTGGGCAGAGCTGTGACCGCGAAGTCAGGTGCGTGCTGCTGCACGTGACGCCGGTGCTGGGCGGTCATCCTCGCTGCATTCACCGCTCATTCATCCGTTCCGCGTTTCCATTCTGTCTGCTCCCATTCTTTCTGCTCCCATTCATTCTTTGGTCATTGTGTCTTCAGTTTTTCCAGTGGCTGGTGTTTCCTGGTCTCGCAGGCCTGGGGGACGCAGCCACGGACAAGGTCTGTGCAGACGCTGACTGGGCTCTCGGAGGCTGAGGGGCCAGGGCAAGCTTCCCGGAGGAGGTGACATCAAAGTGGGCATTTGGGGGAGGAGCTGGAGGTGGCTGGATGAAAAGGGGAGCTTGTGCTTGTTTCCTGTATGGGGGATCCTACCTGCAGAGGCAAGGGAGGGGCTTCCAGACCGCTGGGGGGCGGGGGTGATCCTTTCTTCTCCCCATAGGAAGGTGCATCATTCGGATGCAGGGTTTAGCTGTAAACCAGCAGTACAGGTGCTGGGGGGTCCCTGTTCCTAAAGTGCCGCTGTACCTGGAGGTCTAGGAGCCCTTTGGGACAGGCAGGGACCCAGCACACACTATCACCAAACTGACCCGTGCAGCCGCCACTCCCCCAGCACCCAGCCCCTGGGGGGCCCGTGCTTACGCATCTGGGCTTTGGAGCCCTATCCTCCGTAAAGGCAGTGCCCGCCTAGCTCAGGTGGGCATGGAGAGAGCCAAGCTGGGTAGTGCCAAGTGCCCAGCACAAGAGAGCTTTCTGGAAACGGCAGCTCCTCCCTGCAGGCATCCAAGGTCCCTGGCCCGGCCTGGCTGGGGTGGGGGGATGGGGGCAGGGGCTGAGGAGGCCCCACCCCCGCCCCCCGCAGGAGGGGTCTCAGGGGGAAGGAGAGACCCTGAGAAGCTTCCAGCCACCCAGCGCTGGGCACATGGCTGCGCTTCCCCCCGGGGCTCCGGAATCCAGTGGATGTACGGAAGTCTTAGTGCCCTCTCCGGCAGGGCAGTCCCTCATCCTGGCCAGCAGGATTCTGGGGCCTCCTCATGCCAGCCTTCCGGTCCCTGGGGCGGGGGAGCAGAGAGGGCGTGGAGCTTATGGACACCTGGTGGCCTGGCCAGAGGCCCGCAGTGTCCCGGGGAGCCTGACACGCCTGGGGGGCTGTCAGAGGCTGTGTGGGCCTTTGGTTAAGTGCTGCCGAAGGTTGCCATTCCTCCCGCAAATGCATCGCCACCGCTTATTACTTAATTAGTTTAACGTTTATTGAGCTCCTACGACATGCTAGGAAAATGGCCCTGCAGTGAACAAGGTCCCTTTTCTTGTAGTTGGGGGGAACTGCCCCTAACTGATAACTACAAAGCGTGTTGGGTGTAAGTAGGGGACCATGAAGAGGACCAAAGCAGGGCCATCGGGGTAGGAATGTCCCCGATGTGAACAGGGTGAGCTTCGCCAGGGGAGTACTTAAACTGAGACTTGAAGTAAGTGAACGGGGAAGCCACATGGATGTCTCCGGTAGAATGTTCCAGACGGGGGGAGCAAGTGCAAAGGCCCTGAGGGAGAGCGTGCTGGGCTGGCAGGAGCACGTGCTGTGGCCGGGCATGGAGCTGGGTGCAGGGCACACGCTGTCCCTCTCACCCAGTGACTCCCGTTACCATCCTGACTTGGCTGATTGGCCATGTTGAAGCCCTGGCGACTCCGTGCGCAGCGGGCCGCGCAGCCTCGGCTCATGTGTTGGCCTCACCTCCTTCACCCTCGTTTGGCTGCAGGGGCCAAATGGATGAGGGGCCGGCGGTAGAGGTTTTCGTTTGGGGGCTCCCTGTTCCCGCACTGTGAGTGGAGTGTGGCTGTGAGCGGGTCCGGCATTCCCATCTGGGGGCTCTCAGTTGTTGGCTCTGGTGGCCAGTGTGTGATGTGGCCCCGATCCAGGGGCAGGCGGCTGTGGCCAGGAGTTGAGGGGGTTGGAGCTCACAAGAGCCCGGTGAGGACAGGCCTAGAGGGCCTGGTGTGCGGCCTGGAACTGCCTTCCCAAAGGGCCCGCTTGGGTTCCCGTCTCTGCCGCCACATGGCCGTGTGGCACCGAGGAGGTCAGCCCCTTTCCGATGCCTAGTTTTCATCTTGTTGAGAATGGGGTCAGTAAAGCTCACTGCCCCCCCCCCCCCTTCCGGAACTTTTGAAGGATCAAGTAAGATCGTATAGGAGGTAGCATTTTGTCAGCTCTAAGCCCTGTACTTGAGAATCCTGATTTTTCCTTTATTTAATTGCAAAAACAGTATCAAAGCCACATTGAAGAGAGTGTAAAAAGAAAAGAAAAAGAGAGAAAAATCTGAACTTACAATTCTGCCGGCGTAACGTAAGCACGGATATCCGGTCCTACCCAAACACACGCGGCTGAAGAGACTTGAGCGCATTTCCAGATAGATTTCCGAAACGCAGGCTACATGCTCCCCAAACTCTGAACTTGGTCAGGGACTCGGACTGTTGGCCTTCGCTGTCCGACCTCAGCAGCTGAATGGAGTTGGCCGTTCAGACCTAACTCGTGTTGGTTTTCTAATGATCCCTCTTGGTTTTTGCCTGTAGATGCAGAAATCTTTATGTTTTTACGGAGTTCCGTTTCTGTTTTCTCCTCCTCTGTCGTCAGCGTAGATTACGTTTGTGTAGTCTTTGCGAGCATCAGTTTCAGGGGCACCGTGTTTGACGGACGCGTCTCCAGCCGGTTAGATGCGGAAGCTGTTCCCAGCTGTCGTCTTCCGTAGGGAATGCCGCAGTGACGTCCGTGCTCGTGGCTTCTTTCCCCTTTTCCTTCTGACGAGATTCCCGGGGAGGGGGGATTGGTTGGTCAAAGGGGTGTGAACATTTCTTGGCTTTCGATATTGACGGGGCCGTCGCGCCCTGTGTAATGCCTTCGCAACGCAGGGACACGCTCGTTTAACATCAGCGTTGGGTGCCGGTGCAGGGCAGGCACCGTTTTCCTTTTTCTTTTTTTCCTTAAATTAACTTTGTGAGCTGAAGTGGTGCAGTGTTGAGTGCTAGTCAACGGTGGAGGTGGAGACACACGTCCCAGTGTCTCTGCTTGTGATGCCCTTTCCTTCTGTCCCTCCGCGTAGCCGTTAGCACCGCTGTTAGCAACAAAGAGTCCACAGAGTCCCCTCCGGGGGGGGGGCAGCGAGTGGCAGAAGGGGACTCCCACAGGTCATGCGGGTGACATAGGGGAGAAGGCTTGGAGACGGGCACCTGGGGGAGGGGGAGGCAGAAGAGGGGAAGGAGAATGAGGGTGCTGGAGAAAGACCGGAGGGACAGAGACAAAGGCAGGCAAAAATAGAGCCCGGAGACGGCAGTGGAGATAAGGCGAAAGGCAGGTGTGGATGTGGGAGAGGAGAGGCCGGGAGGTGTCACAGGGGAGGGGTGGGAGGGGAGATGGTGCCTAAAGTGTGAAGGGGCTCCTCCTTCCAAGCGCTGCGCACGTCCCTCCGCACGGCTCCGAGGGGTCATACGTGACCGGAGAGGTCATCCGTGTCGCCCAGAGCCACAGGGTCAGCAGTGGTGTGGGTGGGGTGCAGACTCCGTCAGCTCACTCCACGTCCCGGGCCCCCTTGACCCCCGAAAGCTGCCCACGTGCCTCTGGGTACCCGGCACTCTTGTCCCCGAACGACACAGAGTGGATTTTCCTTGTCGTGAGCGTCCTTAGGAAGAACGAGGGGCCGTAACTGCCGTGAGTGTGCCCTGGGTGCCCTGCACTTTGCTGCACTGTAGGAAGCCCGCGGCACGGCCCTCGCGTCTCCGCTTTACAGATGAGGAGACTGAGGCACAGAGCGGTTACGTCACTAGCGGTGGAGGGTAGAAGTGATGTCAGAGATGGGACTTCCACCTGGGTCTGGTGACTATAGCCTTACACCTGGTCACCGGAAGGCTTTGGGCAAGTTAGGTGACCTTTCTGAACCTCAGTTTCTTCTTCTATACATGGACCTAATGAGGCTCCACGCGGGAAGGGTTTGAGTTAGTGTTAGCGCCCGGCACGGTGTCTGCTGTCATCGTCATCGTCACTGTTATTCCCATGACCCAGAGGCCCCTGAGGAGCAGACACGGATGCTCAGAGTGGAGCCTCCTGGCCCGGGTGAGGCAGAGGGGGAACCCCCACGGCTGGGACCCCCAGCATGTTGGACACGATGGCACATGGGAGCCAGGCCAGCGCAGCGGAGGGGGCTCCTCCACCGGGGGACCAGGCCTGGGCGTGGACATCAAGGAGCGGCCTGCGACAGCGGGCACCGGAGGGACCTTGGGAGAACAGACCCGTGCAGCCTGTCTGCTGCTCCATTTCCCGCAAGGAGGGAAGTTACGGATTTCCGCCCTGGCGTCCAGGGAGGGATGGACCAAGGGCTCGGGTGCGGTCCACTTGGGGGCGGGCGGCGGGAAAGCGTCCTGCGCTCGCCATGCCGGTGTGGCTCTGCCCAGCTCGGGGACTGGATCCAGAGCCGGTTGAAGTCTCAGACCCCCTTATCAGTGGGTGGGCAGGTGTGTCCCCTAGTCTGGGTCCCTCCTCCTTTGTTTTGTTGTGGAAGAAATGACTGAGACCTCAGAGCTGTTGGCTGCTGCTCTCTGGGGGCCTAGAGACAGGGAGCTGCCTTGGTAGAGAAGCAGCAGCCCCAGCCTGGGATCTGTGAGACCTGTCACCTCCTCCTGGAGGCCCTCCCTGATAAGCAGTGGCAGGCACCCATCCTTCATGGATAGCTCCCCTCAGCTACTTTACGGTTGTCTTCTTTCCATCTGACTTCCCCACCTGGACAGGAGGTTTGTCGTCCTCGGTCTCACGTTCAAAATGTGCATGTTTGTGAGATAATCCCCACCCTCCCTGGACAGATTGACCGCGTGGGGAGGGACGGCAGGAGAGCCAGTGACGAAGGTGGCGGTCTGGAAGAGGTTATAAATCTGCGGTTGTAAGCTGAGCTGTGCCTCAGCCTTCTTCTCCGTAAAATGGAGAGAAAAGTACGTCAGAGGCTTGATGTGAGCAATGGGTGAGTTCACACGTGTAACACGTATAAAGGAGGCCTGGCCCGTTGTAAACGTTACGGTTATTGTGACTGATTTAATCAGTTCAGAAGTAAATGTTAAATCAGTCTTTGCTGCGCCTACTGCGGTGCTGAGGATGCAGCGTGAACGGAAGCAGCCCCTTCCCCCGCCATCCTGGGTGTTTCCACCGGGAGAGAGGGACAGGAAGTGGATGCGCACGTGAGACCTGTGGACGGCCGCGTCGAGTGCCAGGAGGGGGCAGGGCACGTGGAGGGGGAGGGCTTTTCAGTGTCAAGTTGGATGAACTTTTGTGCACGTACTGTCGTGATTTTGGTATCACAACGATCCTCAAACAACATCACGAAGAGAAGGTTCTGAAAGGCATGACCTCGGGTTGAAGTGTGCGTCAGCCCCCACGTGTACCCCTGGAACCCACGCAGGGGCCCCGGGGGACGCGGTCGGAAAACTGACACTCCATCTCTTGGGCATCTTCCTAGTTAAATAATCCAAGTCTAAGAAGAACAGGATGGTGTCCTCACACCAGGCGCGGGGTCCTCCTGTCCCCAGAGGAGGAATTCACCGCTCCACCAGGTTGAGCCGCTTGTCCAGGGCTGCCCAGAGCTGCCCAGGGGGAGCTCGGGATTGCTAAGCATGTCAGGCTTAGCTCTAAAGAGCCCCTGGACCCTGCTGGCATCTTCTAGAAGGGTCTTGGCCAGTGGGTGGGGTAGGGAGGGGACACTCCCTGGCTGTCATTAGCTTGAGCCCTGTGGGGCCCCGTGACACAGCCTGCTTGGAGAAGTCACAGTGACGCCTCATCCCGTGAGTGTCCAGCCTTGGCAGCTGGGATCTGGCTGCTCTGATGTCCCACAGGACTTGAGCAGAGCTCCGAATGCCGGTTTTCAGAATCGACACCGCTGGCCCTGCCGTGGGGCCGCCGGGCCTGTGTTCTGACTGTGCGGACGGAGGCCAGCCTGGAGGCCTCCACGCCGCCTGGCCTCCTGCTCTGCCCAGGCAGCCTCGGGGCCCGGGGGGGAAGGCTCTTCCTGCCTCGGCAGCCTGGGGCCCCGGGTCCTTTGCACACCCCGGTTACCGCCGCTGACGCGTCTCTGAGTTGGCCGTGTCCTGGCCGTGGAGGCGACACAGACACCAGCTTCCTCTGCTCAGTTCCTTCTCTGGGCACTAAGTTTCGGTTTCCTTTTCATCGTTGATCATTTGTCTCTCTGTCCCTGTGTTTGTGCTTGCTGGCGATCGTTCGTCATCCATGCTCCTGCGCTCCCTCTCGGAATGGCACCGCCATTGAGAGGGCCGTCCGTCACGGAGTCAGACGAAGCTGGCGCGGGGACCCCCCCTCCAGGCTGTGGGTCTCTGGGCACATTACTTCATCTCTGTTCCTTGTCTGAAGTAGTGGGGCTGGTTTGCTTCCTGGACTTGTCGACAGCGTGAAATGGAACATGAGTGTGGGGCCCCTGGCACTGGTGTGTGCAGCGGATGGCCCTTGTGATGTCACGTGTCTGTGATCCTCCCCCCTTCCCCCCTCCTCCCTTCCCCTTCTCTCCCCTCCTTCCCTCCCCCATTCCTTCCTCTCTCCCTTCCTCCCTCCCTCCATTCCTCGCTTCCTTCCTTCCTTCCTTCCTCCCTGCCTCCCTCCCTTCCTCCCTCCCTCCCTTCCTCCCTCCCTTCCTCCCTTCTT
>PISW01000144.1:0-78176 GCA_004023785.1 Mungos mungo
TATATGTTGTTTGCAAATATCTTTTCCCATTCCACTGGTTGCCTTTTAGTTTTGCTGATTGTTTCTTTTGCTATGCAGAAGTTTTTTACTTTGATGAGGTCCCACTAGTTCATTTTTGCTTTTGTTTCCCTTTCCTCTAGAGACATGTTGAGTACCAAGTTGTTGCGGCCAAGGTCAAAGAGCTTTTTGCCAGTTTTCTCCTTGAGGATTTTGATGACTTCCTGTCTTACATTTAGGGTTTCATCCATTTTGAGTTTATTTTTGTGTATGGTGTAAGAAAGTGTCCAGGTTCATTTTTCTGCATGTCGCTGTCCAGTTTTCCCAGCACCACGTGCTGAAGAAACCGTGTTTATTCCATTGGATATTCTTTCCTGCTTTGTCAAAGATTAGTTTGCCATATGTTTGTGGGTCCATTTCTGGGTCCTCTATTCTGTTCCATTGTTCTGAGCTGTGCCAGTACCATACTGTCTTGATGATTACAGCTTTGTAATACAGCTTGAAGTCTGTTCAGTAAGTCTTCTTAAAGTAACTCTGACTTTGGAAATAGATCCTGATACTTTTTAAGCAGATTTGATGCTTCTTGGTTTCATGTGGTTAGTGATACCTGAATGACTTCCACAGTGGATAGTAAATGCCAACATTTTATGAGAATTATAGATTCTTTATCAACTACCTCAGTACTTAAAAAAAAAAAAATTTAGTTTTTAGCTTATTGTTGCCAGAAGGGTTCATTGCAAAAACAAAGCATTGCCAAACAATAAAAGTTACAGGTTAACATTGCACAAGCAAGTGTGCTCAGTCTACTCTCTGCCTCTTCCCCTGATCAGCCTTGATTTCCCATACCTCACAGATACCTAACTTCCACTTTGCTATGTTTCCCACTGAGCTTTTGGACTGGTACCTGATGGCTTTGTGACTCTTAAAGACCATGCACGAGCCATAATGCAATTGGGTGATACATCAAGTGACCAGCTGGGGCAGCAGTGTCAAATACTTCCACACCTGATACAAGAAGTTAACTGTTTACCCAGACATTCAGTATACTTTGTTGTACCATCAATTGCCTTGCGTTCTATCCTTGATTGGGAGGTGTCTGAAAAGTTATGGGTGGTTTTCCTCCAGATTTAGTATCACCTTAACATGAGAACACTCTCCACTGTACACGGGTCTCACATACTATTAGCTCATGAGACAAAAACTGAGGTGGAGGTTGGAAGTATAAAGCAGACATCTATGAAAGCCATCTTGGCTCATTCTAATGTAATTATTAATCATCTTCTGTTAAAAAAAACCCAGGACAAATGTTAAGTCAGATGGGATTCTGGGACAGCAGACATAAACTGAGACTATCCTTAGCAAACCAGGATGTACCCTCACTTGATCTTTAGAAGAAGATCTGTCCTTCTCTGTCTTTCCTCCTCCTCGCTCCCTATTGACTGGAGTGAGAACATGATGACAGTTTTTTGGGGCCATAAATAAAGTAGTAAGATAGGGATGGCAGAGCAGTAAGACAGAAAAAGCCTAGCTTCTTGACTTTGTAGACTCAATCCTGGACTACCTAGTCCTGGATGGTTTTACAGGAGAAAGAGTAATTCTGTCTTGAATTAGCTAAAACTAATTCAAACTCATATATCAGGAATAACTCTACAATCCTTCTAGAAAGCAGCTTGGCAATATGCTAAAAATGTTTAAACCCTTTGAACCATATTTATCTTAACAAAATAATCTGGAATGAGAAAAACTGATGTGAAAAGATGTTTACTGCAGATATATTTATGACAGTAAAAAACTAGAAGCAACTTAAATTCCAAAAATGAGAAATTTGTTAAATAAATGATATTATATAGGGGCGCCTGTGGGGGGTGGTGGCTCAATCAGTTAAGTGCCAGACTTCAGCTCAGGTCATTGTCTCACATCTCATGGGTTCGGGCCACCCATCGGGCTCTGTGCTGACAGCTCAGAGTCTGGAGCTTGGTTCAGATTCTGTGTCTCCCTCTTTCTGCCCCTCCCCCACCTGTACTCTGTTGGTCTCTCTCCCTCTCTATCAAAACTAAATAAACATTAAAAAATTTTTTTAAATAAATGGTATTACATCTAAATAACTCAATATTGGGGTGCCTGGGTGGCTCAGTTGGTTAAGTGTCCAATTTTGGCTTAGGTCATCATCCCATAGTTTGTGGGTTTGAGTCTTGCATCAGGCTTTGTGCTGACAGCTCAGAGCCTGGAGTCTGCTTTGGATTCTGTGTCTTCCTCTCTCTCTGCCCCTTCCCATTCATGCTCTTCTCCATCTCTCAAATATAAATAAACAAATAACCAAATATTATGCAACCATTAACAAGTTTGTGGAAAATGTTAATAACATGGGAAAGTGCCCACATCATAATATGAAGTACGAAAAAACAGGCAGGATTAAAAAACCTTATACACATTAGTTCTCACCTATGTTACAAAAAATCCACATATATAAAGGTAGGAGTAAACGAGCTAACAAAAAGCCACAGAGGAAATACATCACAATATTAACTAATAGTGGTTATCTCTGGATAGTGAGATAATAGGTAATATTTGGTCACAGATCTTCTTTATGTTTAATATTTAACCAAATTGAATAATTAACAAATAATTAATTATAACCAGGAAAAAAGAAATTACTTTCAAAATTCTTTCCTAGCATTTATGTTTTACCTGGTATGGCCACTGCCACCATCATCATCAAAATTTTACTGAGTATCCACACGTGGGGGTTTCGGGCAGCACCCAGACATAAGCAAACCCTGCCCGGCGTTACCTTGGTGTTCTGTAGCAGAGCTAGTCCATTGCAGGCATTTGCTAGAAGGAAGTCTCCACTCAGGATAGCTATTTTATTTCCAAATTGCATGTCTTTCAGCGGCCCATCAGAAGATTGCAATTCACTTAAATCTACTATCCCACGATGTACGAGGAGAGCAGTGTGGATAAGTTCTGTGATCTCTGCCAAACTTCTTTGACTAAAATGTGAAGGTAAGACTTGTCTGAGTGTCAAGAATACCATCATATCAGTAATGTCAGACTTCAGTTTTTAATGATAAAATATTTCAATGGTTAGTCTGTTTATTTTTTAAATTTTAATTGAAAAGTTTTATGTTTATTTTATTTTTGAGAGAGAAAGAGCACAAGCAGGAGAGGGGCAGAGAGAGGGAGGGAGATAGAATCTGATGTAGGCTCCAGGCTCCGAGGTGTCAGGGCCTGACGTGGGGCTCAAACTCGTGAATCATGAGGTCATGACCTGAGCTGAAGTCAGAATATTAACCAACTGATTCACCTAGGAGACTCTCTCTCTTTTTTTTTAGATTATTCTTTTAATACAGTTTTTATTTTTATTTTTTATTTTTAAAAAAGTGTATGATATTTTTTACTTTTTATTTATTTTTTAAAATTTATTGTCAAATTGGCTAATATACAGTGTGTACAGTGTGCCCTTGGTTTTGGAGGTAGACTACCATGATTCATTGCTTACATACAACACCCAGTGATCATCCCAACGAGTGCCCTCCTCACTGCCCATCATGCATTTTACTTTTTCCCCAACCTTCCATCAACCCTCAGTTTGTTCTCTACATTTAAGATGTTTAATGAAGTTCTTAATAGAGGCCTCTCTACTGAGTACTTTGGTATCTATACTGAGATATTTTTAAATGTTTATTTATATTTGAGAGAGAAAGAGACAGAACATGAACAGGGGAGGGTCAGAGAGAGAGGGAGACACAGAATTGGAAGCAGGCTCCAGGCTCTGAGCTATCAGCACAGAGCCCGATGCAGGGCTTGAACTCAGGAACTATGAGATCATGACCTGAGCTACAGTTGGATGCTTAACCGACTGAGCCACCCAGGCGCCCCTGTAAGCAGATCTTGACATGTTCCTTCCCTGTAACATTCCTCACTCTCCCTCCCACGAGCAGCCAGGGTTCCTCAGAGGGAAGCTGGGCAGTGGAGGCTACCCTCCACAGATCCATTTAGATAATCTGTTCCCAGCTTTCCTTTCCCACCTCTGTCATTTTAGGATATCTAAAAATCCTTACTAGTATCTAATGAAACTCCAATTTAAGGGGGAACACAACTTGGGTCAGGCATTAAGCCAAGTACTTCTGCACATTAATTTTTTTTTTAACCCTAATGCAAAGCTATGGGATATACAGAGATGAATAAAATGTGGTCTCTTCTTTCAAAGATCTTATATTTCAGAACACAAACCAAGATATAGAGCCACAGTAGTAAATAAAATAGAGAAGGCCCTGGAGGAGCCTATAGTACAGTACTGTATCAGATGGGATTTCAAACAATGTTTTTTTTTTTTATACTTTTCTATAGTTTGTACATTTTCTATGACAAAAGCACTATTTTTTTTCATTTTTTAAAAATAGTTTATTGTCCAATTGGTTTCCATACAACACCCAGTGCTCTTCCCCACAAGTGCCCTCCTCCATCACCACCACCTCTTCCCCTCCCCCTTCCCCTTCAACCCTCAGTTCATTTTCAGTATTCAATAGTCTCTCAAGTTTTGCATCCCTCTCTCTCCCCAACTCTCTTTCCCTCTTCCCCTCCCCCTGGTCCTCCATTAGGTTTCTCCTGTTTTCCTGTTAGACCTATGAGTGCAAACATATGGTATCTGTCCTTCTCTGCCTGACCAAAAGCACTATTTTAAAATCATCAACATAATTACTCAAATATTTAAGTTTCATAACCATCCTATGATAGGTATTACTAAGTCCTTTTTATAGGTGAGAAAATTTCAGCACACCGTTAAATGATTTTCCCAAAGGCACACAGTAATGTACAGCTGGGAATCTGTTGGCATCTCTTACAAACGGCTTCATGTGAATCACACCTCTTGGCTTCCATGCTCCTGTGTTGTCCCACCCACATCACTCTGGGCTTAGCTATATTAACTGACTTTGGCCAAAAAGACCTTAGCAAATGTGAATCAAGCAGAGCCTGAAAAATGCTTCTTGATTAAGATTCATCCAAAGCAGTCACAAGAGTGACCCTAGGTACAGGAACCATCTGGTCAATCCACAGAATGTAAGAAATAAAATGACTATTTCACGTTAGTAAATAACAGGGTAGTTTGCTATGCAGTAATAGACATCTGATACAGAAACTAGAATATCTGGAATGGCGTGCTGCTCCACAAAAGCCTAAAATATGTGTCAGCGGCTTTGAGTCTGAATGGAGGGTTCTAGACATGAAAGCTAAAGAGACAGCAAATTCTTAGGGGAAGCTAGAAAGGCAATGAAGAAATTGTTAGTGGAGATTGAGAAGGGACATATAATGTTAGAAGGTAGTGAAACAATTGGCAAAACTATTGCCTATGGTAACTTAAAAAATAGAAAAAAATGTATAATAAAAGTATGTAACTGGATAAGAGGATTATCAGGCAGAATGATGGAGTGTCAACTGGATTATTTCAGCTGCGTCTGACAAAGTACAAGAGAGACGAGCTAAGGGGAAAAATGTTAGTTTGCCAGCACAGTTTAGAGGACCTATAAAGGAGAAAAGACTTGCTAGGTTGAAAAGAAAACCTTCACATTTCTAGAAAAAAGACTGTCAAAGAATGAAGTGGTATTAGGAAAAAAATCAAATCAAAACTATAGCTATAAGATCTTTTCTAAAGACCTAACAAATTTAAGTGACGTCTAATAGACTCCTCTGGCTAGACAAAAGGTCTCTAAGAATTTTAAAGGTATTGTCTCACACCAGCCTTATACTCAACCTAAAGTAGAGATGTCTACCTCAAAAAAAGAACTATGGATATGTCATTTAGGGCATGGAATGAACATTAATGACATTCATAGAAATCCCAAAAAGCTTTTAAGGGAGTTGTATGAGCTACAACTCAACTGACAGTTGACAGTTCAAAAGGAAAAAAGGGGGAAAAAAAAAAGGAGCTTCTGAACCAACTTTCCATGGACAAGCAATCAGGCTGAGACAGCTACTCAGATACAAGAATGAGTCATCTCTTTTAAAATGTTTACTTATTTGAGAGAGTGAGTGCATGAGTGCACTCGCAGGAGAAGGGCAGAGAGGGCGAGAGAGAATCCCAAGTGGTCTCCACGTTGTCAGCCCAGAGCCTAATGCAGGGCTCAGTCTCACAAACTGTGAGATTATGACCTGAGCTGAAATCAAGAATTAGACCCTTAACTAACTGAACCACCCAGTCACCCCATCTTCTCTTTTTCTTAACTAAAGTATAGTTGACACATAGTGTTACATTAGTTTCAGGTGTATAACATAGTAATTTGACAAGTCTATATGTTATGTTATGTTTATTACAAGTGTAGCTATCTCTGAATCTTTTTTTTTTTTTTTGGAAATTTTCAGGCAAAGGAGTTCAGAGGGTAAAGGATTCTGGAGGATAGTGGATTAGGGAATCTCTCCCAGGAAACAGTCTGGGCCCTAGTCAAGAAATATTCTTAAAAAAAAAAAAAAGAAAAAATATTATTTTCTTCTAGAGTAGGAGGTCCTGATAATAGGTGCCCAGATGGATTTCAGAATTATTATGAGCAAATGATTGTTATGTGCTTCCCATTTCTCCGTCTTTTTAAAGGAAGTGACTATTGTGGTGTGTCAGGATCTTGTTCCTGACTCACCATTCCAAACTGGGTGTGTAGTGGTGGTAGGGGTAGGTAACTTATCCTTTTAGTTCTTTGGACTAAGAGGAGCTGCATGCCTGGAAACACATCCACATCTGGACCTAACAAAAATTATGAGATCATAGACCTTGAGATGATGCCATGAAACACATGAGACTTTGGGGCTTGGGGAGGTGTTAAGTATATTTTGCATAAGGAAGGAATGTGGATCATGGGTACTTGAAGGTAGACTGTGGCAGATGGTTATACCAATAGCCACCAATGAATCATATCTCCTGACATCCATGTCACATACCCTCCTTGATTAACTCTGAGTTGATTATATGACTTGTTTGGCCACTGGAATACCAGCAAATGCAAACCAAAGGCTTTGTAAGTGTTTTGCACTTACAAATGACATATCAGATAAAGGGTTAGTATCCAAAATCTATAAAGAGCTTACCAAACTCAACACTCAAAAAATAATAATCCAGTGAAGAAATAGGCAGAAGACCAGAATAGACACTTTTTCAAAGAAGACATCCAAATGGCTAACAGACACATGAAAAGATGCTCAACAATGCTCATTATCAGGAAAATACAAATCAAAACACAATGACATACCACCTCACACCTGTCAGAATGGCTAATATTAACAACTTAGGAAACGACTGAGGTTGGCAAGGGTGCAGAAAAAGGAAAACCCTATTGCACAGCTGGTGGGAATGCAAACTGGTGCAGCCACTCTGGAAGTGGAGCTTCCTCAAAAAATGAAAAATAGAACTACTTTACAAGCCAGCAATTGCACTACTAGGTATTTATCCAAGGATAAAAAAAAAAATGCTGATTCGAAGGAGCATATGCATCCCAACTTATAGCAGCATTATCAATGATAGCCAAATTATGGAAAGAGCCCAAATGTCCATGAACTGATGAATGAATTAAAATGTGATGCGTGTGTGTGCATGTAAATGTGTGTGTGTGTGTGTGTGTGTGTGTGCGCGCGCGCGCGATGAACTATTACCTGGCAATGAAAAATAATGAAATCTTGTCATTTTCAACAATGTGGATAGAACTGGAGGGTATTATGCTAGATGAAATAAGTCAGTCAGAGAAAGACAGATATCATATGATTTCACTCATATGTGGAATTTGGGAAACTGAACAGATGAACATAGGGGAAGGGAAGGAAAAAAGATAAAAACAGAGATAGGGAGGCAAACCATAAGAGACTCTTAAACACAGAGAACAAGGTGAGGGTTGATGGGGTGGGGATGGAATGAGGGCGATGGGCATCAAGGATGGCACTTTTCAGGATTTACTCTGGGTGTCATATGTAAGAGATGAATCACTGGGTTCTACTCCTGAAGTCAAGACTACATTGCATGTTAACTTGAGAATTAAAAATACATAAATAAATAAATAAATAAATAAAAAGGACATTTCATTCAAATTTGAGAAAACTTAGAAAGTAAGTATAAAGTATAAGAAAAAGTATTTAAAAATGTAAAAAACAACTTTCTCTGAATAAGGTAAATTTGTGCTGCACCTTGAATAATAGATATGATTTCTACAGCTGGAGAGAAAGGGCAGAGATAAGACAGGGATTAGGAACCCTAGAAAAAGGAAGAACAGGAGGTGAGGAGGTCAGTTTGGCCAGAGTATAGAGTCTGTATGGATAAGTGACAAATAGGAATCTGGAGTTAGGTTACCTACAAGTGCTTTTGAGAAGGAGGGATGATATATTTTTAAAAAATGATTTACAAAAAATATTCTGAAGGTGATATGTAGAAGAATCTGAAAAAGTAGATAATGAAAGTAGAGATGGGCGGTGGGAAAGAAACCATTACAAAGATCTGAGATGTAACAAAAGGACTTGACCTAATGGTCGAATTTAAGCATTTGACTTAGGACAACCTTAAGATACAGAGACAAATAAATAGAAAATAATCACACAATAAAGAGTATTAGTTTAACAACTATGATACAATAATTATATAAAGACACAATTATATAAAATAAAGGAGCCAAACAACTTGGTATCTAAGAAAAAAAAGTCACATTTTAAATTTCCTTTGTTAAAAAAACGTAAAAGAATTTGTAAAATGATCCAGTGGACATACTGCACTTGATTACAAACTGGGGAGTAGGAGAACATGAACCAGTGGGGTAAGCTGCTTCTAAAGAAAGAATAAATTCGTGGTTTCACTACAGCCCAAAGAAAACCACCAGTGATGGACGCTTAGAGGACTACTGAGACGTTAACAAAAAACATTTAAAAACAAATCAGCAAACATTTAAAATTATCCTTTAAAAAAGTAACTGAAAGAAAGGAATAAAAACGTATTTTTATCCTGTTGCTAGTTTACCATACCAATCACTATAAAAATCCATGTTGTCATATTTCACAAAAATCACACAATAGGATTGTGGGCAAGTATGTAACTCAGGAAGGGTTAGGCCCTGGGCAGCTGTCTCATTCAGTCAGCTTATGAAAGAACAGAGCAAGCACGCGTGCAAGAACTTGTAGGTGTTCTGAATTACCCTGAGGATGAAACTAAGTGATTGTGAGCTTTTAATAAAGACACCTCTAATCAAAAAGTGCATTCATGAAATAAATAGCAATCTTTAAATGCCACATGGTCAGAATCAACAAAAACAACTGTAATAGTAAAAGTGAAAAGCCATAATTTGTACAGTAACCACAATTTACAAAGAACTTTCATTTATATTATCTACTTGTGATTCTAATTACAGCAGTTCTGGGGAGGTCAAATACTTGATCAAGAACATTCAGTTCGTAAAGGACAAAGCTGGAACTCCGAGTCACCTTGTTATACTGGCCAGTGATAATTTAAAATGTTGATTTACATAATGAATAGTAAATAGGAGGGAAAAAAGGCCAAAGTTGCCAATGTTACCAACACTGGTATATGCCCACCAAAACACGTCCAATTTTCATTCCTAGTTCTAAGCGCTACAGAAGAGAATGTCTAGGAGAGAGTATATTATGCATAGATTTGACTCTTTTTGTTCATAATAACTGGGTAAAGTAACCAAGTTGTTTCCAAATCATTTGATCAGAACCACATATCAAGTGATTTAGCCCAGTCAGGAATCTGGATGACAGTTCTACTTCCATCAATATCACACAGTTCAGGAGCAAATCCCTTAAACTCTTAGGACTTAGGTCTTCCCAACATTTAAAGAGAAACAATTCCTTCCAGTTCCCAAATCCTAAGATTCAGGGATTTAAAGACAATAATTACCTAGACTGGCAGTTAACAGTTACAAAGAGACAAAAATATTGCTATTATTAACATTACTCTTCTACAAAAAATAGAAATGAAATGATCTGTCATCTTTTAAATCTGTCCTGCAATTCCACTATCTGGTGCTGTGCTCTCAATTTCTAAGATTTTATCATCGGATAAACAGCTCCAGATCACATTATGCAAGAGTATAATTTAGTGTACAGCAGAGAAGTGACAGTATGAAAGAATTTGGGAAATTTTTCTTCTCATTATCTTCTTCCTCTTTTAGCCACTCAAAGCAATCTAGTAAACTTTCAACATACTGGATTTTAAAAATTATCTTAAATAAAAGTCTTCATGCCATTTTATGTATGTATATTTTAGTACTCTTGGGTATTTTTCATGCTAAATCTTGATTGGAAAAGAGTCACAAATGAATACCACTTATGTTAAATAATCAGAGTAGGGAAGTAATTACCACATTGAATGAAACTAAGGATTAATCAATGTTTCTACAAAAATTTTCACCAAATCACTTTCTTTCAGTTATATTAAACAACTCCATCTGTTTTGATCCATTTCCCCCCAACATTTCTCTGAATTTTTTAGCATCCTAGTTTTAGATGTTAGGATGACAGACACTGCTAGTTACCTTTCCATTCTTATGTTCCTCACTACCAATATATCTTGGTATAGAAAGTGACAATGTACTCACTTAAAAATACCTCTCCAAGATGTCCTGAGGCCAGTAGTGATCATGTAACACCATATGGCCAAAGAATTTAAGTAGGAACCTACTAGGTAGAATTTTTGAGAAATCTCCTGAGTTCCCTATGTTAAGGGACAGATTCAGCTGGTTTGCACTTTTGGCAATCTGGGCTTACCCCATCTTTTTGCCTGGAAGATGGCCCACCTACCTGTGAGAGCAGAAGAGACTTAAGGATCCTGAAAAGGGCCCCCGACCTAAGGACAGTAGAGCAGAAAGAAGGAAGAAGCCTGGGCCCCTACTGACCTACTTCTTTGAGAGTTATAGCAGCTCCGATGTGCCTACTTCTAGACTTCTTGTCTAGATAAACACTGTACTCTTTTTTTTTTTTAAACTTTTAATGTTTTTAATTTATTTTTGAGAGGCAGAGAGAGACAGTGTGAGAGGGGAGGGTCAGAGAGAGAGGGAGACACAGAATCCAAAGCAGGCTCCAGGCTCTGAGCTGTCAGCACAGAGCCCGACGCGGGACTTGAACCCACGAACCGTGACATCATGACCTGAGCTGAAGCCGGGTGCTTAACTGACTGAGCCACCCAGGCACCCCAAACACTGTATTCTTTTAAGCCGCTATTGCTAGAGTCCTGTCCTATGAAGCCAGATAGCTTCCTGAAAGAGATGGTTAATAAAAATTACAGCACAAAAGATGGTAAAGACAATTTATGCTCATATGTCCACTCTGGTTTCATTCACTTAATATTATCTCTTGCAGATGGTTCTACATCATTTACAAACAGAGAATCTCCTTGTTTTTTTTTTTTTTTAATTAATAGACTCCCTTTGTTCTATTTAACATTTCTATTAGAGGTCCACTGTGTAGATGTGCCATATGACCTTTTTTTCTTTGCCATACAACTTTTGCTGCCATAGGATGAGTGATAAATATATTTTTGTATAAAGAATTCTTAAGACTCAGACCATGTGTCACTTCTGTAACGTTTTCCTACACTTTCCCGGAGTTAACTCCTTCTGTGCTTTAATTGAAACTGAAAGCCTTTGAACATAGCTGTCATTTATTGTGCTATCCTGCAATTATGTTTAGCCATCTATCTTCCTGCTCTTCTCTCCCTCACTACACTGTAAATTATACTATCCTATTTCTCAAGGCTGCCTACAACTATTTGTTAAATGAATAACTCTTTAATTAGCAATCAATTTTATAAAGGAATAGGGGATTATTCTCATGCTTAGTTTCAAAAGGGAAGGATGATATATACTAAAAAGTCAGGTTCATAGCATCAAAGTGACTCCCGAGGTCAATTAACCTCAATTAGCCCCTTCCAAGGATGGATAAGTGATAACTACCACACAGGAGCCATGTTTGTTGATAGTTTTAATTATTAGAAATTGTTTTTTATATTAACATGAAATCTCTTAAAATGTTTTACACTTTTAAGTTGGTGTTAAAACAGAAAGGTCAATTGTATTTCACTATATAGCAAGGGAGATAAAAAACAATGGAGTCTTTTTCTTTCTTACTCTACTTTTTCTTTCCTTTTTCTTCCTCCTTCCTCCTTGCTTTCCTTCTTTTTGAGAGATTTAAAAAGCACAGAAAGGTAAAGAATATAATACAATAAATAACTCATATTCCATTTAGGAATAACACATGTTTGGGACACCTGGGTGGCTCAGTCGGTTAAGCACCCAACTTTGGCTCAGGTCATGATCTCAGCATTGGTGGCTTCCAGCCCCATGTCAGGTGCTGTAATGACAGCTCAGAGCCTGAGGCTGCTTCAGATTCTGTGTCTCCCTCTCTCTGCCCCACCCCTGCTCATGCTCTGTCTGTCTCTCTCTCTCTCTCAAGAATAAATAAACATTCAAAAAAATAACAAAGGTTTACATTTTGTCATTTTGAACAGTTTTTAAAGACGCATTTTAAAAAACATTTATTTATTTTTGAGAGAGAGAGTGCACACATGCACATGTGTGACCAGAGGAGGAGCAGAGAGAGAAAGGAGAGAGAGAATTCCAAGCAGGCTCTGTGCTGTCAGCACAGAGTCAAACACGGGGCTCAATCTCATGAACCATGAGATCATGACTTGAGTTGAGATCAAGAGGTGGATGCCTAGCAGATATGTAGATCAATGGAACAGAATAGAGAATCCAGAAATGGACCCACAAGTGTATGGCCAACTACTTTTGACAAAGCAAAAAAGAGTGTCCAATGGAACATTGGAACTACTTTCTTACACCATATACAAAAATAAACTCAAAATGGACGAAACTCTAAATGGAAGATGGAAGCCATCAAAATCCTTGAGGAGAAAGCTGGCAAAAACCTCTCTGACCTTGGCCACAGCAACTTCTTACTCAATACATTTCCGGAAGCAAGGGAAACAAAAGCAAAAATGAACTAGTGGGGCCTCATCAAAGTAAAAAGCTTCTGCATGGCGAAGGAAACAATCAGCAAACCTAAAAGGCAACCAATGGAATGGGAAAAGATATTCAAATGACATATAAGATAAAGGGTTAGTATCCAAAATCTATAAAGAACTTATAAAACTCAACACCCAAAAAGGAAAAAGTCTAGTGAAGAAATGGGCCAAAGACATGAATGAATAGACACTTCCAAAGAAGACATCCAGATGGCTAACAGACACAGGAAAAGATGCTCAACATCATTCATCATCAGAGAAATACAAATCAAAACCACAATGAGATACTACCTCATGCCCATCAGAACAGCTAACATTAACAACTCAGGCCACAACAGATGTTGGCGAGGATGAGGAGAAAGAGGCTCTCCTTTGCACTGCTGGTGGGAATATAAGATGGTGCAGCCACTCTGGAAAACAGTGTGGAGCTTCCTCCAAAAATTAAAAATAGAATTTTCCTACAATCTAGTAATTGCATTATGAGGTATATATCCAAGGGATACAGGTATGCTGTTTCAAAGGGACACATGCACCGTGATATTTGTAGCAGCACTATCAATAATAGCCAAATTATGGAAAGAGCCCAAATGTCCATTGACAGATGAATGGATAAAGAAGATGGGTGTGTGTGTGTGTGTGTGTGTGTGTGTGTGTGTGTGTGTATGCTGGAGTATTACTCAGCCATCTAAAAGAATGAAATCTTGCCACTTGTAACAACATGGATGGAACTAGAGGGTATTATGCTACACGAAATAAGTCAGGAATAAATCACATGACTTTACTCATATGAGGAATTTAAGATACAGGATGAATGTAAGGGAAAAGAAGCAAAAAGAATATAAAAACAGGGAGGGGGACAAAACATAAGACTCTTAAATACAGACAACAAACTGAGGGTTGCTGAAGGGGCAATGGGTAGGGGGATGAGCTAAGTGGGTAAGGGAGATTAAGGAAGACACTTGTTGGAATGAGCAACGGTGTTATACATAGGGGATGAATCACTGGAATCTGCTCTTGAAAACATTATTGCACTATATGCTAACTAACTTTGATGTCAATTAAAAGGAAAAAAAAGTTAGATGCCAAACTGACTGAGCCACCCGGGTGCCCCAAATATGCACTTAAAAAAAAAAATCTTTTTATCCCGGGAATTTTCAAATATACCAAAGTGGAAAATACAGCATAAGGAATCTGTGTGGATCGAAATTTTGCTTCAGCCGCACCTTTCCCTTTTCTTTCAGATTATTTTGAAGTAAAGGAACATATCATGTCATTTCATCTGAAAATACCTCAAATATCCAATTTTTAAAATGCCTAAAAGCAACTATGGTTCCCACTTACTAAATTATTTATTACTAAAAATGAAAAAGATCAGAAATTAATTACTAAATTAATTATTAATTACTTTGAGCCAGTTAATTACTGTATGCTGAGTACTTTATATAATGTAATTTTGCAAGCATAACAATAATTCAATGAATAGATTAATAAATAAAATAATGTAAAACTCATGACAGGTCTCTGAGGTAAGCATTATTATCTCTACTGTGCAGAAAGGAATTGGGCCGAAATGCTAACTGACTTGCTCAAGTTCATGTAGCTAGTGAACTGCAGAGACACAATCTTGGGGCTGATTCTAAAGCCCAGGCTCTTTGCATATCAAAAGCAAACTAATGAAAATCTCAAATACAAAATGTACAAAATTCAGGGTTTTCTAAATATTTTAAGATGGTAGGCAAGAGTCATTTATTTAAAATCATGTCCTTTGAAGGTGCCTCAGTCAGTTGAGTGCCTGACTCTTGATTTTGACTGAGGTCATGACCCCAAGGTCATTGGATCCAGCTTTGGGCTCAGTATGGAGCCTGCTTAAGATTCTCTTTCTCTCTCTCTCTCTGCCCTTCTCCCCTGCTTGTATACACTTTCTTTCTATAAAATAAAAAATGTGGGGGACGCCTGGGTGGCTCAGTTGGTTAAGTGTCCAGTTTGGGCTCAGGTCATGATCTCCCAGTTCATGGGTTTGAGTTCTGCGTCAGGCACTGTACTGACAACTCAGAGCCTGGAGCCTGCTTTGGATTCTCTGTCTCTCTCTCTCTCTCTGCCTCTCCCCTGCTTGTGCATGCTCTCTCTCTTAAGAAAATTAATTAAATTTAAAAAATGTTTTAATGGTTAAAATAATTTTCTGAATCTTAAAAGGTCTTTTTAATTGGAAAACTAAATTTTATGATGTCAAAAGAATAAATTTGAAAATTTCAAAGAAAAATTTGGAAAAAACAAGAGGCCTGGGCGCCTGGGTGGCTCAGTCGGTTAAGCCTCCGACTCTGGCTCAGGTCAGATCTCACGTTCGTGGGATCGAGCCCCATGTCAGGCTCTGTGCTGACAGCTAGCTCAGAGCCTGGAGCCTGCTTCAGGTTCTGTGTCTCCTTCTCTCTCTGCCTCTCCCCCTCTCATGCTCTGTCTCTCTCTGTATCAAAAATAAATAAAACGTTAAAAAAAAAAAACAAGAGGCCTGTCACTCTATATTTTAAAACATATTATTACTTTATTGCAACTTCAAAACGTATAGTAATATCACAAGAAAAAAACTAACAGATTAGTGGAATGGAATCCAGAAAGAGATCCAAATATATCTGGAAAACTAATTATTTATTTTAAAGATAACATTTCATACTGTTACAGAAAAGTTGGGTTATTCCTACAAAAGATGTTAGGGCAAATGGCTATAGGTTCAGGGAAAAAATAATAAAGTTAGATCCCTACCTTGCACCATACATAAACATATATTTTGATAGATTAAAGATCTAAATGTGAAAAATTATGAATTTAGGGAAACATTTGTATGACCTTAGGGGGTGAAAATCCTGTAAAATAAAATGGGAAGTCGGGAAGCCATAATAAAAATAATGGATAAATATGAGTAGCTAAAATGTTTATTAATAAAATAAAACATAAAAAAGACTCAAGCAAATATAGACTGAAAATAAAGAATTTGCAACACATACAACAGACAAAAGATTGTATTCAAAATATGTGTGGAACTCACTGGACAAGAAATTAATAAGAGATAAACAGTTCAAGCGCAAAATAGGAAAGGATATGAAGAGGTAATTCCAGAAGAAATACAAATGGCCAAAACCCAGATAAAATGATGCTCGACCTCACTAGTAATTTGGAAAAGAAGTATTATAAAAATAAGATAATATTTTTAGTCCATTAGCTTTGCAAAAATGAAAAAGATCAGAAATGAGGCAAGCAGGAGGTCAGGAAACAGGTGGTCCATCACTCTGGTCCTCTGCTAAAATCTTAGCAGCTCCTCATCTTGCTCAGGTAGGTGCCGACCGAGGTCCCTACTCTGGACTCCAAGGTCCAACACAATCTGCCCCAGCCCCTCTACTTCCTTACCTCTCTTAACTCATCTGTTACCCTCTTTCCTCCTCATTCACTCTTCTCCGGCTACCACAGGTCCCTTGGTTTTCCTTGAACACACCAAACCAGTTCTTGCCACAGGGCCTTCGGCCTTTCCTCTGTCTGTCCCAGTCTTCCCTTATGTATCTAACGAGGCTTAGTCATCCGCTTTTTTCAGATCCCGGCAAAGTACCTCTGCTCAGTAAGGCCTTCTCTGACCATTCCACTTACAATAGCAACCCTCCTAGACCCACTTCCTGCTCCCCCCCCCCGCCCCCGCCTCCACGGCGCTCATTATCTTCTGACATGCAAGCTATTTTATGTCTGCATTTTCTTCCTCTCTCCACAGTCCCATAGAAAGCAAGCTCTATAAGGGTAAATGGAGGGGAGGATGGAGAAATGCAGAGAAGAGAAAAAGAGTTTTTCTTTTTATAAAATTTTTTTAATGTTTTATTTATTTTTGAGACAGGTAGAGACAGAGCATGAGAGGGGGAGAGGCAGGGAGACACAGAATCCAAAGCAGGCTCCAGGCTCTGAACTGTCAGCACAGAGCCCAACGGAGGGCTCAAACCCATGAACGTGAGATCATGACCTGAGCCGAAGTCAGAGGCTTAACTGATTGAGCCACTCAGGTGCCCCAAGAGTTCTTAAAATATACTTAAAAAACACCAAAATATCAAAATTATCAAGCCATATTAATTATAATAGGAAATGTATATGCTTCTAATGTCGAGTAACAGAATCTCTCTTGGTGACCACCTTTAACTAAACATAAGTGTCAAATACTAATTTTTGATAAATGGGCCAGACCTAAAGTTCCAAGAAATTCATACAATTCAATGCAATGATTATGAAAACATAATGGTTTTCTTATTCTGCCCTTTATTCATGTTGATGACCTAGGGGCAGATGGAACTTTGAATTTTGAATTTATCATGATCACAGCATTTAAAACTGATGTTTCATTCCCACATTTGGAAATGAGAATTCTAAAAACAGGCTACTGAAACCAAAAATTTCAACCACTAAAAGCAAGTGGCACAGTAAGTGTGAGGTCCAAATAGAGACCGAATCAGAGGTTCAAGGGGTATAAAGAAAAACCAGATCTTACTTCTAGCTCTGACCACATACACTAAGCAATCACTGACAGTACTGAGGGCTTGGTGTCTCTTCCAGAAAAGCTCACCTGACCTTCTAAGTTAGAGTACACAAAAAAGGGGCCGGTCTCATTCAAGTAAATTCAATACCTGAATCAATGTTAAAATCTTGCCATGCCATGAAAACACAAGGTGTAGAAGTGAGGGGAGAAAAGGACAAAAATCGTTAATTAGTATTTCAACAGAAACCTTTAAAACCAAGTTTTTCCAATATTCAGTAGGTAATTTTGAATTACCTAAGTATTTGCAGAAATATAATTTAAAAATAATCCCAACTCTACACAGACCTCTCTCTCTTGATTTATTTCCAAAAAAACCCAAAGCTCAATAAATTTTAGATTGTAAATAAAAACTGAATATATATATATACATACACACACACACACACACACACACACACACATATTTTAGAGAGAGAGAGAGAGAGAGTGCGCGCGTGAGCAGGGGTGGGGCAGAGAGAGAGAGGGAGACACAGAATCCCAAGCAGGCTCCAGGCTCTGAGCTGTCAGCACAGAACCCAATGTGGGACTCAAACTCACGAACCACAGATCATAACCTGAGCTGAAGTCAGCGCTTAACTGACTGAGCAACCCAGGCACCCCATTAAGTAAAATGTGTATATATTTAAGGTGTACAACATAATGTTTTGATAAACATATACACACTGAAATAATTACTATGGTCAAGTGGATTAACATGTCCATTTCCTCAGTTACTTTTTCCCCCCCTTTTAAAAGAAAGCTCAGTAATTAGTTTCCTCCATATCTGTCAACCAACCTACAAGGAAGTGAGCTGCCTTCAAAGGTGACAGTTATACCTGAGAAAGCAGAGGACATTCAGTAAGTAGTCACCACAGTTATTACCAGAAATGAGCCAATCCAAACAAAAGCTGTAATGCATCTTTTTGTCATGCACGCACTAAATAAAGTTCTATTTAGTGCTCAACACACCTATGAAACTAGTAAAGCATAACCAAGCCAGGTAACCTACTGCATTTAAGAACATTTTTTAAAACATCATTTTGAATAACTAGACCCAAACTTGACGGTCAACACATAATTATACTGCAGGTCAATCGGCTGTTTATTAAGAGCTGGGAGAAGGGTAGCTAACTAACAGTATCTGGTTTCTGAAAATAGTTTAAGGTGGGCTGTTTTCTGCCAGAAGTGCAAAGGGAAAGCCAAGTGAGGCATCCTTATCTAGGTCTCTGAAAGTACTTTTTGGTTTGGGTATCACAAAAGGGGTTAAAAATATGTTGAGACTCCCAGAAAAGCCTAACAAGACATCTGGGTGCTGCGGCTGTCACTGTCAGGGCAGCCCTTGGAGGGAATGCCCATATCAATTCAGTTTATCAGATGGACAGCTGATCAACATTAAACAGACTTGCTCTGGGCACAGTGAGCTGAGCTTCCTGACATGAATTCCAATGAGAGCCCTCTGCACTCTACCACCGAGCTCTGCCATTTTTTACTGTTGCAGCTCCCTGGACATATGGGAATCCCTAGTGATGAGCACATAAAGCTGCCTCTAACTCAAGTGACGGCTCATTTCCCCTGGCTGAAGGCAGACATTAATATCCTGAGGAGATCAGACCCGCCTCTCTGACCCCCATCTACCGAAGCAAAATGACTGTCCTATTTCTTCATTTAATAAGCTTTTAATGAAGAAAACCAAAGCCTGCTCTCTGACTGCAGCACAGTTCTACATGAAAAGGTTATACAAATACATCTGATTCTGTGTCAAAGTTTTCCAAAATATGTGTCTCCCTCCCCACTGGAGTGTAGACTGTCACTTGCCCGCCCACAGTGCTCATTCTTTCTGCTGCAGTCCAGGGCTTCAGTTCTCTGCTCCGATAATTATGAACCGTCTCCACGTTATGGCAGGTGGAGGATTAAAGAGCTGATTACAAAGAGCACGCTGGTGTTTCCATTTTCATGACAAACCTCTTTCTTCGACGGTTCATCATGGAGCTATGAAAACTGCTTCAGGCACAACCAGACTGGGAGAAATGGCAGTCCGATGACAACCCAGATAGCACCCAAGGAAATGCTTCCGAGCACAATTAGAATATGAGAAAACTAACAATATTTGGTGAACTGGAGTTGGCACACGTACTTTGATTTCAGGAAGGATAAAAGGTGATGGCAAGTGAAGAGGAGAAGCAGAGTTTCACCTGTGAATCATGGCTCCTGCTTAAAAATAAGGGGAATCTGAATCATTATTGAAGTTCAGTGCTAAGCCCGGTGCCTATTGCCAGGGCCCCGTGAGCTATGAATTGCTTCACAAGAGGCTAAAGTTGGAATTTTCTCTCCTTTAGAAAGCAAGTAGGGGTGAGGAGAAATGTGAGGGCTGCATGTTAAATGGGACAGAGGAGGCACTGCAGGAGGGAAATGTCATTCTGCAAAGAGCTTTCCAACTAAATAACAGGAGGCGGTGATGGGCTGAAAAGGGAGCCTTGGTAGGCTTCACTTGGACTGTGAAAGGTGTCTGAGGCTGGAAAATGTGAAGGTGAGGTGACCATAAGGGGCAAAGATCTGTTTCCTATGAAAAAAGTGTCAAGGAATAGACTGCACAGTGATACGCTTTAAATTAGATCACTTACACTGCTATGTGATCAACTTAGGTATCAAGAGCCGTAAGAACAAATCCGGAATGTTCCCTGAAATATTTTACCAGGTCTTTCTGTGTATAAAAGTAGAGTGGCTCCCCAGCATGTTTAAACTACAGACAATAAAAGAAAGCCATGGCAGGCACTCAGTGTGCAGGCTAATGCACAGCTTATAACTCACTACATCCCAGATATTATTATATTTTATATATCTCATTTAATCTTCACCAAGTTTAGTTATTAAGCCAATTTTATAGATGGAGGAGATGGATTTCCATAGGGGAAAGGAATGTCAGGGTGTCTCTACAGAAAATACTATCCAGGAGAGGCAAAAGATATACAATCCGAACATTAAAAGAATACTTAAAATCAAATGACATTTCCAAACACCTCTTTAAACAATCAGATCCTACAAAATACTCGTTACTACGCGTGAAACTACTTTCTTTCTTTTTTAATGTTTATTTTTGAGAAAGAGAGACAGACAGACAGACAGAGCATGAGTGGGGGAGGGGCAGAGAGAGAGACACAAGATTTGAAGCAGGCTCCAGGCTCCGAGCTGTCTGACAGAGCCCAACACGGGGCTTGAACCCATGAACTGTGAGATCATGACCTAAGCCAAAGTCAGATGCTCAACTGACTGAGCCACCCAGGTGCCTGGCATGAAACTACTTTCTCCTTCTCTCTCCGTCTCTCTCCGTCTCTCTCCCTCTCTCTCTCTCCCCCTCCCTCTCTCTCCCTCTCTCTCTCTCTCCCCCTCCCTCTCTCTCTCCCCCTCCCTCCCTCCCTCTCCCTCTCCCTCTCTCTCTCTCTCTTTCTTTTTTAAGTAGGCTCCAACCCAGTGTGGAGGCCAACATGGAGCTTGAACTCACAATCCTGAAATCAAGCCCTGAACTGAGATCAAGAGTCATGTGCTTAACTGACTAAGCCACCCAGGTGCCCCAAAACTATTTTCAAACTACAGATATGGCTATAAAAATTCTTAATAGGGTTACCAAAGGCAATTTTATCTCCCCCGCCAACAGCTTTATTGAGATATAATTTACATCTCATAAAATCCACCTGTTTTTAGAATACAATTCAATGAATTCTAGTATTTACAAAATTGTGCAAACATCACTACAATATAATTTTAAACTTTCCCCTCACTCTAAAAATATAAACCTTATGCTCATTTAAGAGCTATTAATTTAGGCCATTTGTCTTGATTTGCATTTTGATTTTTTGAGTGCTTGGAATTTTTAAAGAAATTATAAATTAATTATAAAAACAATATAAAATGGAAATGTCACCATCCTTTTACTGAAAAAACTATCATAATCAGTGGTATATATTGTAATGGCCACGTGAGATGTATGTTCTTCAAAGCCAAAAAAAAAAAAAAATGACAGGTCTATTACATGTCTGAAAATAATGCTTGTTTTTAAAAAATTGACTGTAAGGTATTTCAAAGGATCAATGCAGAAATAGTATCCATTTATAACTTTGAAGCAAATTACTTAAAAGGCAAATGTATATGCCATTGTCTATTCACCAAAAAATAAACATTATTTTTTATTCATATCTCACCCCAGGCAGCCCTTGTTTTCATTTCTTCTTTAGTGTGTTTTTTGTTCACAACCACAGATACAAGAGAAAATGCTCAAAAGGCTGCCACAGCCTTGGAAGGAAAGGAGATACACACATATAAAGTAACGAAAAAGTCTGTGACTCATAATTTAGATGCTATTAAAAGGTATCTCTATTCATTCTTTCAAATTATATCACTTTATTTAATTCCACTATGGCCTTAATGTGTGTTCACTGGGATGGAAATCCACGACTACTGATGTCAAGTGAAATAAATGTGCCATCTAAATTTCTTTATCACAGAAAAGTGATAGAGGAAGATTAAAAGGTAAGATTAAAACTTGCCTTTTAAAAACATCACAACTATTAAATGGTCTACTTAGAAAAATATACCATACAAGTCCAATGAGAGCATACCTTTCCTGTAAAAAAAAATCAAAATGACACAAAAGTATATAGAGATAAGCTGTTCAATAGGGTGGTCACTAACCATATGTGGCTATTAAGCACTTGAAACATTGCCAGTCTGAATCCAGATGTGCTATAACTAACAAAAATTCCTTACAAAATTTTTTAAATATTTCAATAATATGTGCTTTACATTGATGACATGTTGAAATATTTTAGATATATTACTTTAAGTAAAAATGATTAATTCTACTCACATAGTTCCTTTTATATTTTTAATGTGGCAACTAGCAAATTTAAAGTTATATTTCTTTTTTTTAAGATGAGGTTTTAAAAATTTTTTAAATATAATTTTTTAATGTTTTTTATTTATTTTTGAGAAAGAAAGAGACAGCATGAGCAGGGGAGGGTCAGAGAGAGAGGGAGACACAGAAACTGAAGCAGGCTCCAGGCTCTGAGCTAGCTGTCAGCACAGAGCCCAATGCAGGGCTTGAACCCAAAACCGCGAGATCATGACCTGAGCCAAAGCAGGATGTTTGACCGACTGAGCCACCCAGGCGCCCCTAAAGTTATATTTCAATGGGGCTCCACCAGGTTTACCACCCCTCCATCCTGCTTCCTTTCTTAGAAGTTATCTCTCTTATAGCTTAACATATTCTTTCAGACTTTTGCTATATGTTTTAACATATGTTTATAAACATAGCAAATGCATTTATAAACAGCAAATGCTATGCATTTTCCAATGAAAATGAGTTCACAGTATATATGCTGTACTATAACTTTATTCACTTCATATAGTTGGAAGAATTTTGTCACTATATATAGGACCACCCAAATCTTTTTAGTGCTAGATATTTATTCACAGACATACCACAATGTTCTCCAGACCCTATTAATAAATATTTAGGTCATTTCCTATTTACTTTTCTGTTTTCATTTGAGAGAGAGAGTGTGTGAGTGGGGTAGAGGAGCAGCAGGAGAGAGAGAATTTTAAGCAAGCTCCAAGTTCAGCACAGAGCTTGATGCGGAGCTTGATTCCACAACCCTGGGATCATGACCTGAACTGAAATCGAGAGTTGGACGCTCAACTGACTGAGACACTCAGGCGCCTCATGGGTCATTTCCCTTTTTTTTTTAAAATGTTTATTTATTTTTGAGAGACAGGGCAGGAAATCTGAAATGCAGGTTGGTCAGGGAATTTCTAAAGGCAAAGCTTTAACGCAGCCTTTGTAAACTTCAGGTATTTGTATGTAGCCTTTGTCATTTCTACATATACCACAGGGTACTCCTCCGTACAAGACTTTTTTCTTTAAATCTTATCTTTAAATCCTCTTTTAGGATTTTGTCTGGAGACACCACATAGCGAAGAGCTAAGGAATGCAGATTGCATATCCCAGCAGCATGATCTTTTAAAAATTTTTTTTAATGTTTATTTATTTTTGAGAAAGAGAGAGAGAGAGAGAGAGAGAGAGAGACAGAGAGAGAGACAGAGAGAGAGAGAATATCTCAAGTAGGCTGAACTGAGCTGAAGTTGGCCACCCAACTGAGCCACCAGGCACCCTCCCAGCAATGTGATCTTTCTTTTTTTTTTTTTTAATTTTTAATGTTTATTTATTTTTGAGAGACAGAGTGAGACACTTAATGAGAGGGCAAGGGACAGAGAGAGAGGGAGACACAGAATCTGAAGCAGGCTCCAGGCTTTGAGCTATCAGCACAGAGCCCAATGCAAGGCTCGAACCCATGAACCATGAGATCATTACCTGAGCTGAAGTCAGACACCTAACCGACTAAGCCACCCAGGCACCCTGAGTGTGATCTTAAACAATCTACTTGCCCACTGTCAGTGACCAGTGCTTTCATCTGTAAAATGCACATTTAACCCTACATGCTGTAGGGTTAAATGGCCATATATACAATTCTTAAAATGGTGACTTTATATAGTAAGTGATCAATAAATACTATTACTGATTTTAAATCGATTCAACTTTGTATTTAAATAAATCTTTAGAGGAAACTTTACATTCCAACTATATGGTTGGTATAGGTCAGGAGTAAATTGCCTACAGAGTAGCAAGACAATAACCTGCTGTGACAGAGTCATTTATTATACCACCATAGGCAGAGTGGGGGGGAGGGGCAGAGAGAGGAGACAACAGTATCTGAAGCAGGCTCCCGGCCTTGAGCACAAAGCCCAACACTTAACCAACTCCAACCGAGCCACCCACGTGCCCCTGAAAATACTTATTGTTTCATATTTATACCTTCCCAAACAACAACAACAAAACTTGCTAAATATTTCAACTAATCTCAGTGTTGTTTACCCCCTTTTCAAAATGAGAGGAAGTCAAGGCTAGGGCATGGGTGGGAGGAGACAAAGGAACTTGTGAGGCTCTGCAGTTCATTAGAAATAAAGCCAGAATTTAAAACCAGAGATTTCCAGGGGCACCTGGGTGGCTCAGTTGGTTAAGCATCTGACTGTTGGTTTTGGCTCATGTCATGATCTCATGGTTCATGGGTTCAGGCCCCTCACTGGGCTCTGAGCTGACACTGCAGAGTCTGCTTGGGATTTTTTTTTCTCTCTCTCAAAATAAATAAATAAACTTAGAAAAAAAACCCCCAACAAACCAGAGCTTTCCAATAACAGAACTTATTGTTCAGATAAATTTAATTCATTCTAAAGTATAAATGATTCATGATTATTCCCAAAGGTTCTAATGTGGAGAAGCAAGTTAAGAACAAAAGGGCAGTAGATACTTGAGCTGGTTAATGATCAAGTGCTGTGGGGAGACAGGAACTCGGCAAACAAATCTACCACCTTTCTACAGTTGAACTTGGCCCAACCACTGTGCCTTCTCCTCCCCCATACTTATCTCCCTTCTCCTGTGTCTAATCATGGCTTCTCATCTTGGCCTTCTGGATCCACAGTGCTCATTTTTACTTCTGGGAGAGGTAAGTAATATGGCTTATTAAAATGTGGACAAAACATGCACACATTTAAAGAACACACATTTTAAAAAATAACCGATAAAATGCACTCTAAAAGGATGGTCAAATGTGTACAAGTTTCTGCCAATCCTGTATTTCGTGCGCTCCCGTGAATGTGCCAAGCACCATGTTTGGTGCCACATTTACACCACAGACCCATCAGATTCCCACTCTCAAGGAGCTTAAACCTGGCATGGATAAGAAAAATAATAAACAGAGACATGAAAAATGTCCCCTGTTCACCTCAGAAAATATGTTAACTTTGTAAAGGGGTAAAACTACACATCTAGTCAGCAAACATTTTATTCCTGTGTTTAAGTGAAATCCAACATAGCAACTTAATAAGTCTGGATTCAAAGAATTAAACAGACAACCCAAAGCTCATCTAATACAATTCCAACTCAAAGACAGATACTTCTACTCCCTAAGACTTTTTGTTTTGTTCTTGTTTTTGAGGCAGAGCCAGAGAATGTGAGCAAGGGAGGGGCAGAGAGAGAGGGAGACAGCAAATCCCAAGCAGGCTCTGCACTGTCAGTGTAGATCCCTATGAGGGGCTTGAACTCACGAACCGTGAGATCATGACCTGAGCCAAAACCAAGAGTAGACATTTAACTGACTGAGCCACCCAGGGGCCCTTACTCCATAAGATTTTTTTATAAACAGGCAGTTGAGAGTGTGGCTCCCTACACTGTTGTGCTCATTCTGACCAAACTGTCAACGTGCAATGTCTCTCTCATTTTCCAAGTAATCTGATTTTTTCCCGCTTCTTGTGGGTTTTTATATTGACATTCATGCCTTTTTACATTTCCACATTTAACCATCTTGGCTTTCTGCCTCCATTATTGTCTTCTCTATGCACTGGTCTATTTAATTCTTATGTCCACAGTAGGGTTTCTTTAAAGGAAACCAATTTCCTTTCACCTATCTATATTCTTAGACATTCTTCCAATCAAGTCTAATCACTGAAAAAGTATTCTAAGCCTATAGTAATTATTTAAAAAGTATCGATGACCCCTTTCTTTACAAATGAATGTATCTGCAAGTAACCTTTAAAACTAGGAAGGCTGCAAAGAATAACATAAACCTGAAATATCTGAGTATAAGCCACCAACTTCCCCCATTAAAAACGTTTGTTGATAATTGATGGTTCATACACCAATTTGGAAGTCACAGATAAGCACAATGAAATAAGGAGAAAGAGTTATTTAATAAGCATTCAGTTCAGATTATATATGGCTCTGTTTGAACAAGTTACAATGCTTATCTTAATATAAAAATTTCATGACCACATGAAATAGCCCACTGAGATAATTTATGGGAAAAAAGCTTTACAAACTAAGTATTTTGATTATTTCTAACTTAAAATTCAGAAGAAGTGAAGAGAGAGAAAACTGTTAACCTGGATTATCTGATTATTATTGGCATCAATAAAATTATTCATGTGTTATTATTTTTATGTTAGACTCTAGAAATATAAAGTATAAAAGAAGTGTTTCTGTTTGATCAATGAATATATATCAAAGTGTGAGTGTTTATGTATTCTTTCTATAGAGTAGTTTAAGACACGGTTTGTGCCCCGAGGGCTCATAGTTTAGTTGGGGATCGAGTACAATGACATAGAAAGGTTTAATGAGAAAACTACACACTATATATTAAGTATAAAAAGAATGCCATGGTCTGTGATTGCTCTAGGGATGCACCATTATGGTGCCTGAGGATTTAGGGGGAGAAATGGGAAGGCTCCATGTTAGAGGTGACAGGAGCGCTGGGCTTTACTGGGAAGAGGAACACTCAGCTCAGTGAAAGCAGGATCCAGCTGCTGGTCCCCACTGGTGCCATGCGGGGCTGCCACGGCAGCCCTAGGGTGAGGCGGGGGACTCAAATCAGCTTGCTGCTGCTGCTGCTGCTGCTAGTCCCAACAGGGCTCATTGCCCCTGCCAGACAACTAACAAAGTCGACAGCTGCCCAGGAATGGTTCAAGAATGGCAGCCAGCAGATGGGGCCTGAGAGGAAAAGAAAGGAAAACAATACAAGAAAGGAGAGAAGTCCAGGAACACCCTTCATCCTCTGGCCACAGCCCCACATGATTTGGATAAATTACAGAGAACAAAATAACTGAATTGCTACCATTTGCTAAAAAGTCATATTCACACCGAAACAAAAGAAAATTAACATGCTTATGTTCTATTTATGTTTTAAGTTAGGTTACCTATACCAAAGAAATGTGAGTTAACAGCTGGGTATCCGATACTTAACTCAAGTATTCACTGCCAGTTAATTATCAGAAGGTCAAGTCATTATACCACCTAATTTCACCAGCATACTTTTATCTGGACACGAGTGCCCTGCTGTGGTCCAAAATAGAGACCTACCTACATACTAATCAGAATGGTCTGATAGATTTAACTTGTTCTGAAGAGAGCAGAAAAATGAATAAGCTAACTTAGCTCTTTGTCTTCATTCTCATTCTAAAGAAAGAATACAGCGAGACTTTATCAGGGGAGGTGATGCAGAGATGTTCCAGCTCATCTTAAGCAAGCCCTTTTAAAAGATAAAAATGTACCCACAGTTCAGCCTTTCTGAGCCTTAGGAATAATTTAAACAATTCATAATTGAACTGCTCTCCACTGTAAAGGTCTTGTCCTATCATAAGCCATTCTCCACAGGCAAGGACTGAGCCAGGAATCCTGAGAGGAGAGATCGCTGGTGAAGCATAGTGCCAGCACTCGGGGAAGGGAAGGATGCTGAGCTGGTCCTCAGCAACCTAAAGGTAGGTGGCTGGCATTCTGAAATCCCTGATAACACCAGCAGTTTGATTTCTTTGTATTCCTACAAAGACCTTATAATTGTTCTAACTATATTATATTATAACATATATGGCATTAGTCTTTGTTGGATATTATGCTATTAACTAAAACATTTCTTCCTACATATAATATTTGATCTAAAACCTAAAGCAAGAAGATCTACCCAGCACTATCTGTATATGATTTGTACAGTTTATAATGAATTTAGTCAAAAGAACATTATATTAAACTCATTACAACACACAATTAAAATTCAAGTGTGCTTAACAAAAATAAGCATATTTTAATATTCGGTTTCTTCTCTGAAGCACAATTTTGATAGAATCTGGGCTAAAAAATAAATAAGACACAGTGAAGTCCTTGAAGGGTCTGTAATTTGATTATGAGAAAGAGAAAAGCAGATAAGAGCAACAAAGTATGGTAAATATACTGCAGTTATTAAGAATATGTTTAGAGTAAGCAAGATCTGGTTTAAACCCCAGAGCTGCCACTTACTGGCTATGTAGTCTTGGCTAAATTATTTCACATCTCCAAACATTATTGTCTTCATCCATGTAAAGGGCACATCACTACTGACCCTTTAATATTGTCATGAGACATGAATGAGATGACATGTATGGGATCTGGCACATGGCCTGTGCTCAGTACATGGCAACTATTACTGCTATCACTACTGCTGTTTGTATAGACTTATGTGCAGTGTGCTATGGGAGCCCAGAAAAGAGGAAATTAGCTCTGCCTGGGGTCAGGGAAGGTTTCTTGGAGAAGATGAGGATGGAGCTGTGTCTTAAGGAACAGGAAAGAGCTCATGAGATGAAGAGTAGGGGGAACGGTGTTCCATGCTGAGACAATACTTGGTACTTGCTGACAGGTCTAGTGCAAGAGTGGTCATGACTCAGGTTCCCCTTTCCTTGGTATCCTACAGCACAGCTGCTTCTCCCTCCACATGATTTACCATCTGTCCTCCCCAGAAATACTCACCCTCCCCTTCAAGGCTTTGTTCTTTTAAGGATAATTTAGCCCTACAAAGGAAGGCAGACCAGGCCTCTATAGAACCCTCCCTGGTCCCTCCATTTGTCTTAGGGACATGAGAAGAGGTGAACTGCAGATGCAGTATGGCTGGTGGCTAAGACTTGAGGCTCTGGAATTAGACTGTCTGGGTTTATTTATTTATTTTTATTTATTATTGAGACAGAGAGAAACAGAGCATGAGTGTAGGAGGGGCAGAGAGAGATGGAGACAAGAATCTGAAGCAGTCTCCAGGCTCTGAGCGGTCAGCACAGAGTCCGACATGGGGCTCGAACCCACAAACCATGAGCTCATGACCTGAACCGAAGCTGGTCACTTAACCGACTGAGCCACCCAAGCGCCCCTAGATTGTCTGGGTTTAAATCCTCACCCATCACTGTGTTGCTTTTGGCAAGATGTCTCACCTCTGTATGCTTCAGTTTTTCCCGTCTGTTAAATGGGTATCATAATCTCAGGGTTGCTGAGGGTCTGGATGCCAATAAGTATTAGCTATTAATTATAACCTAACGAAATTAAAACTCTGTGTTTCATGGACAGGACACCCTTGAGAAAAAGAACATACCAGATTAGAAATGTGGTCATCTGTGGGGGGGCAGAAGGAAGATGCAAGAATAGAAGGGCAAAGAAGTATAATGTTTATTGAGTACCTACTTGATGCCAAAAGTACTACATTCAGTGCTTTGTATGATCTTTCAAATGATCCTTTTAACAGCCATGCCAGGTAGGTGGTATTACACATCCCTATTTTTACCCATGAGCGCACAAGGGCTCAGAAAGGTCAAGAAATTTGCCTACACAAACCAAAAGGACGGTGACTGAAAACCATGGGTGGATGAACACAGTCATGCTCTCCCAACACCGACCTTTCTTCACCAGAATGGTGAAAACAGGCTCTATTTTCTGAGAATGTAAATTATGATCTCAAACGTCCAATTGCTGAGAAGAAACCTGAGAGCTGCTTAAGTTTTCTCATGATTTTCTAGACCTACTCCAGGAAATATAAACATTTGTTCATGTTCTGATTTCATGTGCGATGCCGAAGATTCCATTTCATAAAAACCATGAACTACAGCATATAAAGAGAACATTTCCTTGTCTCGAAGTTCAGAGTGTGTTACAATTACACAATGTGTAACAAAAATATTATTCTCTAGAATTCCAATTCCACATTTTCAGACATAAACAGACTAGGCCTACATTTGCTTTATAACATGAGGTAGGCCCAATTCTAATCTCTGATTTACATTTTTTTTTCAAGCCTAAATATGATGATGTAAGGTATTCCGTGGGTCTTTGATAACCTTGTGATTCATATTTCACATTAATTTGGCTTCTTTGGTATCTTTTTTTTTTCCCTACCAAAAACCATATATTTCTTACAACAAAATGAGAATATAGCTAGAGAAAAATAAAGCTAAAGAAAACTATGGGAAAATGAATAATATGAGACTCTGGCCATATATAAAGCATTAACTTCATGAGTTGAACCCAGAAGTATCAACTACAGTCATAGGGACTCTACATACACAGAAGACATTTTTCATATTGTCACTTCTTTGTCAGTGGAAATGCTTGTCTTTAGTGTAGAGGAAAATCTCTTCCCTCTGTCTGTCTGACACACACACACACACACACACGGGTCTTGTCAGATGTTGGGCCTATACTGATAAAAGAGTACCAATCCTCAGGGGAAACTTCAAATACTCTAAGACAAGAAGCTGCAAAGGTGGGGGGGGGGGTCAGGGGGAAACAGACAATCCTCTATTGAGACATTTTATACACATATATACTATTTTTTAAACCTAAAATATATATAATTTTTTTCTTTAATTACAGTTTCCCATAGAACCATTAGTAGGTTCCAGTGATGCAAGCCATATTTATTAGAGGCAGCATGTCAAATAGGAGTTGACAATTACAGTCTCTATCAATACATATTATGCCAGACGGTAATGAGCCATCCACAAAGGGCTAGCCATCCAAAATAATCACGCTGCTTTCCAGAGAAATGTCGAAGAGGTTATGGTTTATTACACAGTGCTCATTAGATATACAGTGGCAGCATTAGCAATTTTTCCTTCATTTGCGTCTCATTTAAGGATCTGCCCCCACAAGCACAGTCAAATTAGTACACAAGGTTAAAACCATTATGCCCAGAAAAAAATTAAGTTGTATTTTATTTTACAGTAATGGTGGATCAAAGGTCCTTGGAATCTATTATTTGCGAAACCATTATCTAACACAGAATATTAACAAAAGGGAAAAGAAAAGCAATGCCCAGCCAGCATGGCTTTGACAGGAACAAAGACAGATTGTTTGAAATAAGCAAACACCACATTACTTAATTAAATACCCCTAAAAAAAAACTATTTTAAAAATAACACTAAGGTTGTGACATCAACTGACAAAAGTCACAAAATTAAAGTTAATGATGAAGCACCAACCTATATTTTCAAATGTCTCATTCACATCAACTTATTTTTAAACATTTTTTACTCTGCCTTTGTGCACAATTTGGTTATAAATGCACTTATTGCTATAAATACTTATTTTCTTAAATAGATAACCTAGTTTTCATCTTAGTGGCAAACCCACACTTATTGATATCTAATAAATTCAAATTTTGGTTATAACTTTTATAGAAAGGTCTGACCAAGAAGAGTGATCTTAATTTTTTTAGTTACAAAAATTAAAGTAGATCCTGCTAAATACGGCTAAATAATAGCTACTTAATAGATTTTGTCAAATCATCAGGTAACTGATTAACAGCATCTGAATCACTGACAGGATAAATAGTTGTAGCAAAGAGATCTTTTGAAGAGATTTCTAAAGTCCTGACTGGTTGTTAAGAAAATGTTAAAATTCATTACAATCAGAAGGATAACATTTCAGATAGTTTCCCCATATGTTTAACAGCCTGCAATTATAGTGAATATTCAAGGATCCCTTGCTTTTGTCTAATGGACATTTATGGATTGCCTGCCACATGTCAAACTCTGTGTGATAGGCTCTGAGAATTCCTCCCTGAAAAAGTGGGGGTCGGGGGATAATACCAGTGCTCAGTTCTCAAGAAGCTCATGGCCAGATTAGGGAAGGGTTTAGACAGCAAACCAAATGATTTTAATATCGGGTAATAACTGCTATCCTAGAAGTAAACACAGGGTTACAAGGGAGCCCAGCGGAAGGGGACCCGAGGAAAGCACCACATATACTGGGATCTAAAGGATCATTCTGTCTGGGAGGGAGCTGCAGGGGAGAAATACACGGGGAATGTGGGGCAGTGGACAGCGAGGGGGCTGAGGGCGACTGTTAACCTCAGATCATCACAATATACAATTTAAAAAATCTCTTCGGCATTTTTAAAACTTTAAAAAATATATTTATCCATTTTTGAGAGAGAGAACAAGGAGGGGAGAGGTGAGAGGGAAAGAATCTGAAGCAGGCTCCACACTGTCCACACAGAGCCTGACATAGGACTCAAACCCACAAAATGTGAGACCATGATTTGAGGTGAAATCAAGAGTTGGATGCGTAGCTGACTGAGCCACCCAGGTCCTTAAAGAATCTCTTTAAAAGGCTGGTCCACATTAGAAGAAAGCATCCTGAAGTTGGAATGATGGACTTTATGAAATTAAGAAGGCAAAAAAGTTCCAGAACAGTTCAGATAACCATGTCTTAAAGTTTGAAAAATAGTATCTTATGGAAAACATTCCTGGGTCAGGTCCATGAATGGTAAATCAAATTTGAGTGGGTAAATGTAGTACCTGTTTAATTTTAATTGATTGTAGCATGTAAGTTTGACCAAATAACTTCACATGACCAAAATTTCAATTTCATTGGCTATTCTAACCTACCTTTATCCCCACAAATGAGGAAATTACCCTTGTCTCTTCCCCCTTAAATTGATGAGTGAACTAGGGTATGTTATATGTCTAATAAATGTGTACCTATAATATACTGTATATTTTCAAAGCACATGTAAGAGATAATAACCTTTTAGAAGACAGAGAACAGACTGAACTTAATTCCTTTGGTATGGCACCCAGTGCAGTTCAGGTGTGATCAGATACCTCCAAAAGCATTTTATTTTTAATGGAAATGCCATTATGTCTTAGCACAGTGACTATATACAGCTAGAGTCTATAATATAGTGGATTCCTATGTTAACTTGGCATCATGATAGTAATATTTAACTTCAGAGAAAAGCAGATTACCTCTTTTTGTGAATTTGCGATATTTCTAAACTAGTTCTTAAATATCTATGCTCATTTAGTTTTTCACATAGCTGCTATTCCGTCTTCCTAAATAGAGTTTTAATTTAGCAGTATTTGACCTTCCAAGATTTTCATCTATTGAACAACAAATCAGTATAGATTCTAAAGATTTTTTTAAAACTATACATAAAACTACATCCATTGCTATGTACATATTGTGTATACATAGCTTTGTATAAATGGTTGCAACATCATTCCTGACTTTAAATTCTGCTTGGTTCAACTTTTTTCTATGAGGAAAAGCCCCAAAACATCAGACGTCATAAAAGGTATAGAGCATCATCAGATGGTAATCATAATCCAACAATAAGAAGTTATATTTTTGAATTTTAGGCGAGGAAAAAGCCATGGGGCACTATAGTGGTCATCTACTGCTCCAAGTTCATTTCATTACTTTGTATAATTATGAATTTCAAGAAAAACAAGAATAAAGACTTTTGAAGGTGGACACAGAGAAGGGCATGGGTGGTCCACTTCACAAGGCCATCCAGACACCCAGCCAGAGCAGCCATTTTCGTCGGTGTGTCTTGTCTTTTCTCTACTCTAAGGACCATTATCTACTCATTTGCCCTCACCTCTGCCTTATTCTAGAGAGTTCAAGATGGTTTAGGTATTACTAGATGATGTTCATAACATATAAAAAGCACAACCCGCACATGTGGGGAAAACAAGGGAGAAGAGTGTGACAAATTGAGAACAAAGGACACAAAATGGAAGAGAGGAAGGAACCCGCCACAATAAACCAATAGTCTGAATGACAGGCTTTAACGGAGTCCCCAGAAATAAGGCCTTTTTCTCTGTGTGTGATGGACCTATTTTATCTCAAAATGTAAAGATGTTGAGTATTAGGTTTGATGACCATGCATTCTCTAAAGAGAGTACACAGATTAAAACCTTGCCTGACCTCCCAATTTTAGGAAAAAAGGGGAACTCTGTGTTAGAAACCATCAGGGCTTTGGGTTACATCTCCATCTCCTTATTTTATATGTAAAAAGAAAAGCTTCTGATACAATAATTGTCATTTGTGACAACAACAGAGGGGGTTACTTTTCCTGTTTGAAAATGGCACTCACTTATTCATGGTCGTCATTTCTATAAGCGAAAATATTTGAGCATATATTGCTTGACAATACTGTCTATCCAGTGGCTCCCTGTCTGGAGTTCCTAGATCTTCAAGGATTTTTCATGGCAGGTAAAGAATTCTTCGCAGAGGTGTTATTACCCCCTCTCCAAAATGTCTAAGGAAAGTCATCCAGTCACATGTGTTAAACATGTCGATTCCTTTGGTTTTGTGCGCAGTAGTCAGACGTGACCGCAGCAGTTATCTCATGGCCATCAGATGTTCAGACTGTCAGTTACAAGTGTACCCAATAAAATGGAAAATCGAGTAATTATTGTCCCCAGAAGTGTGTTCGGTAAGCAGACTCTCTTTCACAGGAGGGTGGAAGAAGAGCAAAAGGAGCCGTGGGCAGTAAAGGAGTCGCGAGGCTATCAACAAAGTGCATGTGGGCTAATTTCCCTCCACTTTTCCTTGGCCTTTCTCTCTTCTTCACCCGGGTCCTCGGAGAGGGAGTCGCTGTCCAGGCCAAGAACACATCTAACAGGAGGCCAGAAGAGGTCAGTGGAGAGTAGAGTTAGGCATCTCATCCTCCCACCCCCAGGGCTGGCTCCAGCACACCTCAGGTCTCTGTCTACCCAAAGGGAAGAAGCCAAGAAAACAGAATAAACCATTATACCCAATTTTCTCCTTTGCCACAATCACAGATGACTTGCAGGCTGTTGTCATGTTTAACTTAAAAAAGAAAAAAAACATCCAAAGTAGAAAACAAATTCTTCTGTGTGGTTGTAAAACAGAAGTTATTATACTAAAATGTTCTTTGAAGAGGACAAGAACAATGAAAATGATAATGCCTTGATATTGACACAACAATCCTATTTTCTTTGAACTCATAATCCACTATTTCTAAAAAATACATGAGTTGCAGATATGCAAAGATTTCCATTTAAATATACTCAATATCTGATTATTTGTATTACAAAAATAAAAGAGTATATAATTAATAAAAACTACAAAGTCCCCAGCTTCTAAACTGTTTCTAAAACAGGAGAGCAGAAAAATTGAACCTGCTATTTGAACATTTTAAATATTTAAATATAAATTTTTCTTCTCTTTCAATCTTCAGGGAAGTGTAAACTATGTAGAAAGCTCTACCCCCATTTAGAGCTGAAGAATTAGAAGGAGAAAGGTCGCGGATTTTAGAAAAACAGTTCCTGTGTTTTTACTTGTCTCTCTCTGGCACTTCTTCACCAAAGCCCCCCCCTATAAGGTATGGCACCTGAAATCGGGCTTTAGCTAGTCCTTCACAGAGCAGCTACTTTCGTACCAAAATGGAGGTCACAGTCTGGGGCACATTTATCAAGGATAAATTTGCAATAGCATACCCGGCACAGAGAGGATATAAGCCACAAAAGATATGTGGTACCTGACTTTAAGGACTTTGTGAACCTAAGAGGTGAACAAGGAAAAACGAGAAACTGCAAAGGAAAGACCTAAAATGGGTGGGTGTGTTCAACAAATTACAAACAGCTCCAAGCCACCTTGCCTACCCCTCTAATTGTTCTTGAGGAAGATGAACCTCCAGCCAAAGCGCTATCGACAATATAATACCTAATTTGCATAATGTACCTTTGAAAATAACAAGTTGACTAATAAACACTGCAGGTGTGTCAAAAAGAACAGGTTTTGTACAATTTAAACCATAAATTGAATTAAACTAATAATTTACTACTATTCCACTTAAATTCCCCGACAGTTCTGATTTTCCAGCTTCTTATTTTTTTGTTAAATTAAAGCTGCTGTGGCCTGTCTTGTACAAAGAAAGATAAAAAGTAAATTCCCATTAAAAAAATTCTGAACTGAATGATATAAAATTAAATACAGAAATGCATTTTAAGTGCAAAGAATCCTTCCACTGTTGCCAGTAAACAACTAACAAAGGGGAGTTAAGTAATTTCACAGCCGTATTTTCTCACTCTCCTTCACTGAGAACACAGTCGTTTGCATGGCATAATAAGCTGTAAATTATAAACATTTTTACATAGCCTGCTGCAAAGAAAAGTCTGCCAGCTTTCTGCTATATTGGAAAGTGTTCAAGTGATTAACTATAGCTTTGGAAAGAAGGGGTGGAAACTTGTTTTGCGTCTCAGTTTGTTGGTTCTCTTATGCACAGCCTCTAAAAATCCGTTACATCATTATTTGCAATGAATATGTAAGTAATTATAGTAGAGCAATAGACGCTCTGTATTCTGCAGGATGTAAATTACCCATGGACAGCAGCAAATCTTGTAGGTGCATAATTATCCAAGTATTTCCACGAAACAGTGTCTCCAATGAGTATGAATACAGTGGTTTTCAATACCAAATTTTGTAGCACTGAGTATTACAGGATTAATGACCACTGAAATACAGTTTGTTCTTCTTCTATAGGAAAAGCTCATTAGACAGAACATCTTCTTAGGGCACAAGTCTATTTTAAAAAGCAGTTTGTGTATCAAGGAAAATACAGTTATCTGTATTTCCCAACAGATAAAGAATAAATTTGTCAAAAGAAATGCACAAAGAGACATGGCTTGCAAATGTACAAGTTTTTATTTTTAAATTGTTAAGAGCCATATCGTGGTCCACAGTCAACCTCAAAATAAAAGGAAATTCTGTCTCAGTAAATTAACACTAATTCATGGAGCACTTGAGTACCTACCATAATGCTAGGGCTTTGGTGGCCAAACCACCTGATTTTTTATCTAACTACACAATTCATACCATCAAACATAGATCATAAAAATCTGTGCTTAGTGTTGAGGATTTCAAGATGAGTAAGAAAATATAGTTAGGGCATCTTAGTCCAGAGGCTATCGACAATAATGGAAAGAGCATGGATTCTATGAGCGAATGGGGTTTCAATCCCAACTCTGTCATTCACTTACACTATAACTTGAAGAAGTTATTCAATTTCTCTAAGTCTGTTTCCCAAGAAAAGCAGTATTTTCTAAATGAATGTCATGCAGATTAAACAAATTAATATATATAAAGCACATGGAACTGGTACCTGACATATTTAAAATGCGATATGTGTTAGCTGTAGCAATAATTACTATTCTTCCGTATTCGCCACAGTCAGCCTTGTACATAGCAACATGCTGGTTGTTGAATAAATGAAAGAATCAGTCAATGAGTGAATGAACAAATGTAGGAGAGGGATAAAATAGGTACACAAATTAATGCAAGATACACAAGAAGGGCCTCAAAGATACAAAATGTAATAGACTGCTCAGTGGTGGGCTGAAAGATGACTTCTAACATGCTGGGTTGGAAGATGACGAAAACACAGGCTCTTGCCTCTAGGAGGTACTGTCTAGTGGTAAAACATATACATAAATTAGTCATTACAAAACAATGTGTTAAGTGTTCTAAAAACTCACAGAAAATTCCCTCTAGGTCCTGGCTCTAAAGCAGCCATGGCTTTTCCTGGAGTACTGCAAGCCTGTATCTTCATGAGTGGATAAACTTAACCACTTATAAGCCACAGGCTGAGGATTAAGAGGTAGGACCAGTGCTCTCATTATCTTGTGAAAACCACTATTCCTTTGACTAGTTTCCACTGCCCGGCCCTCTCCTCTGTTACTCTGTATTCATCAAAGTCCTTGGCATCTCGTGTTGTTCTCCTGCTTGACTTGAATCACATGAACTACCAGTCTTGTAGTTTCTCAATCTACCCAATTCAATCTCCTCTATATTCCATCAACCTCACTCGCAGGCACAGCTGGTACTTACCATTCAGAACGGTCCTACTTCTGAAATGTTCAGTCTGAATCTCCTGCTTTCTATCTACAATCTCCTAATCTCTGAGCTCTCTCACTGCATTACAACTCCAACCCAGAAAATGAATCATCAAGCCCTCCTGACCCTGATCACTATTTTTTCCCTAATTCTGAACTCCCCGATCAAGCCTAAATAACTTGTTTTTAAGTTTATTTATTTACTGAGTAATCTCTACTCAGTTTGAACACTCGTGACCCTGAGACCAAGAGCTGCAGGTTCCTTTGACTGAGTCAGCCAGTCAAGCATTCTTTTTCACATACCCTTTTCTTGGTTATGTTTTTACCTTCTTCACTTCTATTCTAGGGCTGCTAGGAATTGTTGTGTTAAGGAATCTGTATTTAATCCTGTAGGGAATGAGACACCATTGAAGAATTATGGATATTTCACTCCACTTACAAACTTAAAACGTTGAGCAGAAGAGAAGGGAAAGCGGGAATCTTAATAAAAGAAAATGAAGACCCAAGATACCAGTAACTACAGAGAAGACGGATGCCAGGATTAGAGATAACCAACTTGAGGATCTGCTCTCCTTTCCCTCTATTATCATCATCAACCAGCTATAGAGTCCAAGAGTGAGAAGGAAAGTCCGAGAACATACTGGAGAAGGAGTTCCTCAGGCACTGTAGATGCCAGTTCTCTAATAGCATCTTATGCAAGAGGTGTTCAGGATTCTGTCTTGAATTATACAAGTTTAATTAAATATGGAAGGACTGTGGACCCAATAGTAAATATGGTTATAGCCCTAAAAGTTAGGTTCCAGAAACAGTTCTAGAAATGAAACAGCATCAGTAGTGTCAGAAGGCTACTAGATGCATAGATTGTTTTCTTACCTTGTCACTAGAGGTCAGAGACTATTTCTTATTAATATTTACATTTCCCTCAATCCTTAGCCCCTGCCTTGCAGAGAGGAGGTAATCAAGGTGTGCCGTATTGGACCACACACTACTTGAACCTAGCTGAGCATGTGCCCTATTAGTTGAGCTCCTTGACCTGAAGCCCATTTTTATCCCCATCTTATAGATAAGTAATCACATAGTGGTTAAGTGGCTTGCTTAGGTCAAAGAGCTAAACAGTTACACATCTGTGACAAGAACCCAGATCTCTAGCCCTTGTACCCATGTCTGTTACAGTGCACTGTCCATCAGTGGGATGCCTTGAGCCTGGGTTCAAAAGATCAACATTAAGTCATAAAGCTATTAAGCAAACTCTGCCACTAAATATTTTAAGTGACTGCAAGTCTCCTACCACATAACACTAACATTTTGCTATGATGAGTGTCAAGAATTAACCCCTGTTTAGGGGCACCTGGGTGGCTCAGGTGTTTGAGTGCCAACTTTGGGTCAGGTCATGATCTAACAGTTCATAGGTTCGAGACCCCCTCGGGCTCTGTGCGGACAGCTCAGAGCCTGGAGCCTGCTTCATTCTGTGTCTCCCTCTCTCTCTGCCCCTGCCCCACTCCTGCTGTCTGTCTCTGAAAAATAAATGAACATTAAAATTTTTTTTAATTAATCCCTGTTTAAAATGCAAAATTAGACACTGGAGATTGCCTTTGTGGCTTCTTGCGAGTCAACACATAGCCCTTCTTTAACGAAAAGATTTAAACTTCTTCACCAATACCAAAACAATTTATGCAGTGTGTTTTTTGCTGTGATGTAGCCAGGCAGGCTAATCTATAGTGAGATATTTATATACGATAAGAACTCTCAGCTGAATAGATTAGTAGCTGTGCCCACCTACTTTTTGTGGTTAATTATACTTGTTTTGTAAGAGGCTGTTCTTATTTTGTGTTTTTCCAACAGCTCTGGTGCAGTTAACAACTTGTGATGTACAGTACGCTGAACATAAAGAGCCTTCCCCTTTCTTGTTCAACATATAATTGCTGCATTTGTGCATGCTGTGTAAGTTGAAAATAACAATAAAAAGTTAATGAAGAAAATAAGTACTAGTTGTAATGAATTAGTAATATTGCTAGATTTGTATCTTGAGTTTATTTTTATTGTGAGTGGAGTATAGTCAATAGGAATATGTAATCAAACTGTACATGCTTTCATCTCTTGAGATCTCTCTGAAAGGGAGCTGAGATATCTTTAGGAAATTATTTTCAAAAGCCTACTCTAAATTCAATTATTCAGCATAATCATTTTAAATCACTGTCAATAAATACTCCTCATTTTCAAGGTTCTTGTTGTACAAAAAGATACATTTCTTAAACAGGTTTTTATTGCTTTATAAGCATGAAATACATTCTTTTAATTTTCATGTTAATTTCAGTTATACAAAATAATATGAATAGATCCTCTTTATAAAAAAATTAAAGGTTACAAATAAAGTCCCCTTTAATGATTCCCTATAGCTGTTCTCAAATCTCCCCCCTCCCTCTTCTTCCAACCACTGTCCTTATCAGACAGGTGAGGGATCTTCTAGACTCTGTACTAGCATTTACATATGTCCTCTTAAAAAAATAGTAAGTCTTTTAATGCTATATATTTCAATATTGATTATTCCATGTTAATATGATTGAGCCTTAAATAAATAATATGATCAACATGTTCCCACGCCTCATTTCTTAAGGTGTTTTTTGTTTTTTTATTTAGTCAATCCCCAAGGTAAATACGGTTTCTTACTTTTGTTAGGCATTTTTAAGCCCTACACTAATTGTAATGTGCAGTATGAAGGTGAAGATTGACAGTCACAGTCTACTGCTACCATAACTAGAAGTCATCAGAAATCAATTAGTACCACATTAAAATGACAAATTATGAACTATATTTTCAGCTGAGACCAAGGCCAATTCTCTAAATTTAAAGATGAATAAACAACAACAAAATTCATTTCTTTCACAGTTTTTCATATTCTCCACTTTCCTCTTTAAATTAAGATTTCATTTAGGCCTCCAAATATTCTCCCACCACTTCAGTGACAGCATCCCAAATCTAACGAACTTTCTCTCAGGGGAGAAAGCAATGTTAATATCATTTATTACAATGTTTTCTAGATTTAACTTCTCTTTATGTTTATAATGTTTTATGACTAGTTCTTGAAGCCCAACAATGACTTTAGCATATGATCATTAATTTAACCTTAATTACCTGAATAATGCTTGAGTTGAAAAAGAATTAGCATAGTTACCAAGAAATTGGTGGCGTCCATTGGTAACATGGATGGTAAACGAAAAAGTTCATCATTTTGCTTCATTCCTGCTTTCTTTATTTAAAAAAGCCAGAACTATATACTTTATGCATTTTCATAGGTTATTTGCTCTTTTCAAAAAGGGCAAAAAATAAAAGTTCAGGTCAGTCCAGGGACTCTAAGGCCCTCATTCTTTTTTTTTTTTCCCCACCAGTTTTTATGAAATGTGTAACTAAAACATGTATACAGTTAAAAATAATTCAGACCACTGAAGAGCACATAAAATGAGTAAAGTCTCTCATCCCATTTCTCCCCTACTAGTTGCCCCTCCCCAATGGTGACCACTATTAACAATTCTGTGTGTCTCCTTTAAAACATTTAAAAAATGCATACAAAAATCCAATGCCCACCTACTCAAGCCCCAATGGAATCAAATTGTAATGTTTCGGCATCTTGCTTTTTTTCTTGATTCTTTGAGATCTTTCCAGATCAGATAAATAGACCTCTTAATCCTTTTAAGCATTCATTTCATATTCCCTTGCATCCATAACAACACGTGCTCTACTGGTGGATGCTTTGATTGTTTCTTTTTTGGGGGCTGTTGTTGTTCTTGCAAACTATGCTACAAAGAGCATTCTTATACATACATCTTTGAGCATTTATGTTAATGCATCAGCAATTTTGCTAAATCAAAGGGTAGTTGGATTAAAATAAAACTTATAACTAAAAATGCTGTAGCTATCCCAAAGCTGGGTAATGCAGGCTAGCTGAATAGTCAGGAAGAAAAGAAAATATGCTTAGCAAACGTGTCTCAATCCCTTTTATCAGAGTTAATAAGAGGTGTTGAGAAATTCTGAAGATAGAATGAAAATATGTGGTCTGTTTAAATTTTTTAATGTTTGTTTATTTTTGAGGGAGAGAAAGAGTGAGTAGGAGAGGGGCAGACACACACACATTCACACACACACACACACACACACACACACACACACACACACAGAATCTGAAGTAAGCTCCAGGCTCTGAGCTGTCAGCACAGATCCCGATACGGGGCTCAAACCCAGACTGTGAGATCATGACCTGAACTGAAGTCAGATGCTTAACTCTGAGCCACCCAGGCACCCCATATGTGGTCTGTTTATAACTGCTAGTTAACAAATTATTTTCTAAGTAACTAACTTTTTCCTACAAACTTGTTAATCTTTGCCAAACAGACCTCCTTAATCCTTTTAAGCATTCATTTCATATTCCTTTACATCCATAACAAGATGTGCTCTATTGGTAGATGCTTAGATTGTTTCTTACTAACAATCTAACTAACAAGTTAGTTAATGTTCATATTAACAAACATTTTAATCTTTGCCAATCTGACAGGGGAAAACAGTGATTTTTGTTTTAATTTATCCATTATGATGAATTCTAGCCCTTTCCCCCTTTTATTACTAACCATCTATAATTCTTCACTGAACATCTTGTTCATTTCCTTAGTCCATGTTTCTGTTGTATCATCTTCTTCTGATTTATTAAAATTGGCCCTTTGGCATGTATGTTGCAGTATTTTTGTAACTCTGACATTTTCTTTTGACTTTATCGTTATTTTTTCCCCACTGAAGAATTATTTTTTGTGCAAAAGGGTTAATTTTCTGTTTATAGTTTCAGAGTTTTGGAACCTTTTAGAAAGGGCTTTCTTGCTTAGAGATTAAAGAATAATAAAACATTTAAGAATAATAATTTAAAATTATTATTATTATTAATCAGCCATGATCAAATAGTCATTGGCTACCATCTATGTGCTAGGAAAATGTGTTACCGGCTGAATACCGGAGGACTATGGAGAAAACAGAACATATGCACACAGAGTACACAGTCTTCTGTTACTAGTATTACAAATAAATACAGAAAATGATCAGTCCACAATTTTCCTCTTATTCATCAGCTCACCTGCCACCCGGAAGGAACACTGTCACTGCACTGGCTCCCCAGGAGCAGCTCATTCTCCTTCCCTCTGGAGATGGAGGACAGAGTTGAGGGCAACACAAACCCAGAAGAGTCCAAAGCCTACCAGTATAACTTTAAGTCGTGTAGACACCAGAATGGAAGCTGCAGATAACAGAGGTGAGGAAATAAAATGCAATAAAAGAAGGAATAGGCCAAAATATGGAGAAAAACCAACTTTTGATGGGATTTAAAAAGTTTTAGTAGATATTCTGCAGTGCTTTTTGTTATGTTGTTTTATTTTTTGTTTTTTTAATGATATTCCACTAATATATTTCTTCTCTTCTTTGAAATGTCACTTTACATCTTACTTACGGTAGTAATTAAGTTAAAATTTTGAGCCTTCTTCATGTTCCATGAAGAGTACTTTGGAGTCTGCTTTACAGCTTACATCCTGAATTATAGGTTCCAAAGGACATAATAAGAACAGTGGCTGTGAGACACAGTCCCTATTAAACTACTCAAAGTCACATTCTGTAAAATGTGATTCCAATGTTTATTCTGATCTACTACATTTATGTTATACGGAAGTTCAACCAGGCAAAGATTTAAGACAATACTCTGGGGGCACCTGGGTGGCTCCGTCAGCTGAGCGTCTGACTTTCACTCAGGTCATGATCTTGAGGTCTCTAAGTTCAAATCCCATGTTGGGCTCTGTGTTGACAGCTCTGAGCCTGGAGCCTGCCTCCCAATCTCTGCCTCCCTCTCTCTCTGTCCCTCTCCTGCTTGCACTCTCTCAAAATTAAACATTAAAAAAAAACTTTTAATAAAAAAAAATAAAACAATACTCTGTTGAAGGAACTGGTGAGCTATAAAGATGTACCTGGGCAAGGTCATGTAGCTGAATAGTCAGGGAGAAATGTGTTTGGCAAACTTGTTTCAATCTTTTCTGCCAGAGTTAGCAAAAGATACTAGGAAATTTTAGATAATCAAGATAGAATGAAAATATGTGGTCTGTTTATAACACCTAGTTAGAAGAGAAATTATTGAGTCAATTCTTGCTAAAACAACTGAGAAAGCTGAAGCATTAGTTAAAAAAAAAATTCACCTGAGTTTCCTTAAACTTAATAATGAATGATGTTATACTAGAGAAGTCTATACTTTGTAATACCATGTTTTATGGATTATAATGATTTTTTGTACATAAAATAAATATCCTATTGTTAATATTAATAGGAAGTTACAAACTTATTTTCTCAGGAGTGGCTACGGATACTTGTAAATTTAGTAATACTTTAATTAATTAATTTATTTTTAATTCTTTATTTTGAGAGAGAGCATTGAGCAGGAAGGGGCAGAGAGACAGAGAGGGAGAGAGAGAATTCCAAACCGGCTCTGCACCAGCAGTACGGAGCCTAATGTGGGGCTCAAACCCATGAATCACAAGATCATGACCTGAGCTGAAACTAAGAGATGGATGCTTACCTGACGGAGCCACCCAGAAGCCCCTGTAATACGTTTTTAAAAATTAATTTTTTTATTATTAAATATAGTTGACATACAATGTTCTATTAATTTCAGGTGTACAATGAAGTGATGTGACAATTCCACACATTACTCAGTGCTCACCAGAATAAGTATAGTCACCATCTGTCATACATTACTATCATACAACATTATAGTAATATGTTTGTGACTAATCACTTCTGTAACCAATTTTTTAAAGTCAGGATTGTTGGAATAAAACTAAAGCCCACTGCTTTGTTGGCAAAAGGCTACGGTAGATGTTTATAGTACATTTTTATAAATGTAGTTCTCTTAACTGTTTTTCAAAATGTAGTTATTACATTTTAGCCTAACTCTGCCTCTCTTGGCCATTAAATGATAAGTTTATTAAACATATCCATAGGTTACATCCATCAGTTATATCCTTAGGCCAAACAAAAGAGGTCACCTAACTCACTTTTGGTCCCTTAGGTAATTTACTCAGGTCCCATTATCTGACCTCAAAGTCAAGGTTATGAGAGAAAAACACAATGTAAAATCCCAGCAGTTTGGAGGTGAATTAAAAAGCTCCCAAGTCAGTACTTCCCTCAAATGTTAAATAATTCACTGTGGCATTATAGATATAAGCCTCCAGCAAAAGTTACACTTGAACAATTAAGGAAGCAGAAGCCAAACAAATGACTGCAGGGGTAGAGAAACAAATTAATGGTTTTTCATAGTACTGTGCCAAATTACATTTTCACATTAACAAGTGTAAAACACCCAAGCATCACCAACGACTTACGACATCAAGTTTGATTACAGAAAACAACCTGAACAACCCACCAGGATTATTTGCTAAATGCTAAATATAATTATTGATTCTATACACTTGCGTATGAAACCCATTTATATTATTTATAAAATGTTTATATTCATAACGTACCACCTACTGTTTTGCAAAGTTCTTTTACAATTGTTCATGTTACTATGACCATCTGCCAAATGTGTTCTGTTCCTGTAAAGGATGAGCTGGTGATGCAGCTGTCTCTTAGTTGCTAGGTAAGAAATTCCCAACACAAGGTCACATCGTGGTGCACTGTGTACATACAGACACCAGCACCTGCATAGTACAGAGGGTACACACTTTAGAGCAGAATCAGGATTTAAATCCCAAATCTATCACTTTCCAACTAGAAGATTTTAGACAAGTCTTAAACTCGGTATCAGATTTTTTTTTTCCTGTAAAATGGGAATGATTCATTTATGTAACAAATATTTATGGAACACCTATTATGCATCAAATAGTATTTCCCAAGGCTTATTTTAGGATGAGGGAATATAAAACATAGCTGGTGTTCATTAGAGGTGTGTATGGTTAATGAATTTTAAGAGCAGAGTCCTGACCAATTAAATAGGGTCAAAGTCAGTAGACCAAAAATCAACAGAATTCCTAAAGGAAATAGAGATACATGGGATGCTAGTGAAAATGAGGTCCATTGGCTTTCCAGAGACTAACAGGTTATTGATATTTACTACAGATCTTTAAGTAGTTTTTCTGGTTAATTTAACTAAACTGAGTCAAGAGCTTTCTATAAAACTCATAAGTTTTGAGCTCTAATTCAAACAGGTTGGGGAAGGACACAGATGTATAAAAGATTTGCTAAGTTACTTTCCATTCAGAAGTTTTGCAAAGACATACAAGCATAAGACTGTTTTTGGTATACTAGTTTAAGGCATAGTCTAAACTATATGTGACCTAAGTTCTTTGAATTGGACTAGAAAAGCTGAATAGAGGGGCGCCTGGGTGGTTCAGTCAGTTAAGTGTCTGACTTCAGCTCAGGTCATGATCTCATAGTCTGTGAGTTCAGGCCCTGCATTGGGCTCTGTGCTGACAAGACAGCATGGAGTCTGAGCTTGATTCATTTAGATTCTGTGTCTCCCTCACTCTCTGCCCCTCCCCTGCTCTCTCTCTCTCAAAAATAAATAAACATTAAAAAAAAAAAAGACAAGCTGAAGAGAATTAAAAAAAAAAAAACCATGAAGTTTGGAAGAAAAAGCTGGAGTCTCAACTTTTCTCATTTGCCAGTTGTACCTTCTTGAAAAAGTCTCAAGATGTTTGCATCTCAGTTTGCTCAAGAGTAAAATAAGTATAACGACATCTCTTATCTATAGCATTTTCCTAAGAATTAAATGGGATAACTGTCATAAAAATGATCAGAAACCTACAAAGCATTAAGCAAACATAAATTATTTCACAGTGAGTAAAAACTGAAAATGACCCCAAGGTATCCCTTTCCAATGAAGATACTCGCATGGATAAATGATAAAAGGTCTACAAAATTATCCTGATCCTGGATGAGGGGTCATTTGTAGCCATGATAGTAAAAACTTTGCCTGCTTGCTTATTAATGAGGAAGGATTCTGGACTTCATAGCTGGTAAGTAATAGTCATCTCTAAATATTATATAAGAAAAAGTATATGGATAAGACTACTAGGAATAAAAAAAAACCCTAATGTATGGATTGATTTTTAAAGTAATTCTGGGGGCGCCTGGGTGGCTCAGTTGGTTAAGTGTCTGGCTTCAGCTCAGGTCATGGTCTTGTGGTTCATGGGTTCGAGCTCCGCATCAGGCTTTGTGATGACAGCTAGCTCAGAGCCAGGTTCAGATTCTGTATCTCTCTCTCTCTCTCTCTCTCTCTCTCTCTCTCTCTCTCTCTGACCCTCCCTTGCTTGCACTCTGTCTCTCAAAAATAAATAAAAAACATTAAAAAATTAAAAAAAAATCTTTCTAAAAAATAATAAAGTAAATCTGTTAAATATATTAGGCAAAAGCCAAACTTCTAGAAATGCTTCCTTTTGTGAGGAAAATATCCTTGTCACCTAGGTTTTTAGAGTAGGTTTATTTATTTATTTTTATTTGGGGTGGGGGGAGGAAGAGTAGGGCAAAGGGAGAGAGCGAGAAAATCCCAAGCAGACTCCGTGCTGAGCGACATGGGGCTCAATTCTATGACTCCAGGACCATGACCTGAGCAGAACTCAAGAGTTGGATGCTCAAGAAACTGAGTCACCCAGCTACTCCTGGAGTGGCTTTAATTTCACATGCCAAAGTCCACCTGCAAAGGCTATCTAGAGCCTTTTAATACAGTGTCATATTCAATACTAAATTAAGTAAAGTTATTGTTGATATACTGTTATAAAAATATGCAGTGATTTCTTTTTAATTTTTTAATGCAGTTTATTTAATTTTGAGAGACAGAGAGAGACAGCATGAGCGAGGGAGGGTCAGAGAAAGGGAGACACAGAATCTGAAAACAGGCTCCAGGCTCTGAGCTGTCAACACTGAGCCCAAAATGGGGCTCGAACCCATGAACTGGAGATCATGGCCTGAGCTGAAGTCAGACGCTTAACCGGTTGAGCCACCCAAGCACCCTTGCAGTGATTTTTAAAAGAAATAAAATTGAAAATTTTTGAGAAAGAGAGAGAGAGCATATACTCATGTGAGCAGGGGGAGGGGCAGAGAGAGTAATAGGGACAGAAGATCTGAAGCAGACTTTGCACTGACAGCAGAGAGCCCTATGTGGGGCTTGAACTCACAAGTGATGAGATCATGATGTGAGCTGAAGTCAGACACAATCAAGTCAGCCACCCAGGTGCCTCCTCATAAATTTATTGTTTAGTCTAAATGTATAGGAGAAAAAATTTCTTATTCTAAGTAACTTTAGTAAAAACCTCTTCACCATAAAAATAAGCATAATAAAATAAATGATGCATCGTCTGAAGTATACTACTTCTCCTAAAATGATAGCTACATCATTATTTTATAACTAGGTATCATTCTGAGTAGATTTAAAAATTGTAAATCCTGGAGTAAGTCTCTATAAAAATCCAATGATACCATGATAATGAAGAAGTAGTTATGAATAGAATTTTTTAAAAAAATTTTAGAGAGAAACCGTGCAAGCAGGGTTGAGAGACAATCCCATGAGCCCCACATAGGGCTCTCTGCTGTCAGTGCAAAGTCTGCTTCAGATCTTCTGTCCCTATGAGCCTGTGATTGTGACCTGAGCCAAAATCAAGAGTCAGACGCTTAACTGACTGAGTTACCCAGGTACCCCACAAACAGAAAATTGTAAGTGCCGAGTAGAAATGAAACACAAATGTACAGGGAAATTTCCTAGTTATGCATGGAGCTGCTAAGTCTGTCAGACTTAAGAACAATAAAAATACCATTAATAAAAGGCAGGGGCACCTGGCTGGCTCAGTTGGAGGAGCATTTGACTCTTGATCTTGGGGTCATGAGTCTGAGCCTCACAATGGGTGTAGAGATTGATTAAATAAATGAATAAATAGACTTTAAAAAAGAGAATAATAAAAATACATTTTTAACTTTATAAAATAATTTAATCTATCTTTGAATCAGAGATTGACAAGGAACTAAATAGTGATTTCCACTGACTACTGTTCAGTAAAAGGAAAGACAATTTAGAGAGTGATGTCAAAAGACGAAGTTCTTCTTACCATGAATAGATCCCACTGACCATGTCGTAGTTGTGACATGATGCATTCGTGCTGCTGGGCCCAGCTGCTTTAGAAATAAGTAACACCACCAAGCCCCTCAACTGGAGGTTATGGCGGCTCTCATACACGAGCCCCCTGCCAACAAAGAAAGAGGAGGATTAACATATTTTCACAGAATCAGTCAGATCAAGTTAGGTTACTGCTACCATTCACCCATATTTCCAAAGTCAGAGAATGGAACTTGTTGAAAGAAACAGAATTGGGGGAAGAAAGAGGTAACAGGGGGAAGTAATGAGTTCAGGAATCAACTCAAGAAACCCAGGGCTGGTTTTAAAAGTGACAGTCTCCAACTGTGGGGCCTAATGATCTGGCTTCCTCCTGTTTCTGGGTTTTCCTACGATCTGCACCCTACATCTCACAATCTCAACCATCTGCTCAACCCATAGTTTTAAAGTGCTTTATGGTAGCTGATATCAACCGAAATACAAATTGTATGGCTTAGATGAAGTGATGTTATTTGGTGATGATGGTGGTAAGGGAGAGGGGTAAAAAATGATTTCTGTTTTCACACGCAGAGAAGATGCTCAGAGAATTAAAGTGACAAATTCAAATGATTTAAAAATTTATTTGGTAAGTAAAATGGAAACGTATGCCATCAGCAAGTCTTGCCATTTCCTATCATTTATGGAAAGCATTATCATTCTAGACAACAATATGGCTTGAACTTAGCATGTCACTTTATTTTCACCATGAGTATTGAATTTCCATAATTTTTACTATAACTGAGGCCAGGAATACATGGTATTTTTTTTTAACTCCAAGTATTGCAAATGGGTGTTATACAAGAACTAAATGGCATCATCATTAAGAAAGAAAGGAAGGAAGAAAGGAAGAATTATGGGCAATAAATTACAATAAATTAATATTTAGAACAATGCTCATGAGCACTAATCAAATATATAATTATGTATATATTTTGAATATAGTTCTTGAATGTAGTGAAAAAAGCATTAAAAGTTTGTAATATAATAGTTCATTAAATTATTAAGTCTTCCTTGGTAAACTTTGAACAAAAAACTAACTTAAATTAATATAGCCAAAATTAATGAGTTAGTTAATTACTTAAGGAAAATTTTTGCCCCTTATGCCTCCAAACAGAATTAAAAAAATTTTTTTAATGTTTTATTTATTTTTGAGAGAGAGAGAAAAAGAGAGAGGGAGGCAGCGTGAACAGGGGAGGGTCAGAGAGACAGTGAGACATAGAATCCGAAGACAGACTCCAGGCTCTGAGCTAGCTGTCAGCACAGAGCACAGAGCCTGATGCAGGGCTCGAACCCACAAACTGTGAGATCATGACCTGAGCCGAAGCCGGATGCTCAACCAACTGAGCCACCCAGGCGCCCCACCAAATGGCTTTTTAAAAAGTGCCTCCTTTGTGCCCTCATTGGTTTCAAAATAAGACAGAACTTCAGGTTCTCTGAAAAGGAACAGATATAGCTCTTTTTCTAATTATATTTTCTCCTCAATCCAGTAAGTGATCATCAGCAAGTTTGAGGCGTTAGTAATTTTTAACAAGAAGTTCTAATTTCCTAGGAAAAAGAAGTTAATTTACAGCAATTAAGTTATATCGCAACAGCAACAAAGAATCATCAGAAACATCCAAAGCTCTTCATTATCATGTAGCTTTCTACTTAAAATCCTGTAGACCCGAACTGCAGGGAGGCTGGGAAGCACTCCATTTTGGAACAAGTAAATGTAAAATGGGAGTGCTTTCTAAGCTTTTTTGCTGTGAATTACAAATTTTAACTCATGCTGCTAGATCCCTATTGATGTATTACCAAAGGTGAATTCTTCCCCTTCTTAGTTGATAATATTAAAGATAAGGTCTGAATTGGCTCTTGATTCTAGAAATGGACAAGAGGGGCGCCTGGGTGGCTCAGTCAGTTAAGTGTCTGACTTCAGCTCAGGTCAGGTCATGAGCTCCTGGTTCATGGGTTCGAGCCCTGCACTGGGCTCTGTGCTGACAGATAGCTCAGAGCCTGGAGCCTGTCTTTGGATTCTGTGTTTCCCCCTCTCTCTGTTTCTTAAAAAATAAATAAATAAATAAAATTAAAAAAAAAAAAGGAAAAGAGGTGGGTGAAGCTGTGTACGTGCCAGTGCTTGTGCTTTGGGGCTTGACTTTGGTTAGGGATGAAGGATATGATGACACAGTAAAAGATCTTCTATAAAATGAGGTTAACATCTACTTTCCGTAGTCATTGTATGGAAGAGGCAACATGAGTGACGTACACAATTCTGTGGAAGCTCATGGCAGATGATCATGTAATCAGAAAATTACATTCTCTGTCATTTTTTTTGCCACCTATTTTTTCTGAACTCATATTTTTTCTTTCTTCTAGTCCATTTCTCCTCTTACCTTTCAAAGTCTAGCCCATTCTACCTACATACCTAATCTAGAAGTTTTCTTTCCTACCTCTCAAAATAACGGAAGTTAAGGAATTCTTCCCACATACCCCCAACCTCTGCAAACATCATATATCACTAAAACACCTGCCACTTTCAGAATGCACTCTGAAAAGGTCAGGAAGAGAAACTATAATAGACTGACTAATAGAAATCAAGAGAACAGTCAGAAAAGCACACCTTTTGACCCCTAATTTTTACGCAAGTCAGTGGTTAACAACCCAGAGAGTAGATGAAGAACTTGAGGAAATTAAAAAACTGCTTCCAAACATCACTTCTTTAAATTTACTTTATTAACACCCTTAATAAAACAGCACTAAGATAAATTGATAATGTCCACGGCCCAAAAATTAGCTCACAACCAGAGAATAAGAAATTATGCTCCTGTGCATAAAAAAAAATCCCTAGGATTCTAAATTTACAGAGATAATATGTTTCATATAGTCCAGGCCTGAAACAGCACAAGTTCTTAGTGCCTCTCTTCAGGATGGACACCAATGAGCTAGAACATGCCTAGAAGATGGTGACTCCAATACTGCCACATGCTTGCCTGAAGGAAAAGCTACAGATGCCAGCTTGGAGAATGGGTAAGTTGGCATTCTCCAATCTAATTACGCAAAAATGGAGTGAATGCTTACTGCATGTTAGGCATGGTACTAACCAACAGTGGAGGGCATGATGATGAGCACTGGTGAGTTCTGGTTTCCCTTCTTGTGGATAACAGAGTCTGGATTAAAAACCCCAGTAAAATGTGGCATGAACTGCTCTAGGGGATGAGCAGGGCTGTGGGAGCACAGAGAAGGGGCAACTAACATAACTGGGGCAAAGAGGGGTGAAAGAGAACTCTCTCTGAGACCTGAAAGATGAAGAGGAGGTAGCCAGGGGAGCTAAAGCTCTGAGGGGAGGTGCAGGGAAAAAAGTGTTCCAAAGAAGAAACAATATGGGTGAAGGCTTGGAGGAAAGACAGGAGGACGCAGCTATTTCCAGAACCAACGTGGCAGGAGCACAGTGTGTGAGGGGAAGAGCTGGGAGAAAGAAAGCTAGAGGAATGCATGAGAACTGTCCACTATTGCAAGGTCTCTGTCTGGAAAGGAGACAGAATTACTGCAGAAACAGATATTACTGGATACAAAATATGGCAGGCCAGTTTTGACTCAACATGAAAAAGCACAAGGTAGCCACTGGTGATGCTGAGTCCCTTGTTAACAGAGATGTTCAGGAAGCTGCACAGCCTCTGACGTAATCCTTAGAGAGGTGCCTAGCCTATGTGACATCTGAAGTTTTTCCTTATTCTGTGATTCTTTATGGTCTCACCTCACATTTAATTATTCAATACTCTACAACATGTATAATAGGTGTAAAACTTGGAAGAATCCTTTACTGTCATCAAAACTACAATGTCATGAATGAAAGCAACATTTAGTACCATATAATCTTTATCACTAAAGTTCTACAAAATTGCATTCCATTTAGCCAATGTAAACAAAGACTTCATTCATTCATTCATTCATTCAACTAATACAGACTGAACACTTTCCATACATCAGGCAGAGATGCAGTAGCGAAACTGATCTCAGAGCCTGTGGAACTTGCAAACCAGTGGAAGATACTGGAAATAATGAAAGAATCACAGATACACATGAAATTACAATGGTAACAAATGCCACAAAGGAAAAAGATGGTACTGTGAAAGCTTATAATAGAGGAATTGACTTAGTGAGGAAAGTCAGAGGCTTTCTTGAGGAAGTGATGACTGAGTTGATATCCAAGCGAAGAGCAGAGGATATAAAAAGGGATGGTAGGAAGAGAACAGAAAGGAGGAGTACACCTGCAGCACAAAAACAGGTGTATATATGTGAGGCTTAAAGCACTGTACAAAATAAAGCTGGAGACAGGAGAGACCACACAGTTCAAAGAGGCCATGGTAAGACTTTCGCTTTTTATCTAAAGAGCAAGGTGAAGCCAATGGCAGTATTTTATTAAGCACCTGGTGACATGATCAGATATTTAAAAACAAACAACCCCATACAATCCTGTCATCAGTAGAAAAATGACTTGGATGGAGGGGAAGGAGGAAAACAAAGTGATATGAGGAAATCAGTTAGGAGGCTTTTGCAGTAGTCAATGAGAAATATAGAAGTAACAGGGCGCCTGGGTGGCTCAGTTGGTTAAGCATCTGACTTCAGCTCAGGTCATGATCTCATAGCTCATGAGTTTGAGCCCCATGTCAGGCTCTATGCTGACAGCTCAGAGCCTGGAGCCTGCTTCGAATTCTGTGTCTCCTCTCTCTGCCTCTCCCCCAGCTCATGCTTTCTCTCTCTCTCGTAAAAATAAACATTTAAAAAACGTAAAAAATAATAATAAAAAATATGGGGGTATAGTGTGGTCAACAAACTAGAAAAGTACCAAATCTAAAGTATTATTTTATTATTAGTATCTCAATTCAATTTCAGTTGGATACTATGTAGTCCTGGAAAATTAGCTAATACAGATATATCACTAATTATAATTATATTTAAATTACTTTATAGATTAAATTATATATTATAATAAATATAATTTACACCCTAAAAAGTCTCTAGTTGAATTTTGGGGGTGGGGAGAAACTTGGCCTCCTCCAAAATTTGCCCTAGATTTACAATAGATGAACAGCAAATACACACTAAAATTCTAATAGCTACACGATTTCATGCAATTAAGACTGAATAGGTGAACTTTGTGTACCCCAGCTCTGTATCCTTCTCACATTATGGTTTCTATGGCTAACTGCAGTTTTCACTGAATCACTGTATCTTTCCACAACTATTGGCTAATTTCTCTTCCTTAACCCAATCCTGTAAGTATTTCAAATCCTCAAATCGCAGCTGCGGCACCTTTCCATATATCTTAAATTCCATGTCTTCAACACATTATGTACCAAACATGAGAGGTATACAAAGAAATAAGTGGTACAATAAAAGAGGTATAATAATAGATTCTAAATATGGTTAAATTGAATAATTCAAGGAACAGATACCAAAGACAGTAGAGTAACAATAAGCTATCAGTACATGGAGGAAGAAAGAAAACTGGTTCTTGCTCGTGGTGCTCCTCACAGTAGAGGTAACATTCACACTGAGGCCGAGAGATGCTCAGATTTCCCTGACCAGAAAATGGAGGCAGGAATGGGACAGAATTAGTGGAATGGAAAGAGGGATATTTTAGGAGAAACAGGTTATGCATGACAAGAAGGTGGAAGAATGAGGAGCAGGTTTAGGAGCTGTGGGGCTACCCATCTGGGCACTATGTGAAGGCAAACAAGCCCAGAAAAAAGACAGTCTAAAGAATGAAGGGCCTTGAAAGTCAGACCTCGAGTTGGGACTTCATCCTGCAGGCAATCTGAAGGCAGGGATGGTTTGTCAGCAAGGGAGTAATGTGATTAAAGCTAAAGACTAAAACTGTTCCTCTGGCAGCAGCATGGTGAGTGCAGTGAAAGGGAGAGGGAAGATTATTAGTTAGGAGTAGCTTCTTCCAATAGTCCAGGTGGGAGATAATGAGGGCCTAAATCAGGGCGGTGGCAGCAGGGACGGGAGAGAAGAGCTGAATGATGGCAGCGGCATGGAGGTGGAACGGGCCAGACTGGCCAGCTGACTGCGAGAGGGTCGCCCCGCTCCTCACACAGCGAAGGAAAGTTAAGGGCTGGATGTGCGGTTCAAACCTGTTTCCTGGAGGTGATGATGCTAACATTCACGGGGATTGGAAGAAGAAGGAGCGTTAATGGGGAATTAATGAGCTCAGTTTTGGACATGTTAACTTTGAATGCAAGAAAGACTTCCAGATGGAGATGCCCAGCAGGCAGCTGGAAATGCTGCGGCTATAGATTTGGGAAGCTTCTTCAAAGAGGTGATGGCTGAACCAGGAGGAAGTGATGGATGAGTTTTTGAGGAGAGAAAAGGGAAAAGTAGGAAAGAGAAGAGAAAAGGAACCTCGGAGAATTCCTTTACTTTAGAGTACTGAGGAAGGATAAGTAAGCACAAGAAGGAACAAAGTGTGTCCACAAACAAATGAAAGGAGTCTCCACAGGTACCCAGAAAGAAGCGTGAACATGCACACACACTGAAGGCAGACGACCGTAACAGTGCAACGCACAGAAACTAGGGCCAGTAGTTGCCCCTTCCATTGGCCTTTATGGTACTTATCATAAACGTCTAGTTTCACACTTAACACACTGATAAAAATGATAGCAATGACATAGACAAACAACAACCACAACATGCTACAATGCCAGGCACCTGCTATTTTCCGTGCATATGCTCTAATTCTCACAAAATCCATGCAAGGTAATTGGTAGTATATCTTTACAGATGAGGAAAATTGGAAAACAGGTTGAGAAAAGTTAAATAATTACTAGTCACTCTAGTCAACTAGTCATGGAAGCACCAAGATCTAGACATAAGTTGGACCCCAGAGCCTAGGCTCGCTAATGCTTTATGACCTAGTTATTTAATTATTTGCTCACAGGTACGACCTCACAAGCCTGTGAGAACCTTGAAGGTACTCAGGCTCATCATCTTTGGATGCCCTGCACCTAGCAGAGCAACTGACATAGAATAGGACTCCAAAAAATGCAAGATGAGAGAATAAATAGCTTCAAGAAGTAGAACAGCAGATTCTCCATCTCACACATCCCACCCAAACAGCCCCATTACTATTCCCGACTTTCCTTGTCTCTCCTGTTCTCCATTTGGTACATTAAGGCATTCAGCTCTGTGTATTGAGTCCCTCTTCCTAAATCAGAGTATTTTCTTTAAGAGTGACAGCCACATAGGAGAAAAGTCCCAATATACTCTAAAAAAAACCATGCTGAGATTGTAATGCTATACTGAAAAGTTATTGTATAGAATTATGCCACATTGAAGGACCTGCCCCTTAAGTTTTAAATAGAAAGAAATCAATATATTGGAGTGTTTATGTGTTTTGTTTCTTCATTTAGAAGAAGTGACTGAATTCACTGCTGCATCAGTGCCGGTGAGAGAAGGCTGTCCTCACTTTGAACAGAAGGTAGGGATTAGTTCCAGATGGAGAGCCGAGGTAGGACGGCAGAATTGGGGCACAAGAGAAAACTTTTGAGATGTACGCTCAAGAGTTCAGAATTCTCACTTATGTCATGATCCAAATCACAATCTTTTGGTACATTTATGGTCATATATTAAGGAAACAATTTACTACTTATAAAGAAGGGATGATCACCCTTGGGTCAGCTCAGAGCACCTCAAAATAAGGGAAAGATTCAGCACTGCCCAGACCCCCATGAGAAAACCCCTCAAATGGTAACTCCTAGAGGTGTAGAGTTTTACTATTTTATTATCCCACTCTTAATATATCCAAATCCAATAAGTAAATCCAAAAAATGTAAGCATCAAAGATAAATGTCAAATCTAACATACATGAAGTAGGTTGATTGATAAGATTCCTAATTAGTCTTTAGGACTGTGACTGCAACCCATAGTTAAAATTTTCAAAAGTTTATTTTATACACAGATGACTGAAACAAAAGGACTGACTACAATGTGCTCAGTTTTTGCCAAAGAATCACAGAAATACCCTGATCTTTTCTAATTTTTTTAATGCTGATTATAACCTGCTAAATTGATTTTGTGACCCACTAATGAGTTACAACTTGCAGTGTTTTGAAAAATAGTGTATTAAGTCATGTAAAGTATGTGACATATAAAGTCAAAAGAAACCTGGAAATATAATGTAAAATTAAGTAGAAACAGAATTATCATTTTAAAAACAAAAATTCCATCCATGCACTAGAGCAAACTTAGTGTTACAAGAAGGCATTAAAATTTCTTTAATGACATGGGAAAATACTTAAAATGTTAAATGAAGACAGAATATAAAACTGTATGTATAATATCTCAACTATGTTTCAATATATGCACATACATATGCATATAAACAAGGCCAAGGACAAAAACTAGAAAAAATACGGCAAAATTAATCTTTTAACTCTGGGTTTCATTATATAGGTGTTCAATATACAGAGTATCCTTGTATTTTTCTGTATGTTTAAAATAGTTTGTTTGAAAAACAAAAAGAAGCAAGATATGAAGCAAATACCCCTCAATGGTAACCAGCATTAATCAACGGATTTTTGGATTAAGGGTGATTTAGTTCCTAAAACGCATAAGAGCACAGATCTCTTTTTAAGTCTGAAGGAAAAAGTACCACATTTTAGAAATAACAGAATTTTAGGAAGCAGATGACTTACTACATTATAGTTGTGTTTTTCATTTCAAGAAAAAAATTTAACCCACATTTAGTGAACCCCAGAGTCCAACATTGGGTGCCTTATGGGTTCTCCTATTTCACCTTTAATTTCTCTGCGATTTAGACACAAGGCCAATATTTAAATTATATCAAGTAAGTGCTGTTAAAATATATATATAATTAGCAATTCAATGACAGTAATATTACTCAGTTGTAAAAGAAAAAAAATTAATACTCATGAAAATTGTTTTAAAGCACTGTAATTTGAGGGAGACTAAAAATAGTCTGCATGTCACAGATTTTTATATAAAATCAGCAGAAGAACTAGAAGTTAATTTCCATTGACAAAATGACCCAAATTGTATTATTCCTGCCATATCTATCCTAAGACTAAACTGCCCTAGACTTGAAACAACTTTAGGGCCTGAGGTGACCAGCCCTTAGAATCTCGGAGCTGTAGCAGTCACTGCCATGGCTCGAGGGCCACATGCACAACCCACCCGAATTAAATCCCTGAGGGACATCAGGGCCAAGGAACTGCCTTACCAAAGTCCTCCCACAGCTGCAATTAGGTTTGATGGGCATGTGGCAGAAGTCAGGGCTGGAAAAAAAAAAAGGAAGCAAGAGAGAAGAGAAAGTAGAAGGGGGGTAGGGCACAGGGGATGTTGAGCAAGGGGGGAAATCAAGCCAGGAGCATTTCAGAAATGATTACTAAACACCAGCAGTTTAATGATATATGACTGAAATAAAAGAGAAGTATAAAATCATGCCATAATTGATCATGTTTGCAATAAGACGTAGGCTGGCCGTCTCAGAATTAAACACACCACCAGAAAAACAACCACCACCACCACCACCACCACCACCCACAAAGACTTTTCCCACTCAAATAATAATTGAAGATTCATTTTAAAATACCAGTGTAGAAAAATTGGGCCATTTTAAAAAACAATATTTTGATCACACCGAAAGCTCTGTTAAAATGATCTCATGCATTAATTTTTACACAAAGACCCCTTTTGTTCACATTTTTAAAAAGCAATTTGGTGTGGAAGCAAAGGGGTAGAAAAATCAAGCGCTGGAATCCAGGCATCATTACACAACACAGACACAGGCGACTCACACTACCGCTCAGGCAGTGACACTGGGTAAGAGCTGGCTCTGTGAATTACACCTCCTACTATCACCATCCGTCTGCGCAGGGAATAAATCAACCAAACATGAATGAGTGTTCCCTTAATGCTCCGTGCTTTTCTCAACCTGCAGTCCTGATTAATCTTCCATAATTTTCTATGGTTTTCCTCGGTTAGCACATAAGCACATTTTTTATCAGAAAAAAAAATCTCTTGAGGAAAAAGAATGTCTCAACGTAATACTCAATTTGTTTGGTACTTGGCGCATCAGTCTTATTAGCTAGAAGGTGGTTCAAGTGTGTAAAATTTAGAATATATGCATTAAAATAAGTTGGAAAAAAGAAAAAGGTAAAAGGTCATTCCATTGGCTTTTACATAACATTAAGAAGTGAAGCCAAAAGTAAAGATACAATAGCAGATGGTTGAAGCCAGTAAAAATAAGCAAGTTGGGGGAAAAAAATGATAAAACACTTTATAGAGAAACAGATAATACCTTAAGGGCAAATTGGGGCGGGGGCTGGGGTGTAACAAAGTGAAATACATCCTGGATTTTGGCAAGAGAAATGAGTTTTTACAAAACGAATAGAAAAATAGCCAAGATCTAAAAGCATATTGTTGCAACATGGTGGCTCAGAAATCAAGTGCAAAGTTTTTAGGAATATCCCTTCTCTTTCTTCAAAATCAACAATGAAATCAAGGTACAGGAAACCAAAATATGGGAATTAGAACTGACAGGTGGTGGGACACACACTGCTTGTGTTCACCTTTCACAGAATCTCAATCAGGGAAAAGATCTCATGATTGACTGCCTAAGTTCAAAACTGTTAGCTCTCATAATCACAAATATTGCCACTCAAAAACACTAAGACCTTACAAATATTTAAAATAGCCACCCAGGGTCCCTCAGTGGTTCAGGTGGTTAAGCATCCAACTTCGGCTCAGGTAGTGATCTCACGGTGCGTAGGTTTGAGCCCCGAGTTGGGGTCTGTGCTGATAGCTCAGAGCCTGGAGCCTGCTTCAGATTCTGGGTCTTCCTCGCTCTCTGCCCCCTTCTCTCTCTCTCTCTCTCTCAAAAATAAACTTTAAAAACAATTAAAATAGCCACCCAGAGCACCTGTCTGGCTCAGTTGGTTTAGCGTGTGACTTATCTCAGGGTCATGAGTTTGAGCCCCATGTTGGGGGTAGAGATTATTTTTAAAAATAATAAGTAATAAATGAATAAATGAATAAATAAATAAATAAATAAATAAATAAAATAGCCACCAACAGAGGTAGTTAAGGGGAAAGATTATTATGATAGTGGCATCTCCCAAACTATGGGCGTCAATTTTTCATAGCTTCATTCACATGGTATTAATAGGATGGTACCTACTGAATGAAGAGAGGGAAACTTGGAGTAAATTACAGATTATTCTAGCTAATTTCATCATCAGATAGGTAACAATAACACTTTCTGTGCTCTGTTAGGTCACAGGGCTCTGGGAAGAAACCTCTTATTTACCAGATTGCCAGCAAGCTTCCTCAGGGGGTGAGAGGGTGGGAGGGTGGGCTGATGGTCTCGTCCACCCGGTACAGCCTCAAGCCTTCAGAGGTGTTAGCTCATCTAACCCAACAACCATCCTGTGAGGTAGTAGTTTTCCTCATTTCATTGATGAGGACACTGAGGCTCACAGTGTATTTTCTCTGTATCAATGATTACCACTGATAAACTACATAGTTGTATTGATTTATTTTAGTTATTATTTGTCTTCCTTGACTAGAATATAAGCATGTTACAACACATTTACTTGTCTACAGTTGTGTCTCTCATGCTTAGAATAGTGCCTGGCACACCGACATTCAATAAATACTTACTTGAACGAACTAATAAGGTAACCTGCCCAAGATTATATGACCAAGAAATGAGAGACCTGGGGCTCAATTCAGATGTCTGCCTCCAAAGCCCATGTTCCCCCAAACTAGAGAAATGATGATCACGGCAGCATTAAAATACAGAGAGCAAAGATGAATGGTGACTTAGAACTAGGACTTAGAAAGTACAGGTAAGAAGTATGAAAAAGTTAATTTCTCCTAAGCACCTCCTTGAAACTTCTCTTGATTGTAGGTCTGGTGGATTGAGAGCTGGACAGGCAGCTGGGTGCAGCCTCTTCCTTACAGGCAAGTTCAACAAGACCCACAGGCAGCACAGAGTCAGAGGATTTGCGGTCCATTAAACACAAGGCCATGGGAAGCTTGAATAGCCCCCTTTCACATAGAGGCTGAGTAAAGTTTGCACTGCAGTGAGAGTGCCATCCAGGTTAGAAACCACAACTAAAAAACAACAACAAAAACCCTCACAGACTGCAGGAGTAGCCAGGGTCTACACCACACCCAAGGAATCTTACGCTAAAATGAATATCTGCATAGGCCTAGCTTGTGGCTTATGGCCCTGTGCCCTTTTGGTGGCCTGTGACAGTTGCTCCTCTAAAACAGTCCACAAAATTATAACTTTTAGGGAAGGAAGAGATGACATTTTTCACCATTTCTTTTACTGAACCCTTTGGACCCTTTCCTTGAAATTGGGCAGAATGTGAATTTCTCCATGATAATAGTTAATTGAATAATTTATATACATTCTGTTTTTATTTCTAGGAATATCTTAAAATAAGACAGGAGATTTATGTTTAGAGACTTTTTGTTCCCATCCTAATAGCTGCATTTTGTCCTAATTCATACTAAAATAATTCATTAAAAAACATTTTAAAATATTTATTTATTTTTGAGAAAGAGAGAAGGCACAAGTGGGGGAGAGGCAGAGAGGAGAGAGAGACACACACAGAATCCAAAGTAGGCTCCAGGCTCTGAACTGTCAGCACAGAGGCTGACGTGGGTCTGGAACTCATGATCCGTAAGATCCATGAACGGAAGCCGATGCTGAACTGACTAAGCCATCCAGCTGTCCCTAAAATAGTTCATTTTTAAAAGGTAAAAGAGAGCGGCGTCTGGGTGGCTCAGTCGGTTCAGTGTCTGCCTTCGGCTCAGGTCATGATCTTGTGGCCCGTGGGTTCAAGCCCCGCATTGGGCTCTGTTCAGTCAGGTCAGCTCAGAGCTGGTTTCGGATTCTGTGTTTCCCTCTCTCTTTCTCTGCCCCTCCCCAACTCATGCTCTGTCTCTCAAAAATAAATAAACATTAAAAAAAAAATAAAAGGTAAAAGAAAGTAAAGGATAGCACTATAGCTATAAAGTACCAGGAAATATAAAAATGCTGTATTCATGATTAGGCTTTGCCTCATAAGGATGCCAGTTCTCCCCCAAAGTTTTCCTTCTGGAACAGTTTGGGCATAAGCTAAGACTGACAGCCTCTACTCACTAGAAATGAGAAAAAAACTGATGAGATAAGTCATAGATTCTCACCTCCCCACAAACAAGGCAGTGGAGCCTATGGACAGTCATCTGCCTGTCCCTGTGATTGACTTTCGGGGGCAAGAGCGTGGGCAACGGGAGTGGGAGGAGAGGGTGCAAGTGACCAGTTTTACAGTACCTACTTTTCATGAAGTAGGTACTACAGTTCTCCATTTTACAGGTGAGAAAGCTGAGGCCTGGAGATAGGTCAGTTTCTTGTCCAAGGTCAAAAGTAAGTGGAGAGTCAGAATTCAAATTGGGACTATTTGACTCCAAAGCTGCTCCCGTAATAACTGGTTATTTGTTGAAGTTCTTCGGTTCCCAGGGACTGATAACATGGAAGCAAGGGTATGATTCCAAAGTGGAAGGGCAGGTGGGGCTTAGGAGTAAAACAAACAAGCTAGGTTTTGTTTCCAGTTGGTACAAGGCTGAAGAGCCTTTAAACAATCTCTGGAATATCAAACCAAAATAAAATGGCTATTGTCAGTAGTTTTTAAACTCTATAACTACTTAAAAAATTAGCATCTATATTTATTTCAATGTATAGCCTTGTAGCCCAATGTTTACTTCATATTTCTAAACTGAAATGTTTCCATCAGGATAAAGATCACATTAGCACCACAAACAATAAATAGTCCAAAATTCTAAACACTGCTCATTGATACACTACAAACTCAATCTTGTCCACTTTATCCCAGAAATAAACCCAAACGCATGCAATACTTTTATTGGCACTTTATATCCATTTACTCATTTAAACCACACACAGCGTTGTAAGGTACCATCTTCTATTCTGATGTTACAGATGAGGAAACTGAGACACAAAGAAATAGTAAGTTAAGTGGTACAGCCATGATTCTAACCCAGGCATTAGGATTCCAGAGTCTACATCTTTCCTCATCCTCCCTGCCCCCATTTAAAAAAACAGTCTCAAATTTACAGAAAAGTTACAAGTACAGGACAAAGAAATTTTTTTTCCTGAACCATTTAAAAGCCACTAATACATCACTACCATTTAATTCTCAGATGTCATTTAAGTTTTGCCAATTATCCCAATCATATTCATTAGAGCAAAAGGATCCAATTCAGAATTATACATTGCACTTAGTTGCTATGTCTCTGGTTTCCTTTAATCTAGAACAGTTTCTTAGTTTTTCCTTGACTTTCATGACCTTGATGATTTTGAAGATTATAGGCCAGTTATTTTGTAAAAGTTCCCTCAATGTGGGCTTTTCAGACACTTCTTCATGATTAGATTCAGGATGTGCCTTTCTGGCAGGGATACTGCAGAAGTGATGCTACGTTCTTCCCACCTCAATTCCAGTTTGTTTTCTCACAGCAGATTTTCACTTTGACCATTTGATGAAGGTGATGTCTACCAGATTTTTTCATGGTAAAGACACACTTTATCTCTTTATAATTAATAAGCCTGCAGGGAAGTGTTTTTGAAACTATATAAATACCCCATTCCCCACATATCAGCACAGGACAGACACTGGTGAACACTTATAATCACTGCTTCTCTTGAGCAAATATTATGTATCATTAGCTCAATAAAGAAAAAAAAAGACTTGGGAAAATAAAAATGTATTTCTGCTGACATATTTTCTTAGATGAATATAAGGAAAATTTATGAGGTTTAACTGATAAGCAAATGATTGAACAGCAAAAGTTTCAATATTTGAGATAGTCATTATCCTGCCCCTGAAAAAAAAACCTACACATTTAATAATAATGATAATGATAATAGAAAAGGTAAAGGAAAAGGTCACAAATAGAGAATTTATTTTAAGTAATGGCCTTTAAAAAGATACTGTAAAATAAATATATCTCAAATTTAGCAGAGAGGGAGAAACTAGGGATGACATAAAAGTTAAGGAGATATATTAAAAGTAAAAAAATAAAATTGATAAAATGGGACAAAAGTAATTAGTCTTTCCATACTGCCAATCATGTTCCAAACCTTATAAATTTGAGGACAATGATAAAGGTATAAAATCTTTGCCTCTGAACACATCTGTCAAAAACCTAATGAATTTGGTTCCCCAAATGTAGGCAATGATTTCCCTTGGTATAAAGTTCTAGTGTGGTTATATTAACAAGAACTATATTATTTGTATCATTTGATATCAAATTTCCCCCTTTTCCACAAAGTAGCCAGACTAATGCTAAGTTTAAAAATAGGTGAATCTTGTGGCCAATATATTATTTCAGGATTATTTTTTTTGTTATTTGTACATAGGTTGAAACTAGAAATTTATCAATAAATTAGTTTGGCCTATTAAAATGCTTGACTATTTGCAATGTGTTCCTCACCTCAGACATTTAATATTTTAATTCACGTTTGCTGAGTATTTCAAACTGTTGCACAGTATTCAAGAACTGAAAAGTGATCTATAATAATTTGTAAGCACTAACAATCCTCACTTTGCACTCTGGTCCCCTATTCACTCTGGTCTCCAGGTGATAAACTTTCCAAGCTTTTGCCTGTATAAAAAAGTAGTAAAAGTTATAGTTAAAAAGCAAAATTATTTAAGCTCATCTAGAAGGTCTAATGTTCTCATTCTTTCCAGAAATGCTGTTATTCTATGTCTGCATTCTTCTAAAATGTTAATTAACTACAGTGGGATCCAATACTTTCCTCCCAAACAGCATTAACAGAGTCTTGTATTGACATACACTTCTGAACAATCTTTCAGATGATAAAAAAAATTTTTTCATATTTTTATGAGATTTTAGGGGAATGGGTTAATAAACTAAGACTTTTTGGTAAAGAAACTTTGTGAATCACAGAAATATGATTAAGTTTATCAATTCAGAGGCCTGCAAAGTCTCATTTCACAATACCACAATTTTAAAATGTTGCTAGGAAAAGTATTTTTATTAATTAATTAATTAATATACAAAAGCAAACCTTCATAAGAAAATGCAGCAAAAATGTCATTTTTTCCTACAAACATGCAGCAAAAGTCATGTTTCAAAAAGAGCAGAAGGAGCGCCTGGATGGCGTCCAACTTCGGCTCAGGTCATGATCTCACAGTTCGTGGGTTCGAGCCCCACGTCAGGCTCTGTGCTGACAGCTAGCTCAGAGCCTGAAGACTGCTTCAGATTCTGTATCTCCCTCTCTCTGTGACCCTCCCCTGTCATGCTGTCTCTGTCTCTCAAAAATAAATTAAAAAATAAAAAAATTAAAAAAAGAGCAGAAAATTAACCTTAAACTACTAAGTTAGTATAACTATTATGAGTTTATGTTTATTGAACTTTGTAAGGACAGGCCATGATTATCTTTTAATTTTTAATATCACAGAAAAGATTCATGCAAGCTTAAGGGTACTAGATATTCCTAAATAAGTCAATAATAGGAAAAGCAAACAATAATCTTCGCTTGGTACTTATAGTTGTATACACTGAAATAATAAGGATTTCCTCCCATTTTTAAAATACAAAACTCAGTAGAAGTTTCTAAAAATGTATTATTCAAAAATTCTCTTTTAGAGCACCTGGGCGGCTCAGCCAGTAATTGTCAGGCTCTGCTGACAGGGCAGAGCCTCCTCCCTACCTCTCTCTCCCTTTCCTACTTGCTCTCTCTATCTAAAATAAATAAATACTTAAAAAAATTCTCTTTTATGCAATATGTAATTTTAGTGCAACTTATATTAATTACTCCATTTGTTTCAGTTTACTGCAAAACAGTTCGTGTAGTTATACTTCTTATAACAGAGTATTTTTTAACAGCCACACTTTTTAAAGTCAAAACTATTCTGTTTAAAGCCACGTCCTTCCCTGCTGTAAGTTTTCTCATATTAGCTAATATGACAGCAATAACTGAACATGGCTAGCCACTGTAATTATATTACAACTGCCTTTCCTCCCCAGATACCATGTTATTATGTTACCTCTTCAGACTCCTTTTAACTGTTACATCAATAAAGTTTTTCTGAAGAAGCAAAGCCTTTACTTATTAAACATAGGTGGCACCCCTCAATAGGACAGCATTAACGTTTTGTCCCCAGTGTTTGAAAATACCGAAGATTCTCAAATTAAGAGTTCCTCAATTTAATTTATGAAATCTTGAGGTATAACAACAGCCTGGAAATAATAAATGAATTTTACAGAGAAATGACTTTAAGAAAAATCACTGGAAATTTTAAAATGTACTTTTCTATTCTTTTTCTCAGGAAAAAAAAGCTTATGATTTTAAAAGGTTGGAGATTTTAAGCAAACACTCCGTGATTTTGGAAATGTAGTTTCCATGGCAACCAACATGGTCTTCTTTATATAGCATAAACAGATGGTAAAGAGTGGTCATGTTTGTTTCTTTGCCAGTATATCAATAAAACGGCTATAATACTGTATTGAATACTCCAACTATTTAATATATTTAATACACTAACCACAATATCTAGTAATTCAGACAGACAAATATAATTAACTAGTATCTGAGGTTTTTTTCTTTTTAATAAACACATGAAGATCATGAACAGTGAAGTCACTATACTATACTCCACATAGTCAACAGTCTGCCTTGGCAAGACTCTGTACAAATGTTTTCTCAGCACTTGCCATGCAGGGCCTATCACCACAAATATGAATCTCATGAGGAGAAAATAATGGATTGAAATAATAAAAGTGGAACCCTGTCTGTAAATATATTCCTTGGCCACCTTTTCTTAAAGAACAAAACAAAAAATTAAGATGCACAGGGAGTTTCTTTACAATAAACAATAGGCTGTAAAGCAAATGGCAACACTGTTATTTAAAAATCAGAATCCATCCCATGTACATGGCAGTGGCTCTCAGAAGTGCAGGTGCTCTGAATTCCACAGGTTTAACTGCGATAACTTGCTAGGTACTATCTGCTAAAGAAGTAAAATAAGCCAAGAAACTATAAAGGTGATTAGTCTGGCAGTAAAAGTTTGAAGAGCCAATCCCTGCATGCATGATCAACACATCTGAAGCAGAACCCTGTATCTGGAAGGCAGTCAGTCAGAAGAGGCTGTTCCCGAGCCAGTGGCTCAGCAGGAGCACTGGCAACTGGCAAGCCTTCTTAATAAGCCCAGCTCTGAGGCACTAACATACCTGCCAACCTAGTCAAGGAATGCTTACCTTAAAAAACTTGGGATAATATTTGCTATTTTTAATTACATAAACAGCCATCTGATTACACTTATAAAACAGCATTCGGTAAACGGTACCTGTCCTATGGTCTCCCTCTCATGCATCTGTCCCTAAATTTGCTGACTTTCATCATTTATAAATCTTTTCTATGCTTCTCACATCAAAGCAAGTTCATCGGAAGTGAATATTTCATTTTGCAGAACAATCCATGGTAAGAATACAGAAAAAGGGTATGCATATTTATGAAAGGCGTGAATTTGGATGCTGTAAAGTATGTCATGGTTTAAATGAGAAACAAACAAAAAATTTCATTTAAAACATTTTAAGAGTAGAAGAGACCGTCCTAGATTTATATTTGACTCACTGGGAAAAAATTTTTTTTTAATTACGTGTCTTGGATGAGCTACAGTGAACTCCACAGTCTACTAAAACTGCTGCCATGACACAATTTGGGGGAATTATTTAAACCTGGAGAAAGTAGGAAAGTGCCTCCTTCCTCACAAGAGGCTGGAGAGTCTCCAACAAGGTACTAAACTCATCCACGCAAAAACCCTACATGCCTACCTACAGTGAGTGATCAGTACCTGAGTGATCATATAACCAGAAGACCTTTTCAGGGGGTTTGCGGTGTGTGTGAAACTACCTAGCAACTGACAGCCTCTGGCTTAGCTCAACTTCTAAGAGTGATTCTCAATCCTGGCAATAAAATGGAATCAATTTAAGGGCTTTAAATATAATGATACCAACATGTTAGGCATATGCCAAGTTAGGCAAAATCACATACTCCTCAATGTGTCAACTATATTTCAATTAAAAAAATTTTTTTAAAAGATAAAACATTCTCTTCAGGTGTGATTTTTAAAGTGCACCAGAGAGACTGTGATTCATGTTTCTCTTTACCTCTGATGAGAAAGAGATCTCAAATCGCCACTTTTCATCAGTGTTAGATTACTTTTCAATTGCAGAGAGGCACAAGACTGTTGTCCTGAATTATATGATATAGTAAATTTTACTATAAAGGAGTTCAGCAAAATACAAGATTGAAGTGTGAAAAAACTTCCCCTGTGAATTCCTCCAGATAAGTAAGGTTTACCTCTTGAAGATTAACATGATCAGCAAGACCCCTGAATAGCGAATTTTCATTTCTCTTTGGATGTACTCAGTGTTTGAGTTGGTAACAATGTATTCTCTACCTTCAGCAGTCACAAAATAAATGCAGCAGTGTGATTCTCACTTATTACTTCACAGATATGACATCCTGTTCTTCAAAAATGACCTTTAAACTATCACCAACAGGAGTGAAAATTCAGGTATTTGGAGAAGGAAAATCTGCAGAGGTAGGAAGGACACATTTTTCCTTCTGGAGCACATGTATAAAAACAATTCTTAACAACCTGTATATACTGTCCAGAAGAGTAGAAGTGAATGACATAGATCACAAGTGTTATTTCGAGCCACACATTCATAGCAGAATTTTACTATGTAGAAAATTGCAAATGTCTGGTATGTCTGGTAGATTGTGATAATAGTTCTTTATATATACGGTTTTCTCTGCTCAAATTATTTGCAAGACCCATGACCTTGGGCTTGATATGAAATAGCAAATACAAATAAAATAATTATAAACTCTCCCAACTGTCAGCAATAGAGAATGGGGAGAAAAATGCACAGTTAAGTAATCTCAGAGGATAAACCATGGTGAAACTAGGGCCTTGGAATTGATTGCTACATTTTTGTTTGTTTTCTTACATTTCCACAGGCTATTAAAATTTCCACAAGTCATTTAGTTTTTTCCTTGAGAAACTTTATTTGGCTATTTGTGTGTCTGGTGCTATTAACTCATCATAATTTTATATCAAATCCTTATAAAATTACATGATTGAGGTTTACTTCTAAAAAGATTTCAAAACACACAAAATAGGAAAAAATATCACTCTAATGCATTTGGGAAGAAACAACCTATTAAAGAGAATAATTGTGTCTGGCAGAATTCTAGAGATGACAGAAAACAAGAGGAAACGACATTTCTTAATGTTATTTAAATATGCACACAGGAGACAGGGAGATATGCTAGGACAGAGAATCAACAGGAACTCTAGTCTTCCTGCACATAAAATAGAGCTTCATTAACAATAAAAGAACAGGTGTCTTGGGACCCATTTATACAGGCTATTAACTATTATGAGCTGCTGGTATCCAAATTTATTTTAGTACCAGGCAACTGATTAAAAATAAATACAAATTTAAATTCCATCTATTAGCATGTGAAAGCAATGCCTAGCTTTCCAGAGTTTAATTTAATACAAAGGTATTTTTCTATGGTCCTGATTACAAAGGATACTTAAGTTCATATACAATATTTCCTAGGTCCCAAAATAAAGATTTTCATATTAAATCTCATTTCAATGTGAAAAATTGACAAGTGGCCTTTGTCTTGATCTGACAAGACTAAGCTTTGCTTACTAAGAACTAAATTTATATATTTATTATTTTTAATGTTTATTTTTGAGAAAGAAAAAGAGAGAGGGAGGGAGGAAAAGAGAGAGAGAGAGAGAGAGAGAGAGAGAGAGAGAGAGAGAGAGAGAGAGAGAGAGAGAGAGAACACGAAAGAGCGAGGGAGGGGCAGAGAGAGAGGGAGATACAGAGTCCAAAGCCCACTCCAGGTTCTCAGCTGTCAGCACAGAGTCCAAGGCGGTGCCCAAACCCATGAACCATGAGATCATGACCTGAGCCAAAGTTGAACACTTAACCGACTGAGCCACCCAGGAGCCTCTAAATTTTTACCCAAACTTAAATAATGAAACAAACACACGTATATCTTTTTTAAAACTGGGGGAGGAAACCAATACATTCTTGCTCTAAATTCAGTACATTTTACATGATTTATTTTGAAAAACATGGGAACGGTTATCTTCTGATAATTTTCCTGGCTCGACTATAGATACTGATTAATAAATTAAACATTTGAACTTCTATGAGGAATCATCTGTACATCTTACTAAAAAATATTTAGAAGGTTAGAGTTGACAGTGCAGCAGGGATAACCTAGTTCAATACATTATTTTACAGAATAAGAAAACAAAGTTCAGTGAGGCTAAGTAATTTGCCTAAGGTAAACATAACAGCAATATTTCAACCACATTACTCTCCAAATACTATCATACTGTAAAATCAGTATAAGACTATCTATCTTCCAAAGATGATGTGAAAATTCAAGATGTTAAGTGTTGTTGACGTTATTTCAAACTGTGACCTTTACCTGTATCTAGTTTTTTAAAAAATCATTTGGTTTATTCACTCCTGTGTTCTGACAGTGATATTATCTCCACTTATTCCAGAGGTAGTAACTGATTAGCTATGCTTTTTGTGCCATACTCTATGGGGAATAAAACTGGCACAGCATGATCTACATCCACAAGCAAGTAATAAAAGCCACTGTAGATATGAAATGGTGAAGAATCTGAGAGATTGATGAGGAAGCCAAAGACAGAATCATGCTTCTTTAAAAATATGGTGATATTTTCAATGGTAATAATTTGATAAGACCAGGGATTCTCAATCTCTGCACTTTAAGCTGGATAGTTCTTTTTTGTAAGGATTTGAGCACTGTAGGCTGTTTCGTAGCATCCCTAACCTCTACCCAGTGGAGACCAGTAGCATCAACTGTAACAACCCAAAATTTCTCCAGACATTGCCAAATGTGCCTGCGGGCTGCAAAATCATCTCTGAGAAACACTGGATAAGATAGGCTAAGATACCTCTTGTTGCTTTTCAACCTAATGATACATACTTAATATCATCTAGAGAGAGGCAAAGCAAATCTGGAGCTTTAAAATGCTTTTAAAGATAGTTTTAGTTCTAAGGCATCAAGCCTTGGGGTATGGAGTAGAGGAACGAAATCACAAATTCAATGTCAAGTTGTGGCTTAGGTTTTGATTCTGTGGTTCTCTGCCATTATCCAAAAGTCCAAAGATACATGAACTGGTTCATGTTCCTAATGAGAGAGAGTCTGGTGTTCAGGAGCAAACCATCCAGGTCATGAGTAACGTATCCAATGGCCTAGAAGGATTAAAACAATGTGGTTTTGTTCTTTGTACATGAATTCTGTGGCAAAAACAGTTATAAAACCAATCTCACATATCACACTTTCCAAAGATATCAAAAATACTGAAGGTTTATCATACTGGATATTTCTAAAATGTTAGGTTGAGAACTAAATAATTAAGACAGCAAGCAAATGTCAGATCAATATAATACAGCTGACCCTTGAACAACATAGGTATTTTGGATGCAGACCCCCTGCATCATTAAAAATCTGTGTATAGGGGGGCCTGGGTGGCTCAGTCCAGCTCTTGACTTGAGCATCCCAACTCCTGACTTGGGGTCAGGTCATGATACCAGGGTCATGGGATGGAGCCCCATGTTGGACTCCATGCTAAGTGTGCAGCCTGCTTAAGATCTCTTTCTCTCCCTCTGCCTCTCGCCCCTACTGGCTCTCACTGTCTCGCTCAAAAACAAAACAAAACAAAACAAAAAAAACCCTACATATAAAAAAAGTCTATGTAAAACTTTTGACTCCTCCAAAACTTAATTGCCTACTACTGTCTACCAAAAAATAGTGGATTAATACATATTTTGTATATTATATACTGTATTCTTACAATAAAGTAAGCTAGAGAAAAGAAAATGTTAATAAGAAAATCATAAGGAAGAGAAAATACATGGAGACAAGTACTGCATTTCTTGAAAAAAGTCCACATACAAAGGAATCTGTGCAGTTCAAGCCCATGTAGTTCAAGAGTCACCTGTATATGAAGGGGAAGAGCTGACCCCCTCCACCTCATGCATCTTCTTTGCTCTCTTCTCTAGCATTCACACCTACTAAGTAAGTATGAAACTCTGAACAAGTACTCAGTAATGGTAACACCTCATCAAAAATCTGGGGCATAGGGCAATGAAAGTACAAGAAGACCACCAAGAGAGAAAGATGGAAAGGAGTGTTTGAGAATCAGTGACCAAGCATAACTTGGCTCAGGATCAATTTTACAAAGAATTAGGGCCACTAGAGGTATAGTCCATGAGACAGGCCTGCCTTTAGTGACCCTCTGCTACAGCGTAGGCTCTGTACTGAAAACAAACAAAAAGTATTCCGGGGGCTCCTGGGTGGCTCAGTCAGTTAAGCATCTGACTTAGGTTTGAGTCACAATCTCATGGTTATCTAGTTTCGGCCCCACATCTGGCTGTTGTCACTCCGGAGCCCACTTTGGATCCTCTGCACTTCCCACCTGCACACATGCGTGCTCTCTCTCTCTCTCTCTCTCAAAAATAAATAAACATTTTAAAAAAGTAGTCTGGACAACTGATGAATCTGGGAATCATGATGATTTTGGCTTTGCCTTCGATTGAAAAGTTACAAATGGATTGAACTTATTGAGGGATGCAAGGCCACACAAAGGAGAAATCATCTGCTCCAGCCATGAGGCTGGCAAGCTGCCAGACATGTGAGTGAGGCCATCTCAGTTCTTCCAGTCCAGCTGACCCATCCCACTAGCTGAATGGAACCACATATGAAAACCTGGGTGATAAACTCACACATGCTACAAGGCCATACGCACACCTGGGAGAGCCTCTCTTAGCATGCAGGTATTTGTGACGTTGTGCCCCCATCCCACCTAGAGTTTTCTCTGAGGCTGTTTCTTTTGGCAGTTTGCTCCATTCAGAGGCCCTATACCTCTCCTCTCCCATCTACATGACTGGGGACACCCAGTACGAGAGCAGCTAGTGGCGGTGACGTGGCACCTGAGTCATGTGTGAGGGTTTTGGTTCCCTTAGGACTTCAGCCAAAGCTGCTGTCCACTGATGTAATAATATACTGAATTAAGAAAAAAATGTTACATGAGGTTGGGGTTCCCTTGTCCAAGTCCAATTTGGTGTCTTTGAAGGACAGCCCTCCCACAAAATAAGTTTTCAGTAAATGTGAAAAAAAGAAAAGTTACCAAATGTTCTTAATTTCTCATACTCAACACACTTTTGTTTCCTCAACACTGTGCAAGAGAGAGTGGTCTGTGTTTTTACAGAGGGACATCTATAGGCTGAAAAGTTCTGTTAATACTGTTTTGTTTTGACTCTACGTATAGTGATATCTCCAACATTATAAAATTGGACATAATCTGCTAAATCTGAATTTACATACTGGGCAGCATTTCCTTTAACAAAGTCTAATTGGAACAACATTTTATGGTATATGAACATTTAATTTCAAATGTTAGAGATAAAGAGAAATTGCTTTAGATAGAAGACAACTTATTTTTAGTTGCAAAAACTTCAATGCCAAAGTATTTTGCATTTAATGCTATGATTTACATATATTATAATATTCATGATACATGATAAATACCCAAATCCTATATGAAAAACATTCATTGTGAAAAAATTAGAATTTAACAAAATAATTCCTCATATTTTAAAGAATGTTCTCATTTAAAAAAATAAACATACAACTTGAGAAATGATATGAAACCCTTTACTAATAAATTCAGATTCCTTTGATATTTCTTGAATAATTCTAAATATAGAAGATAAACACTAAGTGCTAATAAATTTCTAAATCTATAAAATAAATGAACTAGCAGCCTACATTTTAAGAACATTTTGTGGCTATTTCACACAGGTACAGAATTAATTTAACAAAAGCTTCTTGAGCTTTAACAGGCAACACGCTTCCACAAACTACAGACCAAAGGGCTCTGAAGTAATTGATGATCTTGGATTCATTTCATTTTCAATTTGTGTTTCAAGGAAAACATTTGGGGTTGACATTTTCTACTTGACCCTACCAATATCTTTTCTCGAAAGTATTATTTCACTTGAATAACAAATCATCTAGCCAAAAGGCTAACGAATGAGACATTAGTTATACAGAATACCAACATAAAATATAGGATCACACATGGAACATAACCAAAATCACTAGTACTTTAAAATGTATAGAGACCTCTGACTATATTATGATGGAGTGAAGTGGTTAACAAATCCACCCTCAAAAAGCAGTTATAAAGCTAAACAAAACAGTCAAAAGTAATAATTTTAGCACCCTGGAATTCAAAGGCATGCACTTCCTGAAAACTATGGGACTTTGGGAGAAACAGTAAGAGTCCATGGTGCCTTTGCCAGGTCTGCTTCCACCTCCCCCTCTGGCTTTGTCAGTGCACTCAGGGTAGGGCAGGCTGTAAAAACAGGAAGCTCTATCACCTCTCACACAGAGGACTATCTGACTTGGAGCGATGTCACTAGTGATGTGTGTGGCAAGCACCAAGCTAGTGGACTAGCTTACGATTTGACAGAGATTTCCGGCAGGTAAGAAGGACACAGGAGACCTGACCCCACCTTTGGAGAATTAACCAGACGCTATGTGCACTACTGCAGAGAGAGAGAGGGCCCATTATCCCTGGCTAATGGAGCCTGCAGGCATGTACAGGTGAGACACGAGAAGGCCCAACAGGAAGGAAAAGCCACGGCAGGGCGAAGTTTGATTGTGCTTCCCAGCTCACACACAGGTCCATCAAGAGAGATTAGAAGGCTTGAAGCTTTTAATGGCTCAAGGTATTTTAGTATAACTTCTGATTAAGCTTTGGCTGATCACTAAGCTATGCAGACATGGGGCAACTCCTCAGAAGCCAGGTTTGCAAATAAGAACAAGGAAAAAAATTGAGTAGCAGCTGCATACTGTGGGAAATACAGACTTCGAAGGCTTAGTCCAAGCAAGTTATAAAACAAACAGCCAACATCACCAATAGGGGAGGGAAAATCACAAACTATACTTGCCACAGTATACTATCTAATATGTCCAGCATGCAAAAGAAAGTTATAAGTTATGCAAGAAACAAGAAAATGTGATCCATAAAAAAGTAGTCAATGGAAAATGTCTCCAAGTGTCTTCAGATCTTGTATTTAGCAAAGATTTCAAAAACGTTGTTATAATAAACACTCTCAAAGAACTAAAAAAGGCATGTTTAAAAAATTAAATGACTTTGACTACAGAATCTAAGTAAAACTTTAGAACTTTTCTGGCAATAAAAAGTACAATAACTGCAATGAAAATTTCACTAGAGAGGTTCAGCAGATTTGAGATAGCAATAAAGGAATCCAAGAATTTGAAAACAAATCAGTAAAAATTATACAGTCTAAAGAACACAGTAAAAGACTAAAGAAAAATAAACAGCCTCACAGACCCATGAAACAATATATATGTACTAATACATGTGTAATAAGAGCCCCAGAAGTGAGAAAAAGCAATAGGACAGGAAAAAAAAAAAATGCCTGAAGATAACTGGCCAAAAACTTCCTAAATTTGATGAAAAACATTAACTTATAGACAAGCTCCTCAACGAAACCACATGTAGGACAAAAACAAAACACCTAGACACATCACAGATAAAACTATCGAAAGGCAAAGAAAAATACTAGGGATAGAAAGAGAAAAAATGACTCTTGTACAAAGAAACTACAATCAGATTAATGGCCAATTTCTCACCAGAAACAATGGAGGTCAGAAGGCAGGGGAATGATATATATGAAAAGTGCTGGAAGTAATAAAAGCTTGGCAACTAAAAACTCTTTATCCTATAAACCATTTTTTAAAAATAAAGTTAAATAAAGACATTCTGAGATAAACAAAAAAGGAAATTTGTTATCAGACTTGCCTTATAAAAAAACACTAAAGGAATTTAGTCCTTCAGACTGAACGGAAGTGGTATCAGATAGTAATCTGAATCCACGTTAAGAAACAAAAAGCACTAGAAATATGGAATATGTGGATAAATGAAAAAATCTATAATTTTTTCCATTTCGTCTCTTACATTTTATAAAAGATATAAGATCATATGAAGCACAGATATAAAATATATACACAATAACACAAGCAAAGGGAAAAAGGAGATATGTTGGAGCAAGTTTCTATATTTTGCTGGAATTAAAATTAGCATTATTCTGAAGCAGACTATGATAAATTAAGATGCATATTTTAATCCCTAGGACCACCACCAAGAAAATAACTCAAAATCAGGTAATTAAAAACACAAGAGAAATTAAAACAATACAGCAAAATATGCTTATTTAACATAAAAGAAAGGAGTAAAAGGAACAGAGGGATAAAATGACATGAGACTAAAACAAAACAAATAGAAAAATGAGAGACTTAAAAATCAACCATATCAATAACTAGATCAGATATAAGTAGACTAAATAACATACTCAAAAGGCAGGGATAGTCAGACTAGATTAAAAAGCAAGGCCCAAGTATATGCTAAATCCAAAAGACACACTTTAGGTAGAAAGACATAAATAGGATACAAGTGTGGTGCCTGCATGATTAGGTCTGTTGAGCATCCAACTTTGGCTCAGGTCATGATCTCACAGCTTATGAGTTCAAGCCACGTGTCAGGCTCTGTGCTGACGGCCTGCTTCAAACTCTGTCTCCCTCTCTCTCTGCCCCTCCCCTACTCATGCTCTGTCTTTATCAAAAGTAAACGAACGTTAAAAAAAAAAAAATAACTAAATAGGTTACAAGTAATAGAATAGAAAATGATAGGCCATGTACACAGTAACCATAAGGGAGCTAGAACTTTTGTATTTGTATCAGACAAAATAGACTTTAAGATAAATGTTATTGGAGATGATGAAGGATATTTCATAACCACAAAAGCAACAGTGTATCATGAAAATACAATAATTATGAATGTATAAACACTTAACAAAATGAACGGAAAATGGAGAACTGAAAGGGGAGACAGGCAACTCAGTAATAATAGTTGAAATTTAGAGACTTTAATACTTTCAATAACTGATAGATCTATACAGAAAACCAATAAGAATATAGAATATTTTAACAATACTACTAACGAACATGATATAATTGAGATTTATAGAGTACTCCACACAATGAGTGCTGAATTCAAAGCACACATGGACATTTCTCTATATGTTGGACCACAAAACAAGCCTCAATAAATTTATGAAGACTAATATCATTAAAAGGGTCTTCTATGACCACAAGAGAGTTAAGCCAAAGATCTCAAATGGAAAGATATCTGGGAAAACCAATACATTTAGAAAGTTAAACAACAGATTTCTAAATAGCATGGGGTCAAAGATGAAATCATAAAAAAAAAACTTTAGAAATATTTTAAATGAATGAAAACACAATATATCAAAATTTATAGACTGCAATGAAAGAAGTGTTAGAGGGATATCTATAGCTCAAGTCAATAATCTAAGCTTTTACCTTAAGAGACTTGACAAGGAAATGCAAACTAAACCCCAAGCAAGCAGGAACAACAACAACAACAACATCCAGAGTGAATATCAATGAAATTAAAAAAAAAAAATCAATGTTACCAAAAAGTGCCTATCTGAAACGATCAATAAAATTGGCAAACCCTTATCTAAACTGATCAAGAAAGTAAGAGAAGACACAAATTGCCTAATTCAGAAATGAAAGAAGAGACTTCACTACTGACCCTTCAGGCATTAAAAGGACTATAGGGGAATATTATGAACAACTTGCTACCAATAAACTGAACTTAGGGAAAAAAATGGACACATTCCTGGAAATAAATTTCTAAAACTGAATCAAGAGG